>SEMN01000081.1:0-377500 GCA_005408345.1 Macquaria australasica
TTTTACAGCCTTTTTTGTACTGTCTATGGCAAAATGATGTTGTAGCTCCAACAGTTCCATCTGTGGCCACTTTGGCAAAATCACTGCAAAAGTGCAGCGTTGTCCATGGGGTTTTTTCACATGCTCCAAAGTAAATAAACACTTTTGATTTTTATTTACCCTCTTGGCATTTTCTGTAGCACGACCGTCATCACAAACTTGGTATTTTTTAACTCTTAAAATTAGAACAATCCAGCGGTTTTTATGTTGTGAGGTGTAATGCAAATTGCAGCCTCAAGGTGCCCACTAGTGTGGCTTTAGACTTTTAGTTTTGTTCAAACAAGCTTTTATGATCTTACCAAAATATCTTCTCGCTGGAAGTAATGCAAAGATTCAGCAGTAAACCGGAGGATTGAAGAATCCTTTGACCAAGGAGCAGTTAGTTAGATTCATGGTGATCTGGGATTTTGGCCATTAAACAACCATTAGCTATACAGCACATATGTGTTGATTGAGTTAAAGTTGAGTTAAAATTGAACCTCAAGACAAATATAAACTGTTATGCAGGCTGTAACTTTAGGAGGATTTTTCAGCACTAGCAGAGATTTCCAGTATAGTTACTGCCTTCGAGGTCTTGTATAATTCATCAATACTGTACTGGTTGTGTATGGGAAGTACTGAAGTGATTCCACAATGCATAAATGTGCTCATATTGTTATCATTCTTATCATTAATATGCATTTTGCAGGGTTTTTGTTGGGATTTAATGTCCCAAAGGCTGCCTAAATGTTGTTTCAGAAGCAAAATCAAGTTTCAAGAGGAAACAAGACTTGTACTTTTTTGCTCTGTAAATGATCAGAAATTCAGGCATCAGCAGTGTCAATCCAAAAACATTGCCAAGTGACTTTCAAAACTTGATATATATGATTAAAAAGTTCTAGTGTATAGACTCCTGTAGCCTGTATTTCCTCCACTGTATGGCTGACAGACTGAAGCAGTGTGTGTTGGTGTGAGAGAAGTTGTGTGAATGGGAGAGTGGACATGAAAAAGACAATGTGTTGGAAAGCAAAGTAAAAGACCCTATCCTAAAGAGACATCAAAAAGGCTGCAAAAACAGCTAAACAGAGCAATATAAAAGGCTCTTAAAAAAAAAAAAAATATATATATATATATATATATATATATATACACACAGTATATATATATAAAGATGGGAAAATAACTTAAATGACAGGAAGGAAGACACGTCATCAGAGTCATAAAAAGTACTGATAAAGTTAAAAAAAAAAAAGTTATATTAATCAATGAGAACAGATGTTTTAAGACCCTTTTATAACTCAACAGTATGGGCTGAGCTGAAAGATAACTGGAGCTTTTGGTTTGAAATGATGGATGGTTGGGGGATCTAAGCTACACAGTCATAGAGTAGAGGAGTCACAGATAGAAGAAAGTGCCATGTCATATTAAGAACTTGCAGATGATTAAAGGAGTCTTAAAATGTATTCTGAATTTAAAGGACAACCAATGCAGAGAAGCTAAAACAGGGGTTATATGTCATCTCTGATTAGGTTCAGGAATGCTGCTGCTGAACTCAAGACCAACTGGAGAGTCAGGAGACATTAAAGCACCAATGTGTTTATTGCTGCCTACGTTTTCCATGTAGAATGAAACACTTGACATATTTCTTAACGAGAAAACAGGACTTAGACCCACGTGGTAAGCAGGGGACAAAGATCAATAAATTAGATCTAGGCACTTTTATTGTCTGCAGAGTTTTAAGGTGGTTGAAAATCTGTATAAAAATGCAATAAAAAATAAAACATAGCAAAATAGAATAAAATAATTAAGTAGGCACAAACACCAGCAGGCGTAGTCAGCAACACATGTAGGTACAGTGAGTCAAGAATTCAAAATCAATCAAGAGTTCAAGACAGGGATAGAAAAAAACACCTTCTAAACAAGTTCTTGGTGGGTCGGAGCCACCTGCCTGAAGGAAGCATTCAAATTCAGAGTGAAGTGGGTGTGAAGTGTCAGATACTGTTTGACGAGCCTTCTGTCTGGCCTGATCTGCATATATATTTGACATTTGTTTCAGTGGCCTTCCAATAAGTATGCTGCTTGTATTCACTTTTCCTGCCAATTAATTTCTGTTCTTGGTTCCCAGGTTCTGAGTTCCCACATAACAAACTGACAAGGTAAAAAACTGTTTCAGCTATGACTTATATAAAATATCCTCTGATGTTGTAAAACTGTAAAGCCTACAGTCCAGCTCGTTAATTCTACACTGAGTTGAGAGATGAAAATATTACTCCCTTGATCACTGGTACAGAATCACTCGAGTACTGTGGACATGTGTAGCTAACTTTAAGCAGTACAAGTGGTGACTGACACATTTTCCCCTCAATGGTGGTTTGCGGTAGCTGTAAAAGCCCTGATGTGTAGCTCCATGCTACACACTGTACTCGACAATTCCTGCACATACAGATCTGCTACCAGTATGCTGAGGAATATCGAAGCTTCTAGTTGGAATCTTGTCAGATTCGTTGATATAAAAGTGTCAGACAATCGACAGCAAATTCACTTCAGTCAAAAATCTAGAGTTAGGCCAGTTTAGAGTTAAGTGTTGAAGTTCTGGTGTTGGTTCTGATACAATGAACTCTGTGAGAAAACATAATGTTGTTGCCATTAACATCAGAGAGTTTACGGTATTCATCGCGTATAATCAAATAGTCCTCCAACCTAAACGACAGAATAGGTAGTTTGTCGATGACTGCCAAAATGACATGGTAATGGTAACAACAACAACACGTGGTTAACGTTGTGAAACGGTTGCAGTTTGGTTAGGTTTGGGCACCAAAACTACTTGGTGAGGTTTAGGAAGAGATCATGGTTTGGGTTAAAATAAGTATGTTAGTTTCGTAACTTAACTTACGTGCTTACGATGGAAACAGGTTTATCTTTATAGCACAAAATGGGGCCTAGTTTTTTGTCTGTTGTTTATGGCAGTTCATAAATGGATGTTTTGTTTCTGGATTCCTCACTGTTCAGTCAGGAAGGATATACAGTAAGCAGAGCTGAAAGTGGCAGTCATGGCCAATGTTAAATTCAAGATTTGATCCACAGCTATGCTGCAAGTAAGGTGAATTGTTAATTATGTATTTTGTCTATCAAGTCAGGCACATCTCATCATCATCATCATCACCTCCATCCACAACACTATCCTCACCCACTGGGAGTTTCCTTTCTGTGTCCATTAGTAACAGTGACAGTGAAGCGTCTAGACACAACCCAAGGGAATTAGAAGTGATGAAGAGGCACTGCAGAGTTCCTCAGCCAGAGATGTAAGTTTATCATCAGGTGTCTACATGTAGATAGTTTAGATCATATATAAATAGTCTTTGTTGTCACCTTTCTGATTTATTTCATGTGCTTGAATTTTTTTATTGCCATTCGACAAACAGTAAGATCAAAACAAACCCATGTCAAAAGCCTGACGTTACGTTCACAAAAATCTGGACTAAGCATTAATTTGTCCTTTCAAATTTGGCTTGACTTGATAATTATTGCTCTCCTGGTATCATGATGATGTCTGAAACTAGTTTGCTGCTCTAGGTGTAAATTAAAACAGCTAAATATACCTTTGAGAAGGAAGGAAATATTTCTTCTGTCTAATTTAATTTGTGTGTTGGTAGAATTACTCACGTTTGTTTGCAGAATTATTTGTTTTGTACTGACTCGCATTTTCACAAAAGTCCCTTGTGGACCAAGGAATAACCCATTAAATTTGGCTACAGAGCCAAATCCAGGCCAGACTGTTCGGCCTTGTTAGAAGTATACATTTTAACGAGTGACACTCTAATTCAGTGTTGTCTAATCTGTTTAGCGGATAAAACAGATCCTGCCCCCCCAACAGTGCTTGAAGAATATGAAGGAACTGGAACGCTGTGTGACAGCAGCAGAAGAAGGCAGATAGTTAACATTCTTGTAGCACACAAGACTAAAGGCTAAGTGATACCAGCCTATAGATTTGATTGTAAGGATGAGCAAAATTGTGTGAAATAGGACAGCTTACCCCAGCTGTTAGACGGTTAAGTTTTTTTTTTTTCCTCTTGAATAAATTCCCATACTGCATGATTACCAAATGTAGGAATTTAGGTTTGCTTGAGGGCTGAATTACTGACAGATTGTGAAAGGGGGTGACAGGGGTAGACTCATATAACTGAAGTAATCATTCCAGCCTTATAAAGCACAAGTACTTGTGTGTGTGAGCAAACAACCACCTGATAAAACTAATGCTGCTGTTGAACCGTACTGTTATGCTGAGAGGGGTTTCTAATATGTACTCTACCCTCACTGATAAAAATGGGGAGGGCCAAATGTTAGAAGCACCTCTCAGTATAACACACTGACTTAGTGTTCTTGTTATCCATTGTGGTTTTAATATTTTACACTGTAAGAGTTTTGTAGGTAGCACTGTCAGTGTTTATAATGTTAACTCATTCAAGAGTGTTAATCTGACACTTTCCTCCTGGGTGAGTGGTAATTCTAAATAACTTCGCAGTGTGGGCTTGGTGAAGCTCACTGTTCCAGTTTGGTTGATACTTACCTAAGATTACTTACTAAGTACTACTACTGGTCCATCTAACTGGGTATGGTACTGTATACATAAAATACAATAGGCCCAAGAACTGAGCCCTGAGGTATCCCATAGGTCAGTGGGGCTAAGGAGAACTCTTGTGAACAGACTGTATATAAAGATGGACAACGCGTCTCCACTTTCTCCCACTGTACAAAAATGAAGCCAAAATATCCCGGACACGGGCGCTGCCATCTTGCGCCGGTAATGTCATTTGCAGCCAGAGTCTGTGCAGTAGTGATCCGCAGCTCGAGTTCCCGCATACACACCCACCGAATCAATCGGGAGCACACTCAAAGTTGACACATCATAACGTCACACCCTCTTTTTATAAAAATGACAGGAACCATCTTTGAGAAAAATGTATTTGATGTGTACTTTTTCATTTGGCCTATGTCCCATCCGCTAACATAGAGGGGGCGGGGCCTATAACCTATACTGCACCCAGCCACCAGGGGGCGATCGACATGTTTTGGCTTCCCTTTTGGGGAGCTGTCATGTTGTCCATCTTTATTCACCTTATGCTGCCCCGCCCATTTTTTCACTTCCGGTTCGAACGCAATTGTATTCGTTCTTCCGGTTCCGCGCTAGCATAGTTTGCTAGCTAATGGTGTTGACAGCAATGAGTCAAAGTTGGGAACATTTATCAGCTGTACTGCGGCGATCAGATGGCTTTACGGTACCACATCCGTCAGCCATCAGTGACTGGGAGGACGACGTGCGAAAATGGCCAGAAATAACATATGAGGACATTTTTAATTACTTTGTAGTGTCCCTTGGTATCGACGGCTCCGCGATGAGGAACTACAAAAGTACGGAAGCATACCAATACCTCCACAGTGGTAAAGTAGGTAAAGTTCTACACCACGAGGATGAAAGTGGTATGGTATTTTTGAAAGCCGACGTGCAGCCGGGCCAGTCAAGCTCTTCAAGCCACACAGCATGGGTCCTGGTCAGCAGCCTCGGAATGGTGGAGACAGCTGGCTGTCATGTAGCCATGCCTCCTCAATTTTATGGAAGGTTGGTAAGCTATTTTATCTCTACACTACTTCTTTCTTAATCTGTGACTATGCACTTTTTTGTTCTAATGTCTGGATAAACAACCTTAGCTAGCTAGAGTGGAAAACCTTACATGACTGTAGGACACCTGTACAATTAGCTAGTCATCACATTAAGCTACGTTAAAGCTAACGTTACATTAAACGATATTAACGCACATTTTTATGCAGTAAAATGACCTCTTACAATGTGAGACTCATCACTGTAGGTCTCTTTCCACCATACAGTTTACATCTAGCCTGTTGTTATTGCCTGGTTTGAGCATTCAAAAGCTTCTCTCTCAGTTCAGTCGCGCAGGTGCAGTATACATCATCCAGTTTAAAAAGCCCTACATTCGCTCGCTCCAAACTAATGTATTGTGATATGTGTTATCACTTGTTTTTCATATGTAAAGACAAATTGTAAACGCGTTTATATATAAAAACACGTGTTTACAGTTTGTGTGTGTCTATATATATATATAGATATAGATAGTTGTATCTTCTTATATACTTAATTTTTCCATGTTTTTAAGGAAGGTTGCAACCCTAACCCCTTTGAACCATTTTTCTTAATTTTCCATTTCCTTCACTTACTGCAGGTACAAAAGGAGTGGACTGCAGGGGTGTAAGTTGGCTTCTTTTTGTAAGCTTTCCTTATATTAGAATTGCATGTTTGTTCCAATAAATTGTGTTAGTAGTGTGATTTGTTTATGAACTGAATTTACTGTTTCTAGAGAGTGGTGTGATTTGTTTGTTTACTTGATTTGTAATTGTATACAGTTAGTTGCTGGTGCCATTAAAAAAAACAATCAAATGGCAAATTGAAGTGATGACTCCCATTTATTTTTTTAAAGTTACAACAAACTGTTAATTCAAGGTCACAGTAAGCATATATACAGTACTTGTAAGCATAACAAAATTACAAACAAGACTGACATCACATCATGCCAGAAGGTGGCCAGTGCAGTCACCTGATTTAAACCAGAGGTGCCGAGCTTCACCCATATTTTGGTTTGGGACTTATTTACCCACATGTTGGAAATGTACAAAATATTTAGTCATTTGTTATTGTGAAAAGAGAAATAGTAACTGATTGTGTAAAAAATAAATGCTAGATTTAATTATATGCACTTTACAAAAACAGGAATTACAAAATGAGGTTTAAGAGAATTATTGATAAATATTAAGTTAATCTGACTTCAAAAGCGAACATATTGGCAGTAGCAGTGTTCATTTCAATTACTCTTTCTGCGTCCTCTCATTCTGATTCCTCATGAATGATATCCCCTCGTAAGTTACACAGAGCAGCACAGATTCTCAGTATTTTATCCACCTTTGGAGTGAGGTTGACTGGCACAGTCTCTGACAGTATTTTGAAGTGTTTCAGTCTGCAAATCACTCGCTCCACGTGTATTCTCACATTGGCGATCCTCCTGGTGCGAGTGGTGTCCTCCTCTGAGAGCTGAAAGACCCTTTTTGTGAAGGCAGGGATGGTCAATTTTACCCTCCTCTCATTAAGCACATCTCTGATCATAAAGCCCCAATCAGCCATCACCTCATCACCTGGACGGAGGTACTCCAGGAACCCTGAGTCAGAGGTGATGAACTTGTCATTGCTCCTTCCTCCATATGCTGGTGAGATGAACATTATCAAGCCACAAGGTGCAATGGCAACCATGAACTTAACTGTATTCTGCCCATAATAATGGCTGTAGGATTCTCCCCTGGAATCGAGGTTTCGGGGCTTCTGCAGACTGATTTCTGAACAGTCAATTATGCAGGTTGTGCCAGGATAGTGTTCTTTGAAACACTGGGGCATTGTTTCAACTATTGTTGACTTGGGCAGCCATGGGATGTAGCTCCTTGTGTGATTCTCAATTAGGTCAATCCAGTACGCTAATATTCTGCTGACACTGCTTTGACAAACACTGAACTTCTCTGCAAGGTATTCCTGGAGCAAGTTGAGCTTGAGCTTCATCAGTGTCATCAATGGGGTCGAGCTGAAAGCTGCCACTGTACAAAGGCAAAAGGTTCTGGGCCAACAAGTGAAAGGTGGAAAGAGGTAAGCCAGTATGGAGATGACATAGTGCATCTGTGCGCAGCAAGCCTTTGTAAAGGGGTTCCTTGCAACACTGTGTCCCTTTGTCACATGTGGTGGACCTCAGTGGCATCAGGCTGTAACTGTGGTCGCTCATTGTGAAGTCTTCCCACTGGGTCTGTGCATCTTTTAATTTGGGTTCGTCCACTTCCATGTTTATAGGTCTTGATGTGGCTGGCTGTACATCATCTGTGATGAAGAAAAGTACAAAAAATACATGCTTAAAGTTGTATTATTGATCATTTGCTTGTTAGTTTTGTATGTTAGTCAAAACTCAAGACTTGTACATAAAAACAGACAAATTATGTGACAGCCCATTTAGTATAATAATAGTGTATTACTATCATCATCATCATCATCATCATCTGTATTAATGTTCCAACATTTTTTGTCGGGCCAGTGGGTCTGAAACCTACTGACACCACAACAATTCTAATTGGCCCGCTCTCCAAAAGTTGTAATTATTAGTATTATTATCAGCTCTTATTTACCCATTCAATTTGTAATATTGCAGGTTTGCATAGACATTGCATGTTTGAGTTCTGATGCACAATGGGGTGGCTTATTGTCACATTAGATATGCTCTCATTCTGACACTGTGTAATAGGCAAACGAGCAGCACCATTACATGCCATGCGAATAATATACTTCAATTATTCTTCATATTAATAAATAAGCTTTTGTGCATCCTTAAATCATTTTACCTGTATTTGTTAATATTATACAGTGATATTACTGTAGTTTTGCGTAGTTCAGCAGTGACTGAAGGTTAGTGGACTTCAACTTAGAAATCCTTATTGTTTTCTTATTAACTTCTTTATGAACGTATCCGCAGTAATACACTGATAACTCCAAAATGACTGCTTCATTCTACGTATGTAAGTTATGATTGTACTTGCGCAGCCCAGGCAGCATTAATCTTGACAGGACGAAGAAGAGGCGTTTCTAGTGTTAGCAAGCTAACTAACGGTACATGACAAAAATAATAATAAAGCAGACTTACTTTCCCGCTGCAAGACCCTCCGTGGCTTCTTAATGGCTACCTCGTACCCCAGGAACTTCTCAGGAAAAGGGTGTTGGACTGTTGGTTTCCCATCAACAAAGTGAAATGAACAAACATATGGCCGTTTTGGTGGAGTTTTCAAATTTAGGGGTTTTAGCCAAAGCCTCAACTGCTCTTCATCCCTCGGTGGTGGATGCAAATCGTACGTGTTCAAAACACTCCTGATTTAAAATCTCTTTTCTCTTCCTCCAGTTGTTGTGGCATCCTTTCACAGAGCAAGCTGTGCTACCCATGGTTAACTTTTTTTGGCAAGTAAATGATGATCAAGCTCACGACGCTAAACAAGTGATCTTACTTCCGCTCTAAAACGGAAGTAAGATTACAAAATGATGGAATGCGGAAGCGCGCTAGTTCAGGCGAAGAATAAGGTGAATATACAGTCTATGGAGGTGAACAACGATGGAACCATACAAATAAACCCATTTCCTGAGCAAATTGTGTAAGAAAGTAGAAATGTGAGATGACTTTGACCGGCTAGAGAATGATTTGCACCTATTGGTAAGTATGTATTGTTTGGTACGTTTTCAAACCGAATACTTTATTATTAGACATTGGAATGCATAAACTGTTTTTTTTTTCTTTTGAAAATATACATTTTGAATGCTTTGTGTTGGGTTTTTGAGCAGAAGAAATACAGTGTGTGTGTGTGTGTGTGTGTGTTGGTGTTTACACATTGGTTTGTGTGTGTGTATGTGTTTGTGAGTATGTGTTGTTTGTGATAAGTCCAGCTAAATGGGCAGAAGGCACACGCAGTCTCACATGGCAGTCTGCCTTCCAGAGGAGGCGTGTGGTGGTCACACTCCTCTCCAGCAGCTATTGCCAAAAGACACACAATTTGTCACCAACACAAATAAGTCCTACTTAGTATTCTTTCTGAGAAACAGCAAAGACAGTTTATATACACTGTGTACACCTTCCTGTCAGTGATACAGCTACACACAGCCAGAGAATGATTTTGCAAGCATTTTTTTGCACTGATCACTCAAGGGTGGAAGTACTGAATTGCAATAATTAATTTCAATGGTGCAGTACTGAATAGTTTCTGGTGATAGATTTTTTGTGCACTTTCCCTTTTGGGTAACTGTATTGATATAGACTTTGCAGGAAATTGTGGACTTTACCAATTTAATTTATAATCCATTGCACTGTGGTTCCAAACAGAGTAAGGACCAGAAAGTACATTTCAAATCCAGGAATCTCAGAACCTGGTGAAGTTCTTGTCAGCTCAGTGGTGTTCATCAACCTTATAATCCACTAACATATATTTGGGTGATAAATGTAGGATCTCCTTGTATAGTATTCCCCATCACCTTCTTTCTGGTTGCATCATGCACTGAGCCATTCAACTGGACACACTCTGCTCTTGTTATTGAAAAACTGCCATCAGCCTGGAGTCAAGCTGATGCTTACCTGGGCTGAATTGCATGTTTGGTCTCTCTGGCTTTCACTTTTTCCCTTTGAGCTTATATTCTCAGTTCTCTGTTTCCCTCTCTCTGTGTTGTGTAAGTGTATGACTTTCAAATAGCAAACAGTATGAGCCTTTTCACGCAGCACAATTGTTTATTCTGACTTAAAAATTCCCTTGACCTCCCCAGCAATTGTTAACAATTCAAATAAGCCCTGCAGCCAAATCATTGTTTTTTAAGGTAAAATAGGCAACATTTTGTGGCAGTTTGTAAAAGGCTAAAATAACAGATTTATGGTACTTTTTTCTCAAATCAACCTACCTTGAAAGATAATTTTGCTTTATTATAAATGGAACTTATTTTTGTAGTTTTGGCTATCATTCTAAGTTAATCATTCAATTAAGTTAATTGTTGAGATGTGTGGCTAAAAAGTCACAAGGCACAAGGAACACGAGCAGTCAGATGATTTGGGCAAGGTTGCCAAATGTATTTGAAACTTAACTGTGTCTTTATTAAAGGCAGAGACAAACATATCTAAAAAGTGAGCAGGCAGGAATCATAGCCAGCAGGCAGGCAAACAAAAACAAAGGATGTATGTTAAAAGAACACTCCACCGATTTAGCATCTAGCAACTTGCGATTAAGATTTTAAAGAGTTTTAAAAGAAAATCCAAATCAATGCAGACATTATATCTTTTTTTCCCTATGTATTCTTCTTCCTTGTCAAAACATGCCGCCTACATTACCCACAATGCAACTCGACTGAGAACAGTTCATTGGAGATTCTGGTGTGTTATGCTAGTAGCGGCTAATGTAGCCTCAAGCAGTGATGAGGAGAGTTTTTTTTTTTCACTTTCAAACATGTAGTCTTCAGCTCTAACCAGTGCTGACTCAAGTGACATCACCTGAGGTAATTTAGAGTAAGTAATTAAGTAATTACTTAATTAAGTAAGTAAGTAATTTAGAGAACTGACCCAGGGCTTTGTGGGTTGGTGTCAGCAGAACCGCCTCCAGATCAACGCGAGTAAAACCAAAGAGCTGGTGGTGGACTTCGGCAGGCGCAAACTCCCTCCACCTACACCAGTAGGTCATCCAGGGAACGGACATTGAGATTGTGAGATTGTACAAGTATCTGGGTGTTCACTTGAACAGCAAACTGGACTAGTCAGACAATACGGACGCTCTGTTCAAGAAGGGACAGAGCCGTCTCTTTTTGCTCAGGAGACTAAGATCTTTTGGAGTGCAGGGTGCGCTCCTGAGGACTTTCTATGACTCTGTGGTGGCATCAGCTGTCTTGTATGGGGTGACCTGTTGGGCCAGTGGCATCTCTTCAAGGGATAGGAAGAGACTGGACAGACTGATTAAGAAGGCCAGCTCTGTCCTTGGATGCCCTCTGGACCCAGTGGAGGTGGTGGGAGGCAGGAGAATGGTGGCCAAGCTATCATCACTACTGGAGAACACTTCCCACCCCCTACATGTCACTCTTTCAGCACTGGGCAGCTCCTTCATCGACCGGCTGCTCCACCCGCGGTGTCTGAAGGAGAGGTACCGTAGGTCCTTTCTGCCTGCTGCTGTCAGACTCTATAATCAGTACAACTCCCGGTAATCTACACTTGACTGTCAGTGTGCAGACTATTCACTACTATACTTCATCTACTGTTGTGCATTATCTTCATACATATATTGTATTCATGATGTTATCTACTTCATATGTTGCTGTGAAATATTTTCATATACATGTATATTATATATGTGCAATATTTTTATCTTATCTATTTGTTCATACTTACAACTGCACTCAGTCACTCTATTATTTATTTCTGTCTATACTGTGTATAGGACTATTTTTTCTATTTATTTTTATTGTATTTCTATATATGACACTTTTGCTGGCTGCTGCAACGCTAAAATTTCCCCGCTGTGGGACAATAAAGGCTTATCTTATCTTATCTTATCTTATCAAATGTACTCCCGAAGACCTGTAATCAGACTTTGATGTGTACAATTGATGGCGTTCCCCTTTAAAAGCATGATCACATTACATTCCGTTCAACGAAATTTGGTTGTGGGATAACGTACTAAATAAGGTGATGAAACACGCTATAACAATAACTTCTCCATTTCAAACACAGTGCATCAGTGTTTCTATTGGTCGAGCATACACATCCGCTCAGTCAAAGTTGAACAAAGGTGAACTCTGAGTGTAATGAAACAGGAAACTAATGCTTGAATTTGTCCATCGTGTGTGCTTCTATACAACTGAATGGGGGACAGTGAATATTTGTAGGATGGAAATGTAATGTGCCTTTCATGGGCAGGTATAAATAAGGAGTGGTTGTTTAGGGGAAATTAGGGGGATATGTGCTGGCAGATGGTGGGAACAACTGTGGACTACTAGTGGATGGAGAGGTCATGGCAGGGTCTGAAATGACAAAGAATGTTAGAACTGGCAAGAATGAAAAATGAGCAGAAAAGAAAATGATGTGCCACAGACAAACAGAATGGTAAAGTTATTACTCAAACTGTCTGTTGTAAACAGGCATTTCAGGTGAGCTCACTTTCGACTTTTCATCCAAATAAAGCTGATTAGACTGCTTGTGGTTCTTGCCCTGTCTGACATCTTGTGGCAATGTCACCTTGTTCCTAGCTCCCATCACTTTGGTGAGTAAAATGTTCAAAACAAGAATCATATGTTGCTATACTGTTTGCAGTGATGATGATTAAGATGAATGTTATTACAAACAAGCTACATTTCAGATTCCAAAGTAGCAGTGGTACTGTACATGGCAGCTATTCACTAAAATGCCCAATTTGTATTTCAATCCTTTTTTTTGCCTCTTATAACTAATTGTGCCTTCATCTCCTGTGCACTGCAATTAAATGAGTTAGAGGCTGAGGGTTGAAGATAATGGAAAATTATTCCACCCAGTAAATTGAGAATTACAAGGAAGTGTGCTGTGCTCAAACGTGACGAAATAAAAATGGACACTGGCATTTTGGAAGCGAGTGCACAATCACTTGAAGGTTTGCATCTTACGCTTTAGTGATCTACTGCTAATGCCTCAGCTCAGACTGTCAACTTGGCCCTCTGTTTTAACCTGTTGGAACAGCAGAAGACACAGAGCAAACTCTTTGTCCTCTACAAAAGCACATTATTGCAATTTATCATTTTCCTAAAACCTTGAAGAAAGTTGAAAAAGGCAACATGCATGTACATATATATCCACCACATACTGTATATATCCTGAATCCTATCACAAACATGCAATGCAGGTTAGGGAATACATCATTTTGCACATAGAAACAAGCATGTCCAATCATGTATATGCGCTTAGACAAACTGGCTCACAGACATGCACACAGATGCACGGATCCCTCAAATTAACTCTCTGACTCACTCACATAAACACAAACTGAAAATTATACACACTCAAATACATAGACACATACACATGTGCACATGTCAGCTCATTTCTCAGGGAATGACGACCGTGGAAGGTGTCACAGATGTCAGCAGTGACTGTCACGCCCCAGGGGATTCTGGGAAATGAGAGAGATGAATGTAAAACACTAAATTAAATAAAAAATTGGGGGAGTATGCCTTTTGCAGAGAGAGAGAGAGAAAGAGAGAGAGATGTGAGTACAAGCCAAAGAGTAGAAGGTGGAGATGAAGGCGAGGGAAGAACAATCAATTCTCTGACATCTCTAAATGTGCACTTGATGATGCATACCTAAACAGGCCAGAAATGGTCCGCAGGGAGAGGGGCAGGGAGTGAAAGAAAAAGGGGAAGGAGGGGGGATGTAGGGAAAAGTGAGAGACTAGATTAATGAAGAGAAATTGGGAGGGAAGGAGATAAAGGAGGAACTAAGTTGGAGAGACTGTTATGTCCGTCCATTTGGGCCTTAAACAGCAGTTGGTCCTCTAAGGACTCTGCTCTAAGCGAAGCGGTCAGCCTTGCAGGTCGTTCATAGGTCCGCAGAGAATGAGGGGAGTGAAAGAGTGAGTGGAAGGGAGAGGGGGTGAATACTGATGAGGAGGAGGTGAAGGAGCGGCCAGAGATTGTCCGTGGGACCCGTGAGCTCTCTCAACCTCACCACAGCTCATTTACCGCAAAGCCTCAAAAAGCTTTGGGTTACTCTGCATAAAAAGTGAGATAAAAAAACTTTGTCTCAGCCTATTTTTCTTAAGATTATCTTCAAAGCATTTCCAACTTTCTAGAGAGAAATATAGGGTGGTACATTAGCGGGTAATGTAATTTAATTATTCATCGGAGTTGATTAAAAACACCTACAAAAGGAGGACAAATTAAGGAAAAACCAATATACGGTAGCTCCTTAAATGAGATTGCTACGTATCATCAACTTTTGAACTGTGGATACTGGACCTTTAACATGTAAAACCTCAATTGTATTGAGAGATCAAGGCAGTAATAATGTACTTCTCTGAAATACCCACTGATATGTAAAGCTGCTGATTGAGGAAACCGTGGAAGTGGTTTGACCTCAGTGGGTCCATTCCATTAGAAAGCAAGTGCAAGCATTGAGACTCCCCACCCACACACAATTCCTATCTCTGAAAAGGAAAATTAATTGTAGAACAATTACATCTTAGAACATCTCCTATGACCCTGAACAGGATAAGTGGGATGCAGATCTACTCTTAAGATCTTCAGAAGTATAAGACAAAAACTGTTCAAACATGCACTTCACTACGTAAATGTGATGGTAGTTTCACAGACTAGTCTCATGTTTGAGTAAGCCCTTGAGTCACTCTGTAAAACTTGGTGACAGCAATCTTACTGTCAGACCTACTAACATGTACAGAACACTTCCAACACGGCACAAGTCATAAATTAATGCACGTGCAAGGTTACATTTAATTGAGAAGTTGAAGGCGCCTTTTGTATACTGTAATAAATGTGTAATTTAATTATCATCCTTTAGCAACAAAAAAAAATTCTTCTCATGTTGGATCAATGAATGGACATTTCTTATTAGAATGGTCTTCATCGTAGGCGGTCACGGTGAAGTTCTTACATTCGTTTCTTAACCTCTTCAAGCCAGTAGAAACACAGGCTGCAGCCAATGTTCAAACAGACAAAACCTTCTTGTGGAGGTCCCAGCGGTGTCCAAAGATACCAAACATGTAAGGCTGAATTTTAGGGAAATAAAAGGATGTACCTCTATAATCCTTGCATGTAATGGAACTGTGCAACCATAAAAACAAACACTGAGTCTTTGCTTTGACTATTTCACACATAGTGTAGCTTCAACAAAGAGCTGGAACAAACTATTCCATCCATCCATCCATTTTCTTCCGCTTATCTGGGGCCGGGTCGCAGTGGCAGCAGGTTAAGCAGGGTTGTCCAGACGTCCCTCTCCTCAGCAACACTTTCCAGCTCCTCCTAGGGGACCCCAAGGCGTTCCCAGGCCAGATGAGATATATAATCCCTCCAGCGTGTTCTGGGTCTGCCCCGGGGCCTCCTACCAGTTGGACGTGCCCGGAAAACCTCCAAAGGGAGGTGTCCAGGAGGCATCCTAATCAGATGCCCGAACCACCTCAACTGGCTCCTTTCGATGCAAAGGAGCAGCGGCTCTACTCCGAGCTCCCTCCGATGTCCGAGCTCCTTTCCCTATCTCTAAGGGTGAGCCCAGCCACCCTGCGGAGGAAACTCATTTCGGCCGCTTGTATCCGCGATCTCATTCTTTTGGTCACTACCCAAAGCTCATGACCATAGGTGAGGGTTGGAACGTAGATCGACTGGTAAATCGAAAGCTTTGCCTTCCGGCTCAGCTCCCTCTTCACCACCACGGTCCGGTACAACGCCCGCATTACTACTGATGCTGCACCGATCCGCCTGTCCATCTCATGCTCCATCTTACCATCACTCGTGAACAAGACCCCGAGATACTTGAACTCCCCCGTCTGGGGCAGTAACTCACCTCCAACCCAAAGGGGGCAGTCCACCGTTTTCCGGCTGAGAACCATGGCCGGCTGAGCAATGTGATACCACGGTAATTGGAGCACACCCTCCGGTCCCCCTTTTTGAAGACGGGAACCACCACCCTGGTCTGCCACTCCACAGGCACTGTCCTCGACCTCCATGCGACACTGAAGAGGCGTGTCAGCCAAGACAGCCCAACAATGTCCAGAGCAGCATCTCAGGGCGAATCTCATCCACCCCTGGCGCCTTGCCACCAAGAAGCTCTTTGACTACCTTGGAGACTTCTGCCAGGGATATGGGTGAGTCTTCCCCCGAGTCTTCAAACTCTGCCTCCTCCACTGAGGACATGTTGGTCGGGTTGAGGAGATCCTCAAAGTGCTCTTTCCACCGCTCGACAGCATGCCCAGTCTGGGTTAGCAGCTCTCCTCCCCTGCCGAACACGGCCTGGGCCAAGCCCCGCTTTCCCTTCCTGAGTCGTCTAACGGTTTGCCAGAACTTCCTTGAGGCCAACCGAAAGTCCTTCTCCATAGCCTCCCCCAACTCCTCCCACACCCGGGTTTTTGCTTTGGTGACCACCGAGGCCGCCGTCCTTCTGGCCTCCCAGTACCTGTCCGCTGCTTCAGGAGACCTCTGGGCTAGCCAAGCCCGAAAAGCCTCCTTCTTCAGCTTAACGGCTTCCTTCACCGCCGGTGTCCACCAGCGGGTTCTAAGGTTGCCGCCTCGACAGGCACCGACGACCTTCTGACCACAGCTCCTAGCGGCCGCCTCAGCAATGGAGGCTTTGAACATGGCCCACTCTGTTTCCATGTCCCCAACCTCCCCCGGGATGCGCGAGAAGTTCTTCCGGAGGTGGGAGTTGAAGATCTCGTGGACAGGGCCCTCCGCCAGACATTCCCAGTTCACCCTCACTACACGTTTAGGTTTGCCAGGTCTGTCCGGCAGCCGTCCCTGCCATCTTATCCAACTCACCACCAAGTGGTGATCAGTTGACAGCTCTGCCCCTCTCTTCACCCGAGTGTCCAAGACATACGGCCGCAGATCTGATGATACGACCACAAAGTCGATCATCGACCTGCGGCCTAAGGTGTTCTGGTACCAAGTACACTTATGAACCACCCTATGCTCAAACATGGTGTTTGTTATGGCCAGTCCATGGCTAGCACAGAAGTCCAACAACAAAGCACCACTCGGGTTCAGATCGGGGAGGCCATTCCTCCCAATCACCCCCCTCCAGGTTTCACCATCATTGCCCACATGGGCGTTGAAGTCTCCCAGCAGAACTATGGAGTCTCCAGGTGGTATCCCTTCCAGGACGCCACCCAGGAACTCCAAGAAGGCCGGGGACTCTGAACTGCTGTTTGGTGCATAAGCACAAACAACAGTCAGAGCCTTCCTCTCAGCAACTTTCAATCGCATCGAGGCGACCCTCTCGTTCCCTGGGGAAAACTCCAACACAGCGGCGATCAGCCGGGGACTCGTGAATATCCCCACACCCGCCCGGCGCCTTTCATCCTGGGCATCTCCGGAAAAGAAGAGAGTCCAGCCCCTCTCCAGGAGTTTGGTTCCAGATCCTGAGCTAAGCGTAGAGGTGAGCCCAACTATATCTAGCTGGTACCGCTCCACCTCCTGCACCAGCTCCGGCTCTTTCCCCGCCAGAGAGCTGATGTTCCACATCCCTAAAACCAGTCTGCGACGCCGAAGGTCGGCACGCCTAGGTCTCTGCCCTTGCCTACCGCCCGGCTTACACTGCACCTGACCCCAATGCCTATCCCTGCAGGTGGTGGGCCCACAGGGTGGCGGCTCCATGTCGGTTTTATGGGCTGTGCCCGACCGGGCCCCATGGGTCAAGGCCCGGCCACCAGACACTCGCCATCGTGCTCCCCCCCCGGGTCTGGCTCCAGGGGGGGGGCCCACAGGGTGGCGGCTCCATGTTGGTTTTATGGGCTGTGCCCGACCGGGCCCCATGGGTCAAGGCCCGGCCACCAGACGCTCGCCATTGTGCTCCCCTCCCGGGTCTGGCTCCAAGGGGGGGGCCCCGGTATCCCTCCTCCGGGCGAGGTGCTCCAGCTCTGCATGGTCCGACTCATCATTGCTCTTAGTCTGTCCCCTCCCCTGGGACCAATTTGCCTTGGGAGACCCTACCAGGGGCCACTGCCCCGGACAACACAGCTCCCATGGTCACAGGGGCACACAAACCCCTCCACCACGTTAAGGTGGCGATTCACCTTCAAGCATTTACATCAACCTGTCTCGCCCCTTATTAAAAGGATAATAAATAGTTATGAGATTAAATTTTTTCATATGAAACATAATAAAATGAAAAATGGTAACAAATTAACAATGAATGACACAATCATTTCACTAATCTTCTTTAGATGTCAATGTCACAATTCTAAAGGTGTATCACAAACTGACCTGAATGTGGTTGAATCAAGGTAATCTTCAGTGGAAAGGCCTCATTTTCTAAAAAGACAGATGGTCTACGAACTTCACTCCAAGGGACAGTTGGAGGTGGCAGGGGAAGTTTCCCCAAGATAAGCAGGAATTTAATGCGTCCTCTTTAATACACTTCTTTAATGCCAGGTATGGATTGTCTATTTGTACCTGGCATTGCTCACAGCCATGAATGTTCCCTTGTTGTCTGTGCTGTTCTCCAGCAGTGACCCTGTCTCTCTCATATATCCCACAAGCATTGCACCTCTGTTTCGTAAATGTCCTGTTGTGTTTGAATAAAGACGTTACGGAATTGACATATTTGGTGTTCTGGTGGGCTAAACAAGGATTCAAGGTAGGATTGGCCCATTAGAGCCACCCCGTCTATAAGCGTGCCTATATCGTGCATGCCCTCTCCTCATCATGTGAATGATTTCATTATTAAATTCTTGAAATGTTGCAAGATGTTCATAACATGCCCTTTTTCTTCCATTGTTCTTTGATAACAACACCAAAGAAGTATAATAAATGAAAATGTGAGATGTAGCTAACTATTCATTATGTGCGCCTGACCTGACATCACCTGCTAACTGTATACACTTCCTAATGGTATCCTCATCTATTTCATTAATTCTCCCTGTCCAAGCAATGACTCGCTTGTTTCCATGGTGTCCGGATGTGAAATCTTTGGAAAAATGCAACCATGTAACAACTTGATGGCTGAAAATTCCACTGAACCAGGTGTGAAAGCACCATCAGCTTGTGACCCAGGACGTCATGCAGTAGGCTCTACTGAAGGAAAGAGAACACCTACAAAAAGGAACCTGTAGGTTCATCAGAGGTTGTTTATCTCAAGAATACTGTCAACAGCCTGGAAGCTCATGTAGGGGCACTAGAGAAAAGCCTGGTGGACCTGGCTCAAACGGGGCACCACAGTACGTATATAATAACACTGTCCAGAAGCTCCAGGATGAAGCTGTCGGCTGAGAGTGATAGCCAAGGAGCAATTATCAGCACTCTGCCAGCACAGCAGACGTTGAGTGTGAGAAGCCCCTTTCAGATGTGTACTTTGTTATGTTAATGTGTTGGCAATTTTGCAATTTCACTTGTAGTTCTCATGTCTGACTAAGTCACCCACTCCGACTAAATCAGACCTAGTAACATTTCAGACACTTCCTACACGGCACAAGTCTGAAATGGAGAATGTGAGCTCTGAAGTTAATTAGTGGCACATAATACTACTGTCAGTGTTGGTGTTCTCTCTCTATTAGGGTTTGTACGGTCAACCGCGTTTTGGATCATTTCTAATTATCCTCAGGTCTTTTCGGGTCGGACTCTTTTGTTTGAGAATTAATTGATGCATGTTGAGTCAGGGTTCTTCTACTGTACATCCCATGTTCAGTGTATTTAACATATTCTAAACATATTTTACATTATGCCCTTTCACTCCCTCTTCACACCTCCTGTTGCTCCACTTGCCTGTGTAGCATTTCCCCAGCCATGACAGCCCAGGATAGTTACACTCCAAAGAAATTCTTAGATTTTTTTTTTACTTTTTCATGCTCTACACTAAAATGAGAAAGTATGATGAAGGATCTTAACTCTTTTCCTCTGGCCGTCTTGGTGGAAGGGAAAGCTGCGACTTCACTGCATAGAGGCTGTGCTCCGTGTCTGGGTTCCTGCTGGGGACTCTGAAATATTCATGGTATAAATATTGCAAGGCTCTGCATCTAATAAAAGCACTGGTCTTTATTAATGAGGTGACTGAGGGATCCATTGATCAAGCTTTCTGTTTTATGTCATAAAGATTTTCTCCTCCGCCACTTCTCTCTTTGTCTCACATTCCCACACTTTGTACAGCTCTCTCTCTCTCTCACCCTGACTGACTCTCTCTTTAATACACATATTTAGTGGCTCTCATACAAGCTTTGCCTCTCAAGATGTACTTGCTACTTTGCACGCTGCCTCTTTATTAGTGGATGACCCTCTCACTTTGTCTGTCTCTCAATCTTTTCATGTTTCTCGCTGATCCACGTTTTCCCTCTCGGCTGCTTCGGCAGCAGCACTGGCCTGGTTTTAACAGCAGCCCAATTAGCCAGCTTGTGTGAGAGGAGAACTGGAACTTTTTGAGGAGCACTTAACATCAGAGTTCAGTGACAAGTGAGAACGAGACACACTGGATGAGGCTAAGTTTGCTGTTCAGGGTGTCTGTAAGCTCATTTTACTGCTGTAATGGTGAGTCAAAAGGAAGTTGAACTATGACCTGAAAATCACTCCCTTTAATTTCTTTTTTTAAACCTATTGCATGTTTTACTTGTAGCCTTTTTGAATGATTCATACTCTACATCAATAACTATTCACTATATTGTGCCCTTATTTATGTGACAGTGAGTTTTTCCCATGTGTGACACTGTCTGCCTTATTGTATCATTTAGCAGTGTTTGTCAATGCTTCAGCAATTCAGGCAACTACGGCAAAACACCATAATAAAGGCAGCTACACAAGTGACTTACTGTATATAAAGTTGAATACCTAATAGCATATGTATTAGCTTTAATAGAGGTATAATAATCATCACTTTTACAAGGCAGTAGAGAACTACTGACGGAGATTATCTAATTATTGTCTGAATTTGTCAGTCACACAGTTATAGCAGGGCTGGTGTATTGTAAGGTATTGCAAGGTTAAATAAATTATTAAAGCACAGACGAAAGAGCTGTTTGAAATGCTGCAAATGCTGATTTTTTGTTGTGTTTTCAGATAGTACTGCACTTTGTAGTTTTATATATATATATATATATGTACACACATATAGTGTAAAACAGTGGTTTGAATGAACAAGATTTATGTAGGAAACTTAAAAAAAAAGTTGATAATGCTGATGTTATTGTGCTGGCCTTAGTCATTTATTTTATTTATTTATTTATTTGTTGCTCCCCCAATATTGTTTATGATTGATAAGAATTCAATCCGTTTACGTGTGGTGGTGGTGGTGGGGGGGGGGTGCAGGAACTTTTTTGCTATTTTATACTTCGACTTCACTACACTTATCTGACAGCTATAGTTTTACATAAAAAACATATAAGGTTATTAAAGCTTATGGCCCCTTCAAAGAGCAGTGTCTAGTTGGGCCCCCTCTTCTCCTATGTCTATGAGTGGTTAGCAGCTCCACCAAAGACTGATTTCCAAAGTCCAAAATATGAATACAAATGTGTTCCAACCACTTTGTTCCAACCACGTTAATCCTCTCACGATCCCTCAGATTTATTTTGTGACCACTGGACCAAACTACCTAACTGTATATAAAGTAGTTTAAACTAGCTCCTCCTTGACCTGCTACAACAGTAAAATGTTACTTGTTGTATTAGTATTAACAATCTTATAATGGCTGCCACCATGAATAAACACTCAAGCCTTCATAAAATTTAGATGAACTCACCAGATGGAAAGCAAGTTTCTTATCAGACCACAATATATTTGTCTTTTGAAACAGTCACTGTGTCAGATTAGGCAATCATACAGTCCTAAATTATTGCTGTGATTAGCAGAGAGAATTGACAGCCTACACGTTGGACCCAGAACTATCAAAGCTTGCCATCTTTATGATCTGTATTAGGTACATACGTGATCAGGAAGGAGGTTCCAGTGAACGACTTATCTGTTTTGCCATGTTAAAAGTTGTGCATGACAGAACGGTCTGTGCTCCTGTGGGTCAACGTCACAGAACATGTCGCAGTGTGCCCACTGCTGCCACTGGTGCCCAGATGGATTGTCCTCCATCGGGTGCGTTCATATTTTCATCTTTCTTCACATAACCAAATTTCATGATTTCCTGAGTGACTGAGATGTTCAAGTCTCCTCTGATAGCCACCCAAGATTATGATACAGAGAATGACTGTCCTCCTCAGGGCTGTTTCCCCACTCCATTACCTCACTTCCCCCCTCTCTTCCTCTTCCTTCCTTTCCTTCTCCCTCCCATCCTGCCCCATCATCATCGTCCCAACAGATTGCGTGTCTCAGACGTTTTGTCGTCCCACAGAAGTCTGTCAGTGACAAATTACCCTCATCAAGGATAAACCTAAGTATTCATTATGAGCTTCCTCCCAGTTTTAAGTGTCCGTCTGTCATGTTGTGGAAAATGAGAAGGGCAGGGAAGTGAGGGAGGGGTACAAGGGTCAGGAAATCCGTTACCATATGGACCTTTGGGTCATTGCACCAATACTCACCCACATACACATCCATATAAACCAACTCCAAGTATACTTTCTAACTTAAAAGGTTTTTTTGTTCCCATGTTTTTACATTTTCTTTTTACACAATTCATATTTCACATAAAACCCAGTTTTAGTGTTAGAAAAACTGATGTTTGAAGTTCCTGATATTTCCTAAAAAAATGTATTTGGTTTTTAAAAAGTACATTTGGCCCAAGAATTACTTTCTATACAAAAGAATGACATTCGCTTAAAATTTAAGTCTATATTTTGTGTTAGCATGTTGGCAGTACAACCATATTGGAACAGTGTGGAACTGTGTCCAATCCTTTACTCTCAGGTGATGTATCTAATTGGAGACAGGTGTTCTTAGTAGCTCAGGTGTTCCATATTTTAGTAATTATGCTTGCTCAACCAAGCTGTGAATATCCTGGCTTGGTTTTAGTCTTTGGAGTTGGCTTCTTGAGTTAGACGGCATAAACTAAAATAACAACGAGAGAGACGTTTTTGATGGGAAAGCAAGTCATTTTGAAGAGTATGTTTAAAAATTGTAATTAGAGACTTTGTAGAGCAGTTGGATTTTAAAAAATCAATCACATTGAATGACATGGAAATGAAAGGATCCAGGAATCCAAGAAATAGGGCAGCAATTGATGAAAGAAAAAACGTATTACAGCTGTGAGTGAAAAAATAGAATCAGCCGAAGAATTTGCAGACAATCTCCAGATTCCAAGGGTGAAACAGTCATAATTCACCATTGAAAGAGGATTAATACAGGAGAAGTACAAAGATACACCGCAGTATGCAAGCCTTTCATCAGCAGCAAGAACAGAGCCAAATACAAAGAAAGCCAGAAACAGCAGAGCACATCTTCTCACCTGGGAAGCATCTGGTAGGCAGCGTCATGATTGCTGCATGCATGGCTGCCTCTGGACCTGGCTCAGTGGAT
Organism: Macquaria australasica; assembly: GCA_005408345.1. Lineage (NCBI taxonomy): Eukaryota > Metazoa > Chordata > Actinopteri > Centrarchiformes > Percichthyidae > Macquaria > Macquaria australasica. Next base: position 23,760 of record SEMN01000081.1, read on the forward strand.
TCTACTGATGTTACTGATAATGGCAGCCAAATGAACTCTGAAGCATACAGAAAGATCTTGTCTGCGCTGTCACATATAATTAAGGAGTCCATTGGGAAGAAAAAGTGGGAAATGTAGGCAAAGTCAATTTGATCATTTAAAGATCCATTCAGTCAGTGGCTGTGCTTCTATGGAGCCTCTTTTATTCTTCTCTTTTTTTTTTTTTTTTTTTTACAAATAATCAGAGCAAATCAGCACAATCAGACAATAAATGCCTCACAATAAACTGACATTAGGAGAGAAATTAAGTATAATGTGTAATGGATTGATATGTGTTGATATCATTATGTCCATTTACATTACATTTTCTGAACTATGCTCTTGATATGTGCTCTTTCTGTTGCATGCCCATTTGAGTTAAGTCAACAACTCTGGGAAAGCACAATACTTGATCTCTTCCACTGTTTTGTCATTTATGGGCTCGCTCTACCACTAGTGGCCATTTTCCGAGTGCTGTGTATTTCCCGGGGGAACCATCTTTGGTTAGGCTAAGTAGCTCTGACTTGTTTCCACAAGACTCTGAATCACGGCAGGCAGGTGGCCCAGTTTCTTCCATTTTAGTAACTGTTGGAGTTAAATATTCTGATAAAAGCATTAAAAGCACAGCAATACACCGATGTTAGTGGCAAGTGCTCAACTCAGGTCCTTCTTTTTCAGAGGTTTGCCCATGGAGGAATGCTGTATTCAGTATGTATTTAATGTCAAAACTCTTCTCACTGATAATAGACTGGAACGTTGATCCTGATCTTTTTATGCATTCCCACAGCCAGTGTAAAGCAGCAGCCACACCATAAAGTGACATGGGCTCATCCACGCAAAATAGTGAGGCTGGAAGCTTGGTGACACAGTGACTACTCACAGGGCTAGTTGGTGAAATGCCGTAGCTGGCGAGCTAACCGTATTTTGGTATGTATGTATATTCAGTATGTATTTGGTGATGATATTACAGTAACATTTGTAAAACTAAACATTAGGCAACATTTTAGATCTGTCTGATGACAAATTAAAATTGATATAGATGAGATTTGCAGTGTTGCAATGTAAGATAGATGTGCATGCAGACAATATTGCACAGAGGTTATGGTAAGGGCAACATGACAAGGAGTTGTGTGGTAAACTGTACAAATCTCAATTGATGGGTGTAAAATGTTCAGGGGAACAGTCTTTCCAGAACACAGTACATAATTAAAAGCACCCAGTGATTTATGAGCATGCAGGCTCTGTTTAGTCTACACACTGAGCTTCTCAGATTTGTACAGGTGTATAGCTAGCTACAATTTTACTGTGTTCACACAATCCTTGGCCACTTAGAATCATCTCATACCTGTTCACAAGCCAAGCACGGACATAAAACCAGGCAGATGGGCCTCTAAGCCAAAGGGGCTTCTACTGTTTGGTTTTCTCATAACAGCAGTGAATACACAGGCAGCCAGAAGGACTCCCACTGACAAACTCCTGTCTCCAAAAAAGATTCAAGTGGCCTCTGCAAGTAACCACTGCACCCTAATTAGAAGCTCATTGTTTCTATACAGACAATAAATAAAATAGTTACTGAAATATTTGAGTGCACACTGGATGCGCACTAGGTAAAATAATTATGGGCTTTTTAGCTAGGACTTCATTCTAGACGAGCTCTCTGTCAGGTGGTTAAATCCACGATGGTGTTAAGACATCTTCATAATAATGACAAGGATGAAGAACAAAAAGCAGCTACAAGAGGCTTTACACCTGGCTCCATTTATGCTTGCTTAGCTCAACACACTATATCATCTATAATATCATGATATTAATTTACAAATGATTAATATTGTGAGCTTTCAAATAGCAACTACAGAGAGCCAAAGTCTAACCCCTTCTCCATGAGGCAGAGCAGTTTCTCATGGTGTTTTTTTTAATTGGCCTTTCTGGGATTTTCTGTCCACATTCTAAACTACATAGGTATCTACATCTACTTCTGCATGTGAGAGTTATATTTCTTGTAGTGTGGTGGGACTTGGCTGTCTAGTAATAATAATTAATGAATGCGCAGTTGCATATGCTTTTTATTAAATATATATGTATGAATTATTAAAGAAGTCCAGATTGGTATTCTATGCACAGAGCAGGCCTTCATTTCAAACATAAAGCAGCTTTGATCAGTTTTTGAATAATGAAACAAACTCACAGAAACATACGCCTGACATAATAGGCTCATCAAGTTGTTATAGCCAACCTGTTAGCTACAGCAGACAGAGAGCAACATGATCCTCTCTTTGGAGTTGTGTTTCTGTCCGCAGTCCAATATTCAATCTATTTTTAGCTCAGGTTTGGTCTCCACTAACCCCTGAGAAAAATAGGTTTAACTAAGATAAGGTTAAAACCTAACCTTGTCTTCTCTTACTAAAATAGCTGTGTCTGAGTTTCTGCACTGCTGCACTGGCATATGTATCTTAACCTTGCTCTTGGAAATATGTGTATTTTTAAAGGCCCTTAAAAAACGCATTTCATCAGTCATTTTCTGACTATGAGTGATGGAATCCTACATGCACACACTATTTCTGCCAAAGTTAGAGCAGTTTTGGGTATATCACACAAGAGATTTCTGTATTTCTGTTTTTTCTTGGTGCTCTTCTGACTGGTTTAAAGTAGGTGGGGCTCTGATTAAACCACACCCACACAGTCCTGTTGAAACAGAGTTTTTGAGTTTGTGTTAAACTCTTAATAAATAATACCTAAAGATTTGTTTTACTTTGTTGCTTATTTAATCATAAATATGTAGTGTTATAGAGAAATACTTAAGATTTGAAGTCAAGTTTTCAGGGTCTTTTATATTGTTTCTTTATAATATTTAGCATTATTCCATAATGGACAATAGATGAATATTTCATTTGTGTGACTCAAATGATTGGTAATGAGCTGACGTGATACTTGGATGTCTATTCTCAGTGCAGTAACATAATGTTCATCTGAATGCCAACACCTCACCTTTGCTACACCACTTATCTGTTACTTTCACTTCATTGCATTTCTATTCTCACTCTTGTAGATCCAAGAAATCACATATACCTATATATATATATATATACAGTATATAAGATAACTTCAATTACCCATCTTGAACTTAATTAAACCTTAACATCCAACATCAATTTGTGACAGCTGGGCTCAGCATTTTCCAGTATATTCATTATATTTTTATGCTATGAATGGGGAGATAGACAGAGGTAGTGAGAGACTGACAGACAGGCAGAGAGAGAGAACAATATGGCATTTGTGGGTGCTCATCGTGTTTCCCGAAACCTTGATAAAGTGCGAGGCTTGGCGTTTCGATACGGCCGTTAATTAGCTCTCTCTCCCTTGTGGGGTCTGCCTGATTGAGCGACTAATGGTTTGCTTTAAAGTGCTGAATGAACAAATGTGTGTGTGCCGTGTATCAAATGAGTGTGTGCATGTGTTTCAAAGTGCTTTGTTTGTTTTTGGTATGGCTAATTTCTTAATGTGTGTGTACGCGCTGATGAGAGTGTCTGTCGTAGTTGTCTGTGTGAGTGTGGAGTCTATACTGTGCCTGTGTCAGCATTTCCAGACTCTTGACTAAGGTTGTTTCTCTGAGGTTATGATGGCAGGGGATTGGCGCAGTACACCTTGAGTGGAATAATCCTGTGTTTTCATTTAATTGCTTGGAATTGGATTAGTTGCGAATTTTCAGGGGTGGGGGTTGGGCCTGGTTTGCCATTGCATTCGTGAGCACACATCCACAGTGATGGTCACTTAGGCCTTGTCTATACGTATATGGATATTTTTCAAAAATGAATATTTTCCTCTAGGTTTTGGCCTTCCGTCCACACACAGAAACAGAGTTTTAGGTCACTAAAACGATATTTTTAAAACGCCTTCTAAGGTGCTTATTTTTCAAAACTCTGTATCATACACAGAAACCAGAGTTTCTGATACAGTATCTCTGTGGACATGTAAAACAAAGCATTTGGGAAACAGCAGCTGTGGTTACATGGACAATATTTCTTCAACCCAATTCAACCCGAATAATTGAAATCATTCTGAATAGAGATTCTAACTTACATGGACGCTAAATAAAGGGAGCCGATAAGATGTACGTTCGCATACCGAAGCATTATCAGACAACAATACTTTTAAGGTCTCCAACAAAAAAGTTGCATCAGCCACAGACCAGTTTTATTTTGCGTTTACATAGTTATAAGGCATTCAAATTTTCCGATTGAATGGATTATCAAAGTTTACACCCCCACCCCCAACCCGACTGAAAATTCCTTCTGATCAGGCCAGTCACTTCTGATTGAGGTGGTTTATTTATTCTGATTGGGCTATTATTAGTGGAATATTTTTATCCATGTAAACGCAGCTAATAGCATCATCACCTCAATTCGTGCATGCCCACTGTTGCTTTGTGCAATGAGCATGGGCCTGAAACAACAACAACAACAATGGCAGACTACTGGTTGGTTTCCGTTTAGTGTTTTTGCGTTCTCATGTGGAGGGAGATATTTTGTAATACAAAGATTGTGTGGACAGAAACAAATATCCATTTTCAAAAATATCCGTTTACATGTTGACAAGACCTTAGATTAGGCTTCTAAATCTGTGCCACTGGTAGTGCTAACACAGCTGCCATGTCACAAATGCGTATTTTTTGCACTTGCACTTGTTTTGACCCATGTTTGATCTGCTTTAAAGAATGGCCTGCATGTGTTTGTATTAATCTTCCATAAGGGTACCAACATCTTAAGATGGGTACACAGCTCGTTGCTTTTAAACAGCAAGTTTGCAAGTTTCTGCAGGGAAATCATCTGGAGTAAATCAGGCGTCCTCCTGATGCACTCTGAGCAACTTCAAAGATGTCAAGACATATTAACTTTAGCCAAGTCCCCAAACACCAGTACCTCTGAATAATCAAATACTTGCTGTCACCTCAAAGGGATTTCTCTTATGTTAATCACCAGAATGATGCTTTGCCTGTAGTACTTGCAGCAGTGGGATTATTGTGCACATACAGTATAGATATACCTAATATATGATTAACTGATCGCAATCTGTTTAATCACTTTATAAAGTTAAAAGACAAGAATTTCAAAAGTAATTTTACTTGTCAACAAAATTAGTCCTGAATTATAATATTTATCATTCTGCTGCTAAAAATTATGTTTTGTGATGGCTCCTCTGCTTGGTTTGCCCTGCTGTTGCTGTCTTCTGTTGCTGTGTCTCAAATCGCATACTTCCGTACTTACACTTACAATATTTTGAGTGCATAAATGCGTTCACACTGGTAAGTATGGCAAAATGCAGTGTACTATGAGTACCCGGATGATGTACTCATAACAGTCAGAAAGTTGAGTGTGGAGCGCTGCACACTTCTCACCCTCAACGGTCGTCATCTTGGCCACGTAGCGGAAGGTGAGGACCACCAACGTATGAAAATGGCGGCCGCGGTTGCAATTGTTACCGCGGCCAGTAACAAAGTAAAAGCACGTTCGTTTTTTCATTCGCGGTAAAATGTTGGCGGTAATGCTCCGCCCGGTTGCAATCCGTCATTAAAAAGAAGAAGAAGACGCGGCCAAAGGTTGTGATTGTCATTTCTGGTAAGCGCACAACAGCAGTAATCGATTTGAGACAACACTACCCTGTCAAAATGAACGCGCTACACAAGTCAGTACATAGTGTACTAACGGAAGTAAGTGATTTGAGACGCTGCATACCTGTTGGAGGTTAATCAGCGGCATGGGACACACCTGGGCTCGGTGTGCCCCGTGCATATAAGCCAGAGCAGCAGCCAGTCCTTGGGCAGATCTCCTCCAACCCACGCACCTGTGCGTTGTTGCTTTTTGTTTTACAACATCCATGCAGTATGTTTGCACTCATCCACTCCCCAAACTACTGACTTTACAGATTTCTAGTATACTGCAAGGATTCATGGATCAATGCAAAAATTATGAAATAATACTACAACAGTATCAGCAAGCAACAATGAATACATACAATAATCAATATCAATATAATACAAGAAAAATGGGTATGTTGTTGGCAGACAAAATAGACAGACAATTACATTAGTGAGTAAGATTGTCCACATAATCAATGAAGAGAAAGCAGATTCTATCATATTTTTTAAGTGATCCATTTAAAGTGAACCTCAGTTTCTCAGTGTGAAGACGCATCATGACCTTCTTGATCCACTTTATATAAGAGGGAGGGCAAGCAGCCGTCCACCTGATGAGGATTAATTGTTGAGCTAACATTAAAGCAAATGCTATAGCGTGTGACTTATTGTGTGAATATTGCAGTTTGTTGTGTTGGTGAGGGCGTGTTGCTACAGTACGGGTACCAGCAAGAGAATGGAATAAGATGTAGGAAATCCAGTTTGAGTATTACATTTATGAGTTTTAAGGCTTATTGGACACCACAACACTGCATAGAGGTTTATAATACTATGAGGCAGGATTGACAACATTAGAAAGTTTCCACAGCGGCAATGATTTTATCCTCCATTTTGAGGTAAACAATGACATCATCAGCCTCAGTGTTTCTTACATCTGTTAAGCTGGAAACACATGCTCAAGTCGCTGTAGCTGTTTTCTAAAACGACATCTTCTGGCTTTCAAACATGGAGTTCTCTATATTAATATTTTGATTACTTTAGTTTTCACATCAGACGAGGACTGGTCTCTCCTCCCATTAAACTGTCTTCTGCTTTTAAAGGGGATGACAGGAGCTGATGTGATTGGACATTATTGAAGCCCGCTCTGAATTCCTCCTCCTTAATAATGCATTCATCCTCTTCTCCACATTGTTTATGGCCAGGATTGCGCTAGTCTCTCTGCCCTCCAAAAATTAGTTGGTCACACTCATGCACTGGCAATTGCTGTCATGCTGAATTTGAGGAAACGAGATGCCTCAGAGTCCTTGGGTGCATTGCTCCTCTGCAGCTCTTTCAGTCACAAAGAGCTCGGCTGTAAATAGGGAGAGCAAGACTTTACACTTTACTTCTCTCCATCTCTCTGTTTCACTGTCTCTTAACCTGCTTTACACTCTGCCTTTCTCTCTCAAACTCCCTCACTTAACCTCTCTCTTTGCTCTCTTAACCTGTCTCTCTTAACACCTCTCACCGTCTCTATTAGCCTTGTTCTCACTGAAACCAGTGCTACCTCTTTGTCTCTCCTGCTGTCTTTCTCTCTCTCTTTCGACCTTCCATACTTCTTTCCTTCCTTCCGCCTCCTCACATAATGGTGAAAACAGAGAGGCCTTGCTGGAGTCGACGCCACGGCAGCAGAACTGGGCATTTGGTTTCTGTCCTCTGGGCTTTTCAGTCTGTCCCATTCAATCTATTTCTCTGTCTCTTTCTGGGCTCCTTCTAAAATCTGCTTTCTAAAAAAAAAAGAAAAATCTTGCTTTTGTTCCGTCAACTGGAGACAGACGTTTGGTCTTCAACACCCTGTTTTCTCCTCACGTACACCAGCATCATTGTCTGTCTCCATTGCCTTATGTCTGTTTCACCTTCCCAGCATCCTCTCTCCATCAAACGGACGGCTGTTCTCTCTTTACCTCTGGGTTCATCTGTTTCATTCAATTATTTCCGCACTGTTTTCATCACCTCTTCCGTAGTAGTCCTTTCCTGTTCCTGCCATCTGTGGCCTCACTCTCCCCTTATTCTTTTGGTCCGCTATTTCTATTCATAGTGTTTCATTTAGTAAGTTCGACTGGACGTACAGTACAATATTTTGCCGGTGGAAATTGATAGAGAAAGTTGTGCAGGTTTGGCAGTTAAAGGGACACTAGACACTGGTTTTACATGTTAAAGTCCACTAACTAATAACTGGGTGTACTGTTCAGCCTGTGACATAAAATTATTTAGCAACAATTTACATAATTGTTCAAGTAATTTTCTTAAGCAAAAATTCTCTGATTCTAGCTTCTCAATTGTGAATTCTTGCTGGTTTCTTTAGTTTTCTACGATGGTGAATGGAATATTGGTCAGCCAAAACAAAATCAATCTATCTATCTATCTATCTATCTATCTATCTATCTATCTATCTATCTATCTATCTATCTATCTATCTATCTATCTATCTATCTATCTATCTATCTATCTATCTATCTATCTATCTATCTATATTGTGTAAAGATATAACATATTTTTTTTTTTTTTTTTTACTTTTTTTGAGGTTAGGGTAAGGAACAGCTTGTGTAGACATGCGAGTGTTCAGCTTGTGTAGATCAGAGATCTGTGTATGGCACACTGAGGATACAGAATGGACCATAAACTCGCAAGCGCAAGCCGAGCGCACAGCTGTTGTGTTCACTGCTGGTGGTTGACATGAACATCAACATGAAGCAGGAGAGAGTTCAGTGAGTGCCCTGGTAAAGCCACTGGATTGCTTTCTCGAGGTGGGGCTTGGACTCAACAATGCCCCCCGCATAAAATCATACCGCTTTCACATTAAACATTAAGCTTTAACCAGTTGTTATATTAGCTTAATTCTGGCAACTCAAATTCAAATTCCTGTTTGCTGGTCAAGTGTAAATGTATTCTGTAGAAGACATTTACAGGAACCATAAATTATTAATAATGTAATTTTTTGTGGCCAAGAGGCAGGCCATAACACCAACAAAGTATTGAATTTTGTACCATAAAGCCATTTCAAAATGAAGAAATTGTAATAAAACAGATTCTTCAAATAATACAAAGAACATTCCAGATAAGGTTGATCTTTTCCCATTACAGTCTCTGTTTCCATTCACACTAACTTCAGCCACTCCCTCCCTCCTACTGCCTCTCTTTTTCTGGGATAAATCTATGTAGGGCATACAAACACGTTCTCTCATTTTTTTTTTTGCCGAGTTTGTTTCTCTCCCCTATCTAATTTACCCCCATTCTTCTCTCTTTCTCTGTCTCTGCAGGGGGTAGTTAGCGTGATGCAGCTCTGGAGCCACATCACAAGATGAAGCAAACACCCAGTGTGGTTTTACCAGTGTGCATGAGGGGGAGTGTGAAAGGTTTTTTGTTTTGTTTTTTCTGGTCAAATCAGAGGGTCTGTGTGTCCCCAGAAGTGGGGATGGACAAGAAGATTGTGTCTCTTCACATGTGCATACATACTGTATAAAGGGATTGTGTGTATATGTGTTGAACAAATGTGTGTGTCTGTGTGTATTAGTAAGCGAGAAAAAAATCCTTTCTTGTGACTGCTCTAGTGTAAGGAATATGAAAGAATATGTGGTGTGTGTGCGTGCATGTCATTTCATTGGTCTAGCACTTCTCAGAAGTGACACTGAGAAAGCTTGAGGCTGAATGTGCGACAGAGGCAGAGAGGGGGAGAGAAACAGAAAGACATGAGAAAGAGAGGGTGAGGAGGCGAGAGCGAGTGCTCACACGTTGGTTGGCCAGGTGCCATTTCCTTTTTCAGGAGGTCGTTTGGAAGCTCATCTGCTAAATGGGTGCTTCGATTCTTCAGATCCAGCCGTCTCGTAATTATTATTATTGTCACGGCTAAAGCTCAGGCATAATAGCTTGTAGCCTCTGCTACTAAATGACTTAACACAAGTGAGAACATATCCTGGTACCCTTCCTTGTCCCTTCCCTCCTCTTTGTCATCATCGTCAGTCTACCATGACCTCGTCTAGTGTTGTTCCCTGACCTTATCTCTTCCTCCATCCCAGTTTAGCTGTTCTCATTTATATTCATATTATATTTTTTCTGTGTCATTTCCAGACAACTGAACAAGCATAAAATAGCAATGTGATGTGAGCTCTGTTTTATGCATTCGCACTGAAACTGATTTTAGATTTATCCACGCTTGGGGACAGTTTTTGAAAAAATTTTGGGTGAGAAAAATGACAGCTAAATTCAGACCAAAAACAGGCCATTGGTGGGGGTTGAGATGATAAAATATGATCCAGGAAGTTCAGTTTGAGTAATAGATCCATGAGTTTGACGGTTTGCCAGAAACCAAACACCTGCACAGAGGTTTATACTTACTTTGCTGGAGGATTTTACAATTCTGTAAGTTATCACTGTGACAATGGTTTGATCTTTCATCGCTATGTTTGCCAGGTGAACTGTAGAAATATTACATTCATGTTACTAAGTTAATTTACCAGGATTGTGCATTTGGTTGGCCGACACAGTGCCTTGTCGGACGTTGCATTGTGCTGAACTATGACCTCAATAAAATGAATGTGGGGGCTACGTTTTTTCACACAGGTCTGAATGCAGCCTGTGTGGACGGAGGGCCAAAACAGAGAGGAAGGATATACTGTCAGATGTATCTGTCTTAGCCTGAATGCACTCCTAGTCCCTCTAGCAAGGGGCCAATCAAATGAGGCCTGACCAGACAAGCCAAGATCCAATGCATAGCTGAAGTGAAGGATTCTGGTGAGAGAGTCATTCACTCGCTGTGAGACTGGAGAGCCTTGCTGTTCTGACAAGCCCTCACACCACAGGAGGTATCACTCACTATCTCCTACTCTGTACCCACTCGCACAATCTCACGCACTCCGCCGCATAGCCATATACACATATCACCTTTTCACAAGCACACACAGTTCACTTCAAACACATGCAGCCTTACTAATGTACCTCTCAGATGTAGACTCCCCTTCCCCTGTGTCGCCACCCCTGGCAATGCCCAGTCTTGTTATCTCTCCATGTACCTCACCCTGTCTTCTCCCTCCTCCTCCTCCTCCTCCTCCCCCTTTTCCAGCACCCCTCAGAGACTGGAGCTCTCGTTTGATGGCACAGCGTGGGACCAACCGCACCGGAGCACCGGGGCTCATACCAATGAAGCTGGCCTATCTAGGACATAGTAAGCACACACTCTCATCAAGTGCTCCCTAATTAGAATTCACTGATACTGTAGGTTTCTAGGCGAGGGGAGAGAGGAGCTCGAAGGAAAGCTTTCTATAGATAGAAGCAGAAGAATGTCTAATTAAGGTCTCATTCTTCTCTGAGTCTGATTGCATTGCATCCTCCTCTCCCCCTCATTCTCTCCAATTATGAAACTCGCGTTGGCCTTTCTTCTGTCCACGTGGGCTGGGGGTTTTATCTTGCCAGAACTGGGGTGTGAGGAGACTGACAACAACACTGGTGGAAGATCTGCAGGGCCAAATGTGTGGGCAGGTGAGAGGAGCATGTTTGTGTGTGCGTGTGTGTGCGTCTGATTGTCAGTGAGAAAATTAGACAGAGAATAAATGACAGCGGCTGCATGTGTTGTGATTGTCTTTTATGAGTGTTTGAGGTTGTATTCAACTCATAATGAGTTTACATATGCAGAAACATCAGTATCCAAAATCTAGCAACCAGATCGCACAACTAGCAACCAGCTAACATCAGCATGACAACAACGACAGACAGATGATCTTGTACAGGCTAACATTATCAAGACATCACCCTCTAATAACTGTAAACACAGCAGGCACTACAATTGGAAACCAGTTAACATTCCCACCCACCACAGACAACTAACCAAAACTTTTGCAACTAGAAGCTAGCAGACACCACAAAAATAACAGTTGCAACAACAAAAAAAACAACACTTTGCAAAACAATTAGTGAATGCAGCTACTCCTAACAACACCACCACAAAACAATTACTGCAATTAACAACCAAGTATCAAGAGCACCACCACAATTAATGCAACCACCATCAAGTTTGCAGAAACACCTCAGCAACAACCTGCATCAGTATCCAAAGACTACAAAGTCTAATAATGATAATGTTATATTAAACGTTAAGTCTTCACTTATATAAACAGATGGATGTAAACGTCTTTTAGAGCTATGACAGAATCATAATTTGAATGTCAAAAAAGGTTCAACCTAGTCATAATAAACTGAATTTAAATTTGACGGTGTAAACTACCCAAATGGTACATGAAGTAGTCCAAATAATCACAACATGCCTAATTAAATTAGAAGTAGCCCAGTTAGGTGGAAAACTGACCAAAACAGATCATAAGCACTTTTTCACAGCCTCTCTAAAACCAGCTAATGTCATTTCTAAATCAACATCATTGACAAATTAATCAAACTCTGTACATGCAGTGCAATAAAAAAAAAACAAGACACTTTGAATAAGCAGGGCAATCTGATTGATGTGTCACTCAAATTTAAATTAATTCCAAATAATATAATAATAATAATTTCCTGGATCGTTCAACTATTTGTTTTCACCAACAACAATGAAATTTCCTTCATTTTTACATTCAGTGGGTAAAATAAAATAATTTAAATGAAGGTTATTGAGTTTAATCAGGAAGAATACATTCAGTTCTTGCTCCTCTACTTCTTTATCCATTACTCCCCAGAGCCATGCTTCCCTCTATTACTTTAAAGTTCAAGTGGCAACTCTCTCCTGGTTCACAACATCCAGTCAAGTAAGCCTAAAATGACTAAACTTTATCTCTTACTCAGAAGGCAATCACTAACGAGCATGCCCAATTAGCTGCACCTGTGGCATGCAGTGTCCAACGCTCACACTAATGCCAACGCCCAGCAAGTGCAATGTGTAATGATCAGACATAATATTTATTCCCATAAATGAAGATGGAGTCTACACTGAACACTGAATTTATGTTTTATCATTAATGCTTTATACCGCAGGTAACTTAAAGCAATGTACTGTGGTCGGATGTATGCACTCTTACAGTGAGATGGCAGAAGAAACCAGCGAGCCACAATTCATTCATTCATTTTCCATACTTACTTTTTCCAACTTAATTTTCCTAAGATGTTTTGGTTTAGCATCAGGGCTACTGTTGGCACTCAGTGTCCCACCTGTTGAATGAGTCTGACCTTGGGGATTTTTTAGTGTTGTTTACAGATGTTGTGACTGGAAGAAACAGCTGCAAGATTCCAACAAAATGAGCCATGCATTTTGTTGGAATCTGATAAAAGCCCTGAATAATTTGACCGTCCATTACATTCAGAGTAGGGTTCAATCATCAAAATTGAGTTCCATGTAGCCAGAATTTAATCATTGTTACTGAGACTGTTGGAACCTGGGATTTTTAGCCATGATGGCATTGTAGATCTAAGGATGGCAATGTCTGTCAGCCAGTCGGTCCACTTCTTTGGTCTAGACTGAAATATCTCCAAAATGTTTGGATGGATTGCCATGAAATTACATGAATTGCACCCTTTCATGGTCCCCAGAGGATGAAGTCTAATGACTTTGGTGATTCACTGATTTACCCTATAATGTCACCATGAGATTGACATTTATGGTTTTGACTGAATGTTTTTAATTTTGAATGAATGAAATTTGGTACACACATTCACATGGATGAATTGTAATAACTTTGGTGATCCTTTGACTTTTCATATAGCTTCACTATCAATTTTAATTTGTCCAATACTTTGTTTATGACTGAACTAAAGACATTCTCATCAGCCACAGCTGTGGTTGTGTCTTGAGGACCATTGTATGTGCTGAAACAAAGCCTTCTCCATATTGCATTGTTACCACAACTTAAGGCCTTCACACACGAGTCATTTTTTTCATGCGATTAATTTGCATGTTAGTATATTTTAACTGTTGCTTTTGGCATGAGAACTTTCACACAGAATGTGAATATTACGCAGCGAAAAAGCGACATAATTTTTGTTTTGAAACAGTCGATTTTTCAGATTCAGATTATTTATATATATATTTATATATATATATATATATATATATTCTTAATAACTACTGGTGGGATTGCCATGACATTCGTGGTCTCCAGGGGCTGAATCCTACATCTAGTGCCATGTATCATTAGGTCACAGTTTTAATTTTTAGTTTTAGTTTTAATGAGCTCTATGTCATTGTTGTGCTAACAGTTACGATTATCAAGAAAACATGGCTCTATGAGTATAAATACACCTTTGGTGGCCATCTGCATCTAAACGGTCAGCCTCTACTCCACATCCTTATGACTGAGATGATTATATCCTTATGATCTTTGTGGCAAAGCTTGTTCATGTTCACAAATTAAGATCATAGGAATAACATTTCTATGAATTTTTTAAGGGTGGCTTTGTGCTATAAATTCAGCAGCTCTTATTTGCATAAGGAGCTTTATTTCTTTAGTAATCATTCTATTAATACGTGATTACACTGTATCCCCTGGAGTTTTCATTGTAAAAAGTCTGATAGTCTTTTAATTAGACCTAAAGGGGATTGGAGCAGCGCTTTTACATATTCCACTAGTGCAATGAATTATACAACACTGCTGTATGGACTCATACGCCTCACATTACGTAACCACGTGCCAGTTATTCAGGTCTTTATCTGAGCTGTGAATTCACAGCCTTGGCTTTCTCACATAATATCAGGAGTAAAAAGACAAGAGTGTACATCTGGCCACAGTGAGAATGCAGAAGTGCTCTCCACTTGACAGGCTCATCACACGCCACTTCAGTCAGTAGAACCGGACCCGGGTCCCTGTAAACCAGCAGGTCATCTGCAGTAGAAGGCTTTCTGTCATGAGTTCTGGTCCCATGTTTATTTTATTTTAATCTGTAGGTATGCTCTCTCTGTTGCTACCACTGTTGCCGTCCTGACAGGCTTTGGCATAGATGATGCTGGAGCAATGCTGTTGTCCTGGTAACAAACCCTAATGACAAGATTTGATATGATCTTCAGATATAGAACAAAGCTGCAGTCTGCTGCTGGGCATTGTGAGATGGTAGGAAGACAAGGGCTGGTTTTGTGTGTGTGTGTGTGTGTGTGTGTGTGTGTGTACGTACTGTACTGTGTGCTGTTGTACCTCTTTAATTATGAAGACCTAATGCACTCACAAGAATACAAGAATGCAGAAGTGTCCTAGAACGATGATATACTGTACAGCTGGTCCTAACACTGGTTTAGTTTTAAGACTTGGATTTAGAGTTAAGGTTAAGGTTCAAGTTAAGCTTCAAGTTAAGGCTATTGCAAAGGCTGAGTTTATGCCATAGGGCTAGTTCAAGAAATGTATATGCTTTTTTTATTAGACGGACAAACACACACAGGATGTAATTTAGCAGTCCAGTGAGAACAACAGTGAACAATAACACCAACAGACCTCCAGCACCCTCCACCCTCCCTGCTACCAACACACCTTGTCGGGAAAAGAAAGTAAATAAATATCACAATGTCACAATGTGATGTCTCGACATAGATTTTTTGTCATAAATGTTCGTGCAAAATGTTTAACAGCACGTTTCAGCATGCATTTTAAGCCTTTATTAGAACACCAGGAGAGAAATGACAGGAAACGTAAGAGAGAGACTCAACAAAGCTCCCCAGTCAGACTCATCAGTCGACGTTGCGGTTCATGATCGCACCACATCCAGACAAAAAATGCAATACTCGACACTGGTTATAAATGATTGCCAGACCTTAATCAGTAGTTAGATCAGTGAATCTAACTTTCTCTAACTGTAAAAACTGCAATAGATCTGTATCCCCTAATGGGTATATGTGGGTGATGTTTTATCATTCCACTTCAGAAGGATTAGGCTTCTGGCAAAGGCAATAGCATTTAATTAATATTGTGAAAACTAGTTTCCTCAACAGCAATTCTAAATATCGCTGTCAGTGGAAATGGGTTAAAAGGGCTCCCAAACACCTTTTTTTAAAGAGTTTTGAACATGTCTGTCAAGTACTCAGAGTAGAGGGCATGTCCAAAATGTTTGGATAAGGGACCCTGTTTGATTTTTGCACCTAGCACACAGGGGACTCGCATCAGAATATATTTTGGCTAACTTCTCTTTGGAATAGTGAAGTCGTTGGAGAACTTTAAACTGTAGAAGTCCATGAAGCACAAAGAGAGGAGGAGTGGAATCAAATCCCATGTATCCTCATCCAATTTGAGCTGCAAGTCTTCTTCCCATTGAAATTACATTTTCTTATATACCAGTGACCACACTATTTATAGGTTGTAGTAAGAATGTCAGCAATGTAGTATTATTTCATGGATGAGGGAACTGGACTAGATTTGTTTGAGCAATGTTTCTGATCTGGTTGTTTGGTAGTTGGTAGTTGGCTGCTGAGTTTGGTAACATTTGGTAATAGGTTAAGCCTTCTGCCTTGAAACCACAAAGGCACTTTGAAAAAGAAAAGAAAATTCTTTCTCAAAGAAGCAAACATCTCAATGAAGTCATCCATCCAATCCAAACCAGGGTCACTTGTTGCATCACTCATGGGGTCAGTAGAGTCATCATCATGTGACAGGAAGCCACGGTGAAGTCATTACCAGCAATGATGGAACAATGAGGGCACAGTTGGCCTGAAAGCACCGTGTCTGAAATAGCACACATCCTGTCAGCCGCCACCCCCCCTCCTCACCCCATATCTCCCTAAACTCTCCACCCCTTTCCTTGCCTCAGCCATTACTTTGCACTACGATCAGGACCACAACCACGTTTTTTTAATTTTTTATTTATTCGCTCATCCAGACTATCTGAACCATCGTCTAGAGAAAATAACAGGTTGCACGGCAGCAAGCAAATGGAGACAATCTCAGAGTGTTTCTGCAAAGCGGCGGAACGAGTGGAAAGGTGACATACAGCACACTTCTCTCTTCGCCCTATCCAACCTTTGCCTCCTTCACTCAGTCTGGTATAAAACATAATGAGGCACATAGAAAACAACACAAATGTAAATGCACCCAAAAAAAATGAACGATTGACAAGTCTGCAATTCTCCAATGCCTCATTTTAGGCAAGTTATGGATGTAGCGTGCTAACACAGGCTGTAAGCAAAGTCTGGAAGAACTGCTGGGGACAGGAGACAGTTAGCGGCCCTTAATGAAGACCCAAAGAGCGGAAGGTGCGGCCTTGGTCTCTACAGAGGTTTCTTCTCCGCCAACAAGGCCCCAGGAGTTAATATGATCTGGCAGAGGCAGACTGTGCTCGTTCCTCGTCTTCCCTCCTACCAGTGACTTAATTTATGCAGCATCTTGCAGTGCCGCTGAGCTCGAATAGCAGCCGCGACAAGAATTTGAATTTGGGAGTTGGGGGATAATTTTCAGAGTTGGATATCATGGTGTTGTTGGCGGTGCACATGGCTCCGCATGTGTGCAGAGGGCTCTGCTCCAGTAAATACAGACTCAGGACTTCAATTTGTGGCGCTGTGACATGTGTCTATTCCCTGATCTCGTCACTGAGATGGGACTTAATTTCTCCGGGTGGTTGGGAGGGGGAGCGATGCTGACGTCTCTCACCTCAGCTCTCAGAGGCTTTAACCGACACCCCAGAGAAATAAGGGCAACTGCCTGTGCATTTCACTACATATTCTTTTACTCTGCTCACTCCTTTCCGAGAACAGTATGGTCCTGTTTCATCCTCCTCCTCCTCTTCTCTCTTTCTGCCCTCTTATCTTATTTCTCCCTCTCCTCAGGAAGCAATTTGAAGCAAAAGATGCTTGGTTAAGGGCTACGATGGCTCAGTCTGCTTTGATATGCTGCTTTGCCTTATGAGCTGTCAAGACATGCGGACAGGGATGGGATGGGAGGAAGAGTGAAGAAGGGGGGGAGGCAAGGGGGAAGAGGGAAGGAGCTCAGCCGTGATTTGGGAAAGGGATATGGGGGGAGAGGAAAAAGCTGAGCTAAGTGGCACCCTTCCAAGCGAATCGGCGTTGAGATACTCTAATTAACGTAGCCATAATTAGAGTTAGGCCTGACACACAGAAAAAGGCTCCCATTCCTCTTTTGCCTCCACCCCTCCACCCCCCACTTCCACTTTGGGTGAATTTGCGCTCATCCGTGTCTACCCACCGTGTTGGTACAGTCATGGGCTTTTTCATATTTTCAGCAGAAATCCCCTGCACTAGTTTTATTTGACTTGAGGTACAAACTAATGGAAGGAAGAAAATCACACCTTAACTAGGCCAGAGAATGTTCTTCCTAGCCAACCCTTCCCCGGTTTCCCATTACTCATCTACATTCTTGGAGTTTAGATTGTTTTCATGTAAAGAATCACCACAATTTCATACTTGACTAATGATAGCGGAGATAACTCTACCAGCTGCGGTGCCTGAGGAGGACAAAGCTAAGGTGAATAATGTTATTCTACTGTCACTTCTGCTTGGATGTAATCATCAATCACATCGCCTCATAAACATTGTGTGTTCACACAAAAGATGTGATGCGTTTGTCCTAAATTAGATTGTGCCTCTCTGTCATTTATCAAGTCTTTCTCATATATAAAGGCCACTGTACATAGCGACACACAACAGAAGGGGCTTGGAGCTCGGCACAGTCAAAATGTCCTGCAGCTATGTCCTTCCTTGAATTACATTTCTGGAGACGGGGCTGGGGGGGGGGGGGGGGGGGAGAAAATGGCATTGAGTTTCAAAGGACTAACATTTGTTTAAATGAATTCCCAGCTCCTCTCATGTTGAGAGGAGGGCGAGCATCAAAGCGTCGTGGCATTGACAGTGAGGGTGTTTTTATGTGTGTGTATGTGTGGTACAGTATGGGTACGTGTGGCTGCTTGGGGGCAGCTGAACAGTGCTTGAAATGAGCAGGGGTGGGGCCAGAGGGACGAGGCCAGAAGGTTGGCCCCCTGGAATCTGATTGGCCACCCCTGGTGCCCCCCTTACCGGAGGCAGAAGGTGATGAGTCTTTTTACTCGTTTTAAAAATGTGCCCCCCTTCTATCAAACTGTGCTCCCCCCCCCCAATTCGAAAGTTTATAAAGCGCCCCTGGAAATGAGAGGAGCCACAAACAGACCAGGAAATTGATCAAATGAAAAGGGGGCACGTTGTTATTTCGCATTACAAATTCACCAGCATACTGTGCATAAAGATGCATAATCTGGGGTATAATTTAGATGCAAAGTACAAACACCCATCCCCTCCCTCCCTCCCTCCCTCCCTTTCACTCTCACTCTCACATACAACAAACAGAGCGCCATGGATAAAAAGAATCATTGGTGTGCATGTGCTGCAGCAATAAGACAGAGGGTAGCTTTGTTGTCGGCCAGCCCAGTTGCTCCACCTCCTCCTTGTATCAGCATATCTTCTTCTCTAACTGCTTGGGGCACGGGGCAGGAAGTGTGTCACCGCGTCTGGTCTCTTTGTGCCTCATATCCCAGACTTTGTGTGGAAGCCTCAGGAGTGTGTTCTCATGCATTGGGAGTCATACGGATGGTTATATACATGTCACAGTCCTGGACACTCACTCCGATTAGTTGGTCAAATATGAACCTTCAAGCTCAGCACAACGCAGCTGCTTACTGAATTGAGTTTAAACAGAGAATAATGAGAGTTGGCACAGGTAGAGCTGTTTGTTAATGTGAATGTGTGTGTGTGTGTGTGTGTGTGGAGGGGAGGGGGTCTGGAGCAGAGCAAGAGATGACTATCAGGCAGGCAGTTTAGGTAGCTGCTTCCTGAGTGCTGATGTAGTCCCTGTGATTCAATTGGTTGGGCTGCTGAGTGACTGCAGGGCTACCGGTTCTCTGGTTGGTCAGCCGGGCTGTGCTGCAGCACAGCAACGCCATCCTGTGGAGAGCGAGTGAAGTGCAGCATGAAGATGAAAGGACGCTGACCCAGCAGCAGCTCCAGATGCTGCCTGTGGGACTGATCAGGAGGTAGAAAGAGACAGGCCTTGTGTTGCAGTGCCCAAATTGAGTGCTGCTGGCTTTATTCTAACATTTATTTGTCATAGACAGCTTCCCTGAGGACCACCCTGCTCCACATTTACTTAACAGGTTGGGTCTTGGGAAATTTCCAGGACAGCCCAAGTCTTCTAATGTAGAAATCCACCTTCTCCACTATGAGAGTGAAGTGCATCTCAATGTCAAGAAAGTCATATTTTCTCAGTCGGTTCAGGAGGCTAAACATGAAATATGTGATATCAGTAGTTCTTATCATTTTAATAAAATCAGTATAGGCACTATCAAAAAATTGTTTGGCAACACTGGTTGCACAAAATAATCTCCAAGTTGACTAATCTTGTCTATTTGTATGACACTTGATGTAAAATGTACTCTAAAATTAGAAAAGCAGAAAGTGTTGGGGCCAATTCACCCTTCTTGCAGTGGGTTCAGGACTGCTTCCTCAGTGCTCCTGAAATTAGTATTCTCAGAGGGGTGTGCTCCCTGAGAGCCAATTCCCAAAGCCCACGGCACCCCGCTGAGACGCTGTTACCAGCACTTACAGTAGATGGCGACAGATGTCTGAGGCAGGGGCGATAAGAGCCTCTCAGCAGGGTGGTCTGTTTGAGAAATGCAGTCAGAACCTGTCACGCTTCCTGCTCTCTGAGAAGGATAGGAGGTCTTCCTTTGATCCCACGCTCACAGATGCAAAATATTTCCTCTGAATCCTAATGTGGTCAGAGCCATGACGGGCCAAAGAAACCTGATCATTTCTATTGAAGACATACAATGAATTTACAGGTAATTCCTCAAAGACACTTGACAGACACCTGGTTGTTGATGGACACATTGACTGTCAAGGATTACACCTGTGACTGTCTAATAATAGCAAGAAACAAATGCAATGGGATTTTTTTCCCCTGCTCCTGTGGAACCTGACAGAAATGTCACAGGTGTAAGATATTTTTACCCTATTGTGGGCAGATAGAAAATCAATACTATTAAAGTATTCTATTCCCGACGCAGCCTCTTGTCCAAGTGTGCCAGTGAACCATGTTTAGCTAAATGTGAAACATCATGGAGTCAGTAGTTGCAGTTGAGAAATCATCAACAATGGACCTTTCTTAATGACAATTAGTATGTGTATATATATATATATATATATATATATATATATATATATATATATATATATATATATATTTTTTTAGTTTTGTTTTGGTTAATGTAGCAAGAGAGAGAAATAATTCAACTTTTTTAATTCCTACATAGCTTTAAAGCTACTATAATCAATATTTTATATAAACAATGAATAAAATGACTTACATTCGACAGGTGGCCAGAAACACAGCTCCAAATTAATGTTAATATTGCTCCTAAATGCAAGTAACTGTTTGCTAACAAGTGAGTTAGCTTTGGCGTTAGGTTATAATATGTCTGTGTTGTGTTTACTGAACTTGGATGCAGAGGAAATATTTTTTCCCTGTCTGTATTAAAGAAGACGTGATTGAGAAACATATTGATCTATACACTTGATGTTGCTAGCCAAGAGTTGCTTGCTCTTTGAAGATAAAGTATAGCAGAAGTGGCCAACATTCGGGCACCCTGGTAGCTCACTTGGTAGAACATACATCATTAAAGCTGAGTCCTTATCACAACGGCGTGGGTTCCATTCCAACCCGGGCCCTTTGCTGCATGGCATCCCCTCTCTCTCTCCCACCTTTCCTGTCTCTTTCTGCAGCGGCCACTAACAAATGAAGGCAAAAAGGCCCAAAAATAAATCTTAAACAAAAAATAGAAGTGGCCAACATTTTTCGCCATTTGCCAATATTACCATCAACATCATTCTGGCTACAGTACAAAGATGGTTTAACAAAATCCAACTGTGCAACCATCCGAACCCAGAGAGAGTCCTTGTCTGTGGAAATGTCCTGCATTGCCTAAATTGGCCCATCACATCTGAATCATATCATCTACAGTAGCTCCTATCTGAGAGGGCATTCAATGTTTTTGAATGCATCTTGGAAGAAAAGTTGTTGTGCAAGTGAAGAACATTTTATTCCCACATGGAAAGCTGGCAAAGAAAACCTGAATACACTTTTATTTATTCAGGAATGCTTTTGTTTGGACTGCTGGGCCTTTACACCTGCTAGAAATATGTATAATAAATGTTTGATGTTTTGTTTTAAATCAACCCTCTGATCTAAACACTGTGAGGATTGATTAGTAAAACCTTTGCATCTCGCTTTTGAGTGAAATGATTTCAAAAAGCTTTCACTCCTAAGATACCAACTTAATGAGTGCATCCATTTGCCTTATTTTCTGTTATTGTCTGATGTATGAATTTGAATTTAGTGTGAATAGTCAGGAGTTATGCAGTTACAGGTGGAGGCAGGATTTACTAAATATCTCCATGCAGGTTACAATCAAACTGCAGCACCCCATGGAGACCTCCCCCTGTCACAGCCCTGCTGATTGTAGTCTTGTCACAGAGTTCATTGTTACTTTGTTTATTTGACAGGCACACAGGCTGCACATTGCTCATTGTTCCTCCCACACTGTCATTTGTTTTCCATAACACTATATTATGCTAATTCTTCCCTGCATGGATACTGCAGTGCCAGACATCAGTGCTGTCATTCTTTGGATTGACAGCTCCAGAACATGTGCTGGATGGGTTGTCATCTCCTGCAGAAACATTGGTTCTTTTCAGACATGCTGCTCTGTTTATGCGTCACTCTGAGATGTAAACATTAAACACACACACCTCCCACGGAAACTGAGAAAGATTAAGATTATATAAAAGGAGTAGAATTTCCAGTGTTTGTTTGAATTCAGCTTTTCTTACTAAAAACATTGTGTTTATGTTTAAGGCCTCGTAATGCATTTCCTACTTCAGAAACATCTACAGGCTTTTTTAAATATTTTGAAACTTGCATACCTCTCACCCATTGCATGTTGGGGTAGGCTCCAGCCCCCCATGATCCAGAACAGGATAAGCTGATTGGGGAATGGATGGATGAAGATGAAATGGGTCTGTCTCAATACCTACATCTGCAGTATTTGGGCGTAGTCAAGTGCCTACTTTTGTTTGTAGGGGCTGGAAGGAATAATACAATTAATAAAGCAATTAAATAAAGTTATCTAGAAGAACATGGGCCTATTGTACATAACTAACAAAACTCCTCTGACAAAATCTAATATACATTTTTGCAGAGGTGGGACCAAGTCATTGTTTTGCAAGTCACAAGTAAGTCTCAAGTATTTGCACTCAAGTCCCTAGTCAAGACAGAAAAGTCCCGAGTCAAGTCCCAAGTCCTAAACTTTGAGTTTTGAGTCCTAAACTAGTCATTATGTGCTCTTCATCAAAAGTAATGCAATTTTAACAACATAATAATAATATATTAAATTTAAACAAATCAGAAATGCTTTTTAAAATGTGTTTTTATTTGTTCAAACACGTTTTTTAAAACAAGTGCAACTGAACTTAATCATAAAGAAAAGTAGTGCTGACATTGCACTTTCATAGCATAGAGCACTATTAACAAGTACCACAACAGAATGACTTTTGTATGTTTCTGTCCTGTCTTGTTGTATTTAAATAACATACTTGTTCATCTTTGGGCTTTTGGGAAGGTATCAAGTATTTTTAAGTCAAAAGACTCAAGTCCAATCAGCTGGGATTGGCTCCAGCCCCCCGCGACCCTCTAAGAGGATAAGCGGTATAGAAAATGGATGGATGGATGGAAGACTCAAGTCCAAGTGAAGTCACTTGGGTGTTAAAGTCCAAGTGAAGTTGCAAGTCTTCTTTGAATTTGTCAAGTTTAAAGTCATCCAATTTATGACTCAAGTCTGACTCGAGTCCAAGTCATGTGACTCGTGATTCAAGTCCAAGTCATATGATTCGAGTCCACACCTCTGCATTTCTGTCAAAAGACTAATGCTGTGTCCCAAATTCCGTATTTGCGTACTCAAACTTAGTATTTTGAGTGCATAAGTGCGTTCACACTGGTAAGTATGGAAAAATGCAGTGTACTGTAAGTACCCGGATGGTGTACACAAAACGGCCAGAAAGTTGAGTGTGGAGCGCTGCGATTTGAGACACAGCTTAAGACTAAAACTAAATCAAAAGCAGGTGCCAAAATGAGCACTGACCACTAGTGGTCAAACAACCCATATGGTACCTTTTGTTTTAAAGGTACTGTATGTAACTTTTCATCAAGTTTTACATGTATTAATCACTTTATATTGCCCATGTGTGAACCGACTGTAATGTAACTTAAAAAATGAGACCTTTCCTGTCTTATAGCAGCCTGTGGACTGATTTCTATGATGAGGACTCGGGTCGGATTTTGTGACGTAATGCACACTCCCGAGTGCCTGACCTCTCTTCAGCTACAGGTCAGAGTTCAGCTCCCCAACAGCCGCAATAAAAACAAAAGAAGAAGAAGCTCCTCACAGTAGCTAACGTTACATTAGAAACTGAGTTTGCCAACGTCAACAAACGACCAGGTACGCCAACATTACTGCAAAGCATGTGAAATATACTGTGATTTTAGCTGGGCAATGTTCGCTAACGTTAGATTATTTGCTAACGCGGCATGGATGTATAAGACCTTCTAATACATCCATGTAACGCACACAAACTGCTAGTTAGCCAACATAGCAAAATACTGTCTAGAGCTGATAACGTCAGCCAATTCATCCAGACTCCTGTAGCTTGCTCACTAACGTTATCTCTATCAAAATAACGTCTGATCTAGCTGATCTATCACAAGGAGCTGCTGTGTTTGATTATGATTCATAGAGAAGTCAGGCCTGCAAACCATGTCCTGTAATGGCAAGTTGCATTTATCTCCAATACTGTAGACATGGTTGTTAACTACCTTTTTCTTTCTCTCTCTCCATAAAGGACATGACCTCAGCTACATAAGCAATGACAGCAATGGGATCAAGAAAAGAAAGATGTCCTGAGAGTGTGGTTTACAGTACCATAGTTTATTATAAATACCTTTTGAAAAACTTGTAAAAAGAAAACAAATTAATATGAGATTGTAGAAAAAAATTATACTTCTATAAAATAAATGAGCTTGTATAAAAAATAAAATGTAGTTTTTCTTTGAGGTAATGAACTCACATGCAGGGACAATGAACACAGTTTTTAATTTCACCTAAATGGTGCTTCCTTGTAGCCAACATAGTTGCTAAAGGGGTCAGGGTATTTGTCTCTAATCCGGCATCCGGTTCCTGGTGATGTCCAGAAAAACCCCTGGCAGACGGGAGACCACCATCTGCAGGACTTCATCCCTCTCCTCTTGTGTCAATTGTTGCAATTCTGTCTGGAAATTGAGCAAGAACATCTGTTAGAATGGCTTCACATGTCAAGTGGGTGTGTACTTTATGCTGTTTTATGCATATATTATTTTACCAAAGATCTATGACTGACCAACCTGCATCTCTGCTGTCCTGGCAGCAGTCAGCTGAGCAACCTGGAGTCCGTCCTCTTCAGTGACAGAACCAGCTCCTGCTCTTCCTCTCCCCCTACCATGGCCTCTCCCCCTCTAGCCTCACTGTCACTGCTTTCTTCCAGTAGAGCTGCATAATCTTCAGAACTTGAATCCTGAAATGAAAGAAAATGAAAATGTATAAAATGGGTAGTTTTATTGTGATGCCTTCCATATTTGAGGATGCTGACTGACAGTAAGTGAAATACTCAATGGTAAGCTGTAATGATAAAGCAAAGTAAACTACGACGATGCACGAATTGATGAATACATAGGATATGTTGCCAAAAACGTCTGTTCTTTGCTTTATGTGCATTATCTCCAGTCTAACGTCAGTCATCCCACTCCTATCATCTGTTTATGACTGATGTTAGTTTAGTAATATCGTTGTCTAAACCCACTGCCAGACCCCTTCAGTACAGTAACGTTAGCTGACAATAAAAAAGTCTCATCTATTATGCAGAAACATTAGCGCATCGATTCAGGTATCAATAATGAACGTCTAGTTCACTAACCGTTAGCGTTATTATCCAGCAAATTTAGCTATGCTGACATTGCTGAGCCTCTCGGTGGAAACTAGACCAATGGCGATTGATAAAGCTGGCTAGCTAACGTTTGCTAACGCTGAAGTGTCATATAAATGCAGTCAATGTATCATGCAACGACTACGGATTAGTTTAAATTCACAAGCCTATATTGTGCAAGCTGATAACGATATTGCTCTTTATAAATCTGATTTTTTTTAAATAACGTTAGTCAAACTATAATAACAGTGTAACTTCACTTACCTCATCAATCAACATGTCGGTGAATGTTGATTCAGTCTACTGTATAGTCAGGTCACTGTTTTGGCCGATGTCCAGGATGCTCGCTCGCACCTACTGTGTGTGTGAGCACGAGAACGAGCAACAGCGCTGACTGCTATTATCTTAACGGCCACTGGTGTCACCAAAAACACGACTTTCTGAAAACTACGCACAGCACCTTTAAGTCTCATTGACTTTCTAACTGCTACACTGAGGCCAACTTTTCATAGGTCAAATGAGTTAATACAGTTTTCATCTCTGCTTGAATATCATTCTAATCTACATAATTTTCAAGCAGACCTTAGAGGAGAGAAAGGTAATTCTGCTACAGAACTTTGAAAACATTTCATCATACTTTCTCCTGCAGTGCACAGGTCCATTCTCTGACACATAGCATAGTCACAGTATCGAGATCTAACCTCTCTCACACCCAGGATCATGCACTAAATTTGCTTGAGTGTATTCAGAAAGGTGCAGTCCATTTTCTCTCTTTCTGACCCCAATTTCTTCAGGTTAATGATGAATATACATCAGGTGGGACAAACCATCAGACGATCATTTACAATTTGGATATGTTCATGTTTGAACTCATTTAAGTTGGAAAAAAATATAATGTTTTTTCTGACTAGTATATCATTACTTAACCTTGACAAACAGGCATTTTCCTTGCTGGTAATGTGTCAGAAAAATGAGAATCTGAGGGCTGTATTTACAGCTCGGAAGCTGGTGGATGGCATTTTCCACAATTCCCATCTGAGGTGAAAGCATCCTCAGTGTGATCATTGCCTAGCCTTGAGCTTGTATCAGCCATTTCATGGGTTCCAGCCAACACACCCAATTCCCCCTAACCCAAAAATCTGTCACCACCAGCTGGAGTCATTACCCCAGCTCCTCCCTGGGTAGGCGAGGGCCACTCCTCCCTCATATCCTCGTCAGCCAACAGGGACAGATGTTCATTACAAGCCCATTTCCTCCCTCCAATATTATATCTATTAGCAATAGGGCAGAGTAGTACATAGCTGCCTATTGTCTCTTATGACATTGGCGTTGCTTCATATAGTAACAAGTGAATGGGATGAACATGTTTAGAGGTCACCTGCTGGCAGATCCTGGGTCAGAGCAATATGCTAAATGTAACTGAGATGATGGCTGACTGTGAGGCGATGAGGCTCATTAGCAGCTGATGGTCATGGGTACTCAGTCCAGTAAATTGATGATCAGGAGCTTTCTTGGGGACACATCTAGTTTAATATATACAGAGCCAGGAGGCTGCATGTAAATCATCTAAATGACTCATCTAGTAAGAATCTCTATGTAAATTGAGGAAACTTACCAGGAGAACATGTAATATTATTATATTGAAAAGGAAGTTTGTTGAACATGTTGATCCTGTGTTCATGTCATATTCCACTTACAATTATTCACACTAATAGAGTAATCTCTACTTCGGTGCTGGTCGATACAGCAGAACATTTAATCACACTCATTTTTAAAATGAGTCTGTCTATATTAATATATTCCCTTAAGTGTAAAATTCCAAATTACAGTAGATTCAAAACCTGAAAAATAGATTTGTATGAGCTGCAAAAGAAATTATATGAAAATAAACCAACAATCCAAAGTGCAGTGTGAAATATTTTCAGCCAGGGAGCTTATATTTTGGGTCAGTTATGTGCTTTAGTTAAAATCCATTTTGGCATTAAATAACCAAAAACATGCCTGATGTGTATTAATGTGGGGGAAAGCACATAGTAATGATACTGTACAGTTTGTTGTTGGCCTCACTACTTTTTCCAGGGGATGGGTGTAATTACTGGGGTTTGAGACTGTATGTACTTGTTCTCTGCGTGCTTTATTGGATGGTGATACTTCAGATAATAAACTTTTGTTTGTGGTATTTGCCCACACAGGTTTTCGGCTCAGTTAACAGTATACGTCACCTAGCTGTCTTGTTTGGACAACACTGGAACTGTATCAGCCACTTTATGGCCAAAGGAGGCTTTAAGTAGCCAGTTTATCATCACACCACCAACGTATTGTTACTACATTTATTCACCACCGCTCTTTACATGTAATGTTGTTGTGATTGTTGAGCTTTCCTGAGAGGAAGCGCTTGTCTCTCCTGTTTAACCATCTGACCTTTGATGCTAAAACAATATGTGTTGTGTTTAGCTAACAAAACCCCACGGTGCATTCTGTTCCTAAAAGATCATCAGTGTCTATATTATATCACCCAGCCCTGCTCTATTTATAAATAGAGGAAAACATGGTGCAGTCATGTGATAGATTTTAAAGTACCACAACTGTTGACCTTACACACCTGTCACCTTGAATATGTGCATTACAACAAATTAAATATGGAGACATGGTCAAGATGAAGCAACTGGCCAATGTAATCACTTCCTTCTACATCTTCAAACTGAGTTGAAAGCGTGTAGCTATAAATATGATCCCAGCAGGCTTTCCCATGCTTTTTACAGTATGTATATACATAACAGGGCAGGGCCTCAATGTTGGAATGAAAGGCCTGAGGAGCAGGAAGTCACTGAGGTTTGATACTCAGTAAGGGGACACAAGTGTTCGGGCTGTCCTGCTCTGTCCATATCACTCAGCAGGAGGATCCAGTGCACCAAAGGAGAGGACGTTGGGGTTTTGATGGGGCCGGTGCACCTCTCCGCCCCAGAGAGAAGGCCCTTGTTCCTGGGCGGCTAATGAGAGCTGGCCTGCTGACAGAGGGCCCTCCGCTGGAGGAAGATGCTATTGTGTGTGGGAGCTCTACACCACAGAGGAGTCGCTTCCTCTGACTAATGTTTCATTCAGAGCTCCCTGCACTGCCTGGCACTGCTCTGTCTATACACAATATATCAGATAATGCAGCAGAGCTCATCAAATGCATGTGTTGTATGATGTATGCTTTGCAGAATGTTTCTATGCACCCAGGTGGCACTAACTCACATTCTCTCTTTATGGGAATATGAGTGCGTCTCACATGCGTCTCCAGTTTATTTTCCATGCTGCCCTCTGTGTGTTTTTTATCTTCACGAGTGGGTGTTATAGCTCCACAGGGAGCATTCGCTCTATGAGTAGTGATTCCACTTGTCTTCACAGATAAACGCTATGAGTCTCTGCTCTCAAAGTGGGTATATTAAAACTGTCAATAGTGTTGCGCAAAGGAATGTTTTGTTTCTGCATGTATATGAGCCTGAACTCCCAAAAGATAATATGTAGTGGATAGGCAGTTACCAAGGAAGGAGGCCCTGCAGTGCATTTGTTCTTACACGCTGAAATAATGTCCATAGTAACAGTTTATGTAATCTTGTATTGAGTCAAAATCGATGATTAAAAAAATCTCATAGCACTTATTGTACTTGTTTCCAAACTTTGCTCATCTTTAACCTTTTACCACCCACTGCTTACCCATGAGCTAATAGCACATTGTACAACTTTAACTTCAAAATTCACATGAATATGAACATGCAATATATGTATTGATAGATTACGTTCTCAGATTTTCCGTCATTGTGGTCATTTCCTAAAAGAATGCCATGTCATAGAAACAATCCTGGTATAACACATGGCAATATATATATACATATGTACAACTGAAAGGTACACTGAAACCTTAAATTAATAGTTAGTATGGTAAATATGAAGCTACTGCTAGCAGCTGGTTAGCTTAGTTTAACATGTTTATTACTGAGCTTTAGAGGTGCTAGTAGGCTAATTTTGTTACCTTTGGACAGAGCCATGCTAGCAGTTTCGCCATGTTTCCAGTCTCTGTGCTAAACTAACCAGCTTCTGGCTGTAGCTTCACAGTTACCGTACAAACATCAGAGAGGTATCAATCTTGTCATCTAGCTCTAGAAATCCCATTCCAATGATCCCAATTTCCCAAAAGTGTCAAACTGTTGGATTAAAAATGTGATGAAAGCAAGATAGCCGGAAACTGTGTGTACATTCTCAAATTTAGAGATTGGTTGAAAGACACACAGAAATGGTCTGGCATCAATTGCCCTGACACAGGTGGTGTTGCTGGAATAAAAAACTCATAAAAAATCCTTAGTTATGTTCATATTTTCTTTTTTTTTAATTGTGTGCTGCCATTTGAAACCCTTTCAAGGTCCACTGAATAATGCCATAGCATACTTACAAAGCTACAACTAATGCTGTCTTGTCTCCTGATTTTCACCCAACAGCATTGATAATTTCTTGCTTCAGTCTTTCAAACAGTGTAATCTAAGGAAAATTCAGGAATGGCTTGTTAAGATGAGTATTTTATTTAGTACAGTATATGTTCAAACCTGGCAACCCAACACTGAATGAACAGCTGGCTATGGTTTATTGGTGGTAATTGCTGCTTTTCTGGCATTTTATCAGCCCATCTGTCGCTGACGATTGCAGCATGCGGTGTAGTACTATCCAAACACACACACACACACACACACGCAAGCGGTACCCTCATACCTAACTGCATAAACCCAGACAGGTGGACAAACACAAACATGTGCACACATCTGTCATCTGCGCCAACACGTGCCAACACACAAACACACACACACACACACACACACATACATCACAGATAAAAGCCTGCACCTGATCCCTTTACTCCACATTTGATATTAATCCACATATAAATGAACACATACTGTATACCCATGTACATACTGCACCAGCAAACACAGCACACACATACACACTTCATACACTCTGCTACATGGGTGCTCACCAACAATATTCTGTTACAGATCACATGGACACACACACACATGCACACACACACACACACACACACACACACAGAAATCAGCCGCCACTTGATCCATATACTACTACTGGAAAGAACATAAACAAAACACAGACTATGCACATATACATACATACATACATACATACATACATACAGATATGAATGCAGATATATTCATGCAGACACTAACACACACCCACACGGGTGCAATAAAAGCCTGTTGTGACTTTGATGAATGGATTTTGGATATTGTATCCTTCTAGGTGGGTGCAGAAATGGGGGTACTGTAGGGTGCTGGGGAAGGACACAAACAAATACTGCTTACATATAAACTGACAAGTACAGATATATCAACAATGTACCGTACATGTACTATAGTTGAATGCATGCATGCAGAAATGTATAAATACACACATAGGGATCCTGTCTCTCTGCCTGGGGAAGCCCAGTCTTTGCTATGATTAATAGGGGTTGTGTGGCTCCCACTCTTTACCTCATACTATCTCTGTGCTGAAGCTGGAAAAATAAGCAAGCAGTCAGCTTACATGACACTGACAAGAAAAACTCCCTGGCCGACCAGCCAGCCTGCATACTGTATGAGCAGGATAGCGCTTAGCATGCAATGTTCTGAGTTCAGCAGGCCTTGGTGCCAGAAATAAGGGCTAATTTGCAATAAGGCTTGGTACACTTTGCTTGTACTGGCATTGGCCCAGATTACTACTGTTGTAACTACCTTGTAATGTAATATTGATGATATTTTATTCAAAAAGTCCAAGACACTACTTTTTGCCTCTTAAGAGATATAATAATGCCCTCCAGTAACTTCACACTACAATGAAAAAAAAGCTAACTTCTAACTTTTTTTTTGCATTGCTGGTCAGTCCACAATGCCTTACAAAGCAATTCACTAGAGTATGATGGAAAATGAATAGGGGCAAACTCGCATCACGCTGCAGCCTGGCAGTGTACCAAACACCAAGCCGATTGACAGACACTGGACCTGCAGTATACAAAAAGCAAGACAGGCCTCATATTTGTGCTTGTGTTCTGTTTCGTTATTAAATGTGACACAGTATAAACACAACAGAAAGATAGGACAGAGATGCATCAAAGAAATTAGTTTAAATGTGATAATGAGAGCGATTTAAACACATGTTGCCACAGCTGCATAAGCTATTAGTGTTAACACATCTGACTTAGGGACATAAAATTGACAGAGAGTTCAGGGGTTCAGCAGAAAAAAGAATAAGACAGGGTCTATTTTTTGATTGATTCCCAAGCCTTGTATGTTGGGAGAGCTCTGTGGAGAATCTGCAGTGGAGCAACTCTCTACCAGCATCCAATCATGACTCACAGCCAGATCTAAGCAGAAAGCATGACTGCACTCACGTTTTTTCTCTGAGATTTCCAAACCAAACTGTCAAAGAAACCTAGTGAACCTCCCACTGACCAGGAGGTGAGATCATAAACTTGTAGTCAAAAGTGCAAGCATTTCCAATCCCTGTGACAGGAACTTTTACTGTCACAGTTGCTTGTAAGCGTCCAGAGAATATTTTCTTATTGGTACTTCTTGGTTGTCTGCCTCAGTTACGTGATTCCATGGTTCCAATTTGGTATTTTTATTGGGTGTGCGGAGGACATATTTTCACTTAGGTCCAGGTGTTTGGCAGCTTACCCTCGGCTGTCAGTCCAGGCTTTCACAAGAACATGACAGGCCTCTGAGCTGTTTATTTAACTTCACCTCATTAACTTGAACCGACTGACAATATTTGGAGTTTTTGGAAGGAGATGGGAGGAGAAGGTGGGGTCAGGAGAGGTAAGTTGGGAGAGTAAATTCCCTACTTAGCTGTGTTAGCTATTAATGTAAATATTCATGTTTGTTTGGGAGCTGCCTATAGATCGTCTGTCTAGATATTTACACTGTGAAGGCCTTGCATTTAAAACATTTTTCATGTCAAGTTCAAGCATTTAGCTGACACGCGTTGGCCAATAGTAAACCATCTTGACAGTACTGACCTTTGAGGGAATGGAGAGTCTTAAATGGAGGAAGCTATCGTAGCTTATTAGCTGTGATGCACCTTCCACGTTTATAGTATAACCCTACTTTGTCAGAGTATAAACTGCTTCACAAAAGAGGAATGGTTTGCAGATAGTTATCAGACAGGAGTCGGGTACAAATATGTGTTTTGAATAAAATATATTGTCCCATTAGTGACTGAGTTAAGCTAATGAGCTTGCTAACTGATAGCAAACCAGGGATGTCTGGGAACGTCAAAAGTCAGCCAAGACAAGGAACACGAGCAGTCAGATGATACTTTGAAGAACTTTGACGAACTCAGACAAACTTTTTGGGTGCGGCCATTTTCAGTTTTTCCTCCAAATAAAGTTTGTAAAGACTGTAATGAAACACCACTACATCAGATCCACCTATTAGAGCAGAGGTGGCCAACTATGTGCCGTGGAGAGCTAACAGTCTGCAGGTTTTAAGTCCAACCAAAGACTCCATCCATTGATTGGTACTCCTTCAAGTAGAGAAGAAGAACTCATCAGTGAAGTCTGCTGGGGTGACCGATTGAAGTGAAGTCTGCAGACTGTTGGCTCTCTATGGCACATAGTTAGCCATTCCAGTACTGGAAGACACACTTATGAGCCTTTATTAGGTTTTAAAGAAAAGTCGTTCCAATATCCGCATACTGGTATAGTGGTTAAATTCAAATTGATACATCGATAATACTGTGATGAAATTACTGGTGATATTGGAGGAGAAGGGAGTGTTGAGGGGTTAAAAAGAAACAATACCTGAGTTGGACAATGTTGTAAAGGTAAGACCAGTACACTCCTTCAGCCCTAAGCAGAATGATCGATTGACTGACCTGTTGGCAAGATTTGACCAGGTGGGCATATCATGTGTGCGCATGTGTGTGAGAGGTGTGGTGACATGGCTAAAGGAGTGCACACTGCACCCTAACATGAGTCTTTGTCCTTCCAACTGATGGATGGGTTCATGGCCTGAGTTTTAGAGTGGACACACATGCATACACACTCGCACACACAGAGCTCTTGATCTTATCTTGCAGTCACTCATAAGTGCCACTGACCGTTAGTTATGAAGGCCCGAAACCTGATCCACTGTGGGCAGTTAAGAAGTCCTGCTCTGTGATCAGGGAAAAACAGACAGAGAGGTATTTCTTTTATTTAGTCCCCCAAGGAAAGTCAGTGTGTTCCAGTGAGGTTACGCTTTAACACACTCATACATTCAGAGCTGGGGACTGACCAGTAAAATAACCGCTACTGCAGCTGGAGGTAAAGTGACTTGCTCAAGGGCATTTAGCCAGTAGTTGCTGATGGAGTGGAGAGTGCTATCCATTCACTTTCCCCGTCGACACCTTCCCAGGCAACATGGAGATTCAAACTGCTGACCTTCCGCTCACACTCACACACTCCTGTTTATCACCTCTAGGCAACAGCCACAGCCATCTGCACCCTTGTTTGATAAAACTTCACCAGCCGACAGAGATGCCTGCTTACACAAATCCAAACTCCTGCAGTGACCTCCAAAATGTTTAGCCAGCGGCAGTAGTGGTATAGCACTCGAGTCAGCTCGGTCTCTCCCTCCAGTCACTGTCAGTCCTCTGTCAGCTGCCATCCATCAGGGTCCAGCTATTTGGGTTCACCTGCAGCCGACTGGGCCAAGACAAGAGGTCTTGTCATTCTGTCAGTCACTGAGTAATGACACCAGGCCTGGGTGACCTCCAATGCTCACTAACAAAGCACAAGCTGCTTGCAGTAGAGTGGAGTAGAGTAAAGTAAAATGGACTGGACTAGACTAGAAGTGAAAGGCATGAACATGTGGTTCTTCAGTCAAATGAAGATCCAACATGTGTAGCAGAGGAAGACATTTGCTCCTTGCAGTAGAGTGTCAGACAGTGACAGGCAAAAGGTTGGAGGTTTCTATTTTTGAACGCAGTAGCGCAGAGAAGCTGACCAGGCATGCTGAATGAAAAATGCATGACAGGCCCAGGTAATTATTCTAATCCCACTTGAGAAAGAGATAGGGAGGCAGAAAAGGGAAATTAAAATTTTCATCATTAGGCTTTGCTCTGATCAATAAACTGCGTATAATTAAAAAGTGACTCCAGCTAGAATTGGACCGCTAACCCCTTCCTTTGTGCCTGGCATTAAGCCTGAGAACTGAACCCACCCTATCTCCTCTCCCGGTAGGTCAGACGCCGGCATCCACAAACAGGCTCATCCTGCATGGAAAAATGATCAGCCATGGAGCTGAACGCCGCTGGCCTCGTAAATAAGACGGAGGCAACGGTTGAGAGGGTGTCCTGACACGAGGTATCTGACTGTCCACTTCCCTCGATCCAGCCGCAGGGGTGTAAATCAGATATCTGCTGGTCCGGGGATAGCGGGCCCAGGGAGGTCCTTCTCTGCTCTTTAGCTTCCATTTTCAAGGGAAGGATTTACTGAACATGCATGCTCTTTGTCTGCCACCCAATGTCAGATTAGTACAGGTATGCTCATTTATACCAGAGGCCTGCTGGGTAAAACCACGGTCCTCTGCTTTTGGCAACTGAGCAGCACCACAGGCAAAGCTGGCGGTGAAGGAGAGGACAGCCAGCGCTTATCTGCAGGGAACAGAAACTGACAAACACTTCTGCCAGGGGCAAGCCAGAGGAATTCTGGTTCCCTGCTCAGCACACACATGCAGATAAAGTACAAGATCTTCTTTTCTGAAGACTGTCTGCCCCCTCTGCCTTGCTTGGCTACCATCTTTCCTCGGATTGATCTCTCCCCTGGCTATCATCAATAACCACACAGTGAGAGTTTACATTGTTCCACTTCAGGAGCACTGAATTTAATTCAAACAGCAAGTCCACAATAAGTTACACAACAGGATTTGACAGTTTGAAGGCCAGTACAGATATCTTTGGATTGAAGTTGTGAATAACCTGACCATTTTCAGGCCAAGAAATTAGAAAAAGAGTATTAATTCAGTGTTTTTCCCAGACCTTTATACATTGAAAGGTGGAAAAGGAAACAGTTAGCTAAAACAACAACTACTATGACTTCTACAGTTAATCATAACATTGTTTAAACCTGCAATAACATATTTTTTTGCCGCTTGGGGGCAGTGGAAACAGCTGTAACACTATTACCATTTAAGTTGATATGGAAAACATGTTAGCGAACATTTCCCTGTTGACACATCCATGCTCCGTAGAGCTGAGGGGAACTACAGAATTGGGTGATAATTATCTGTGGCTTCATTGTTACAAGTGACCATTTTTACATACAAGTAGCATTGTGATCCATTGTCAATATAAACATATTTATTTTAGCCACTTTAAAATCAATAATGATAGATATTATGCATAATGGAGCTGTAATTAATCAAACTTATACAGAGCTAAGAAAAGATCATATCTATCATACATTAACTGACCCTTATCCAATTTAAATGAAAGGTCTGCCTCAATCTAACCTCACTTTACATGGCAGAAAAGCAGGCATTAAGGAAAAAGTTCCTCTTGTAACTGAAAGTTCACAGCCAGATACCAACCACTATGTCCATAAGTGGATCTCCTCTGGTGAAGAATGTCAGCTAAAGAAAAAACTAAAATGAAAACTGAACTCTGTGTAACAGCTGCATTGTAATACATCTTATTTTACTGCTGAACTTTTGGTCTTAGGCCATTAGCAAAGCATCTGGTATGGTGTGTCCTGATAATAGTCCAAACCTGAGAGCTCAGCAAGCATTAAATCAAGATATATTACAATGCGGCTTCGACATGGCATTTACACATTACATTTGAGGTATTTAGCTGATGTGGGTATCTTTGGAATGCCTTTTAAACGATTAAATCAACAATGTTACAAGCCATAGCACCAAATTCTATTGAATCTCTTCAATATTTACGTTGTGTGGGGGTGTTTTTTCACTTAGTTTCTACAAGTTTCTCCTTTTGCATCTGCATCTTAGACAAATTAGCTCTCCAGAAATTACTGAGCCCTCCACCTTAAGCACATCATGCATCATTCAGCAGTGCAGGACGGTTCATTGTGAATTTGAAGTTGACAGATTAAGAAGAGAAGAACTTGAGAATCTTCGGCCAGTGCTGCGTCTATACTATACTGTAGGCCAACGCTGAGTCGACCCTGAGGAAGCAAAAGCAACATGATTCCAAAATTTACTGGCTCAGGGTTGACAAGGTCTAGTTGTTAGGCAAACAGCCTGTCCCAAGGATGCACTAAATAACAGTAAGCGCTACGGTGCGAGACCACAGGGTCTGTGTATGTACAGTATACTTGCATCTGGCCAGTTAGGTATTTTTGCATGTGTGGTAAGAGTGCCTCAGCCAGTCTAAGATTGATATGGAGAATGGACAAAAGTGAAGTATGAGTTTATTTTTCTTTCTGTATATCACTTTTAGACTCCATTTCCACCTCCAGACCGACCCACTCCATTCATCCCTCTGTCATTTTTAGGCTTGATTATACAGTATACAGTTTTGAAAGGGTACAAGTCATCTGGGGGATAAGAATGAGGGTTAGACTGATTTATTGGCAAAACCAAGCCTGCCTTCAAGTGCAACTCTCAAGGGCTTAATGTTTGATTGACTACATCTTTTTGCAGTTTGATGAGAATATAATTCAAGACATTAATTGAAAATTGTACACTTCAAAGATATTTATAGTCGGCTCAAAAATATTGACTGCTTCATTCCAGACATATTGGTATCACCATTGTAAAACTCATATGGATCGAAACATAATTTTAACCCACAATGCCAAGGGCCCTCTGAGCCACTGTGGTGCTGTTTGCTTGTGTGCGGTTTTGATGATGGCTACTGTGAAAATTGAAGATTCTGTTTATCACTCCACTCATGCTGATCACCCTCTCTTGTCCTTGTGTTGATGCAGCAATCAGAAAACCACTCGGGGAGAGGAGTGGCATTGGTGAGGGAAACAAGGGAGAAAAACAGAGATGCCTCTCACCTAAGTATCCAGCTTATTATCTGATAGGAATCTGCATGGCCAGATTCGATTGCGGCGCCCTCGCAATGTCTCTGACTTAATCACAGTGTCTGCCCCCTCCCTCACACAGATTATCCCTTCCTATAGTGGAATCAATTTGCCTGTCACTGAAACATGGCTCATGCCTCGACTGGGTGGAGGGAAAGCTCTTTGATGCAGGTAACTGCAATTCAATTATGTTCCAGTGGAGAAATCACATCTGGAATGTGCATAAAAGAGGGATAAAGAAAGACAGAGACATGGTTGTCAATGTGCATGCCAGCCTATTGACTTTGATTTGACTTTGTAGTTTTTAGCCATGCTAGCGGCATGGCTCTAGGGATGGCAAAGTCCCCAGAGGCTAAATCCTATTGACTTTGGTGATCCCCTGACTTTCTGTGCAGCTTTTAGTGAAATATCTATTGGATGGATCGGCGTGAAATTTGGTTCAGATATCCACGTGCCCAGAGGTTGAATCCAAATGACTTTGATGGTCTCTTGAAATTTTTATTTATTCTGTGAAATATCTCAACATCTACTTGATGGATTAGGATCAGTTTTTGTACAGATCATCAGGTGTATCAGGTTCCCAGATGATGTATCCTAATGACTTTGGTGATCCCCTGAGTTTTCCTCTAGCGCCACCATGATGTTGACATTTCTTCTTTTGAACAACTACTGCATGTATTGACATGAAATTTGGTACATTCATATCTCCCTGAGGATGAATTGTAATAACTTAAGTAATCTCTTGACTTTCTATCTAGTACCATCACCAGGCGAAAATTAAAATGTATCCGATATTTTGGTTTATCACCAAATACCTGCAAAATGAATGACATTCCCATCAGCTGTACTTTGTTTATGGCTAATTAGCACATGTTAGCATGCTAACACTAAACTAAGATGGTAAACATGGTAAACATTATACCTGCTAAACATCAGTATTTTAGCATTATGAGGATATTAGCATGATGACGTTAGCATTTACAGTATCTCAACACATTGCTGTCCCCGTCCAGCCTTACAGAGCCGCTAATATGACTGTAGACTCCTGTAGAGTCTTGTTCATCCTCAGAATGGATAACAACATCTGAAACTCATTGGAATCCATATCTCTCCCTCTTTGGCTACCTTCAGTACCTCTAATAATGAATCACTCGCCCTGTGCCACTTTGTTCTCATTAATGTAGTCCATCAGTGTCTTGTTAAATGAAGGATAATGTCATATACATTTGTATTTTGTGCAATGAGACACAAAGGTTTCTAAATAGTGACCCGCTGTTCATGCCACTGACCTCTATTTAACCTGTTGCTGACCACTACCAGGCAATTAACATTTTCATGAGTCACTGGTGTCACTAACCCCCCCCCCCACACCCAACCACCACCACCACCACCCTGGCTCATCACCTGGCCCACTCATGCATGGACACTTGGTCGACTGCCAGTCCAATAAATCTGACCAGAAATAGGAGACCTGCTCACCCCTGTTTACTTTAAAGAGCCCTTTCTGACTTTCAGTCTCTCTCTTTCTCTGTCTCTCCCTCCAATTGATTCATAGCCCCAGGCGTGAAGGTTGATAGCAGCCTGACTGAACAATGAGCACCAGTGTGTGAGTGTGTGTGCGTGCATGTGCCTAACCAAGCAGGAAGAATGACCTTGCCACCCCTGATGCTTCCAGTGACTGTTAAGACAATTCACTGACAGTCGTTCAGCTCCATATGGGTCTGTTCTGGTTAAGAGAGAAACCTCGCAGCTCCCTTCCACTCACATTAAAATGTATATGAGTGTGTGCAGACAGCAAAAACAAATAAAGTGCAGGTTTAAATTCCCTAAAGATGTACTGAAGGAAATTAATCTTGTTTATCATCAAATTTGAAGGGTGTGATCATTGCGAGTGTGTAGGACATGCATGAGATTTGCCTTTCACTGGTGAAAAAGATTATACATGTTGCAAATCTGCTATATTTGACAGTCTGTGACTAGAGAAACATAGCAGGGGAAAAGCGAGACAAATGTAACAAAAGGCCAAGACTAAAGCCAGACTGTCAGGGACATCATCCTTTCAAATGCAGTCCCAGTCAGATTTAAGTGTTTATGCTAAGATTTAAAGTCAAGTATAAAAAGGTCAGGTGGGGACAGATACAGCCTAAAGATACTGCTAAAGGAAATCAGCCACATTAACAACAAAAACGGATTCTACTGCACCTGATCCATCTAAGTAGTGAATGAAGAACTTAGCACCTCATCAAAAATGAATTTAAGTAATTTATGCACTTACTCACTTACTCACTGGTAGCCTATGGCAGTGTCTGTAGGCACACACTCACTGAACTGTGTTTTATTATGACATCAAGGTTTTGTGGACAGGACAACTTGAAATGTCTGACAAGTTATGTTCTTTTTTTTTTATTCACTTCAAACCATGCGGGCATCAAGTAACACAGAGACTCATCATCTAAATATAATAATAATAAGGATTTAATCTTTGGCCAATTCGGGACCTTTTGAAAAATAGAAAATTTGAAAAAAGTTTTTTATAGGTATTTTTCACAGAAGACATGTTGACAGCTTACAGTAGGAAAAGCACAGGTGTAAATAATAAAATGAATGATGGCCGAATTTCATTTAGCCAC
Organism: Macquaria australasica; assembly: GCA_005408345.1. Taxonomy (NCBI): domain Eukaryota; kingdom Metazoa; phylum Chordata; class Actinopteri; order Centrarchiformes; family Percichthyidae; genus Macquaria; species Macquaria australasica. Next base: position 64,082 of record SEMN01000081.1, read on the forward strand.
TGTTGACTTGTTTTCACTCGTCAGGATTATATTTTCTCCATCGCAGTGAAACACATTTCAGGTGCCGTAGGAATCCCCCATTGGTTAAACTGGGCTTGCAGAAAATCTTTTAGGGGTGGACTAACTCTGAAAGATACACCATAAATGGACATGAGGAAACTTGCTACAAACAATCCATACTGCAACCCTCTGGAACTGGTGTTACGCCGGTGTCACACCAATAATCTTTCCATTCAGAAAGAATATCTGATGTTGTGGATATGTAATTGTGTAGTCCTGGAATACAATACAACCCCCGCTATTTCAAACATAATATCCAGAAAAAACATATTCAGGCCAATATGTATTGCAGCTACCAACAAGGATCGTCATTTGACATAAACTTTTAGTAATGCATTTGCAACTTTTTTGTTCAAAATGTTTAGCATTACCTTAGGCAGGCCTTTAAGCCCATTACACAAGGGCACTCTTTTTGTTTTCCAAGTACGAGATGGCAAGTTTTGCAGGGATGCAAATGCCCATACTGATGTGTTGTACCTGGTTTCCTCTCCTCAGGGAACATTGGTTACAAGCACAGACTGTATATAAAGATGGACGATGTGTCTCCACTTCCTCCTACTGTACAAAAATGAAGCCAAAATATCCCGGATACAGGAGCTGTCATCTTGCGTTGGTGATGTCTGTGCAGTAGTGAGCCGCGGTGGAGTTCCCACCTCAATGTATTTGACGTGTACTTTGACTTTTCAGTTTGGCCCATGTCCCATCCATTAACATGGAGGAGGCGGGGCTTATGACCTATACTGCAGCCAGCCACCAAAGGGCGATTGAGATGTTTTGGCTTCACTTTTGGGGAGCTGTCATGTCAGCCATCTTTATATACAGTCTATCGTTATAAGCATAACCATCAGTTTAATGTTTAGGCATCAGACAACCTATTTTGTCTTTAGGTATAAGGACTTTTCGGGATTCTTAAAGACAAATTTGAGCTGGTGCGCAGTGAGATAAAACCATTCATCGTGCAGATCACGTCAAATCCATATTCTACAAATTAACTTTCGTCTTTATATGTAAGCAAGTAACAGAAGGAATAGTTTGCCATATTCATTCATCTCCCGCTGTCTCCCTCTCCAGTCTTGTTTTAACTGAAGTGCAGCTGACCCTCCTAACTGTTACTGTCATCACCCTCTCTAATGTCAGCCCCTTCGCTGTGCTAAACGAGGCCACATTTCACCACCGTATCAGGGGCCCCACGCCACGGACTCAGACGTCTGATGCTTTCAACTCCGACACACCTGTGTGTCCCACAACATCACAGGCCATTTCCCCTGTCCTCTGACAAACAAGGACAACCACCCCCTCCACACACACCTTCGCTGAGACAAATGGTGACTTCTTTTGCGTTGGGAGGGGATGTTGTTGCTGATGAAGGATGGAGCTTGTCCCATCAGCAGAGTTAGAAGGATACATTGCTTTGCTTTTTCATTAGTCTGCGTTTGAGTGGTCTAAACACAGTTTGAGATGTTGTCACTGATACAGTTATCTGGAAATCAATCAACTGAATCAATGCATCTTTTAGGAAGATTAAATCAAATTAAAAGTAAGTAAATATTGGCACAAAATATCAGCTATTATCGGCTTTGGTCAATGAGTATTAGTGTCAACCTTCAAATCCCATTGATTTCAATTTACAAACTATCTAGGATGCACATGCACGTCATGATGATCTGTTAACATTTTCTGAATTTAAAAATAACACAACTTTATACATACAATAAAATAACTTATTTTAGAGGTAAATACTGATACTGTTTGTAAGGGGGTCTGGACTCACCAAGGGGTCCACGGACAAATCTGAGTGAACACCAGAGGGTTCAAGAGAAAAGAAAGAAAAACAAATGTCACAGAAATTGTTGATTTTTCCAACTTTCATCCAGTTTTTTGCTTTTCTCCATTATATTGGATTCTTTTACCTCTCTGGGCCTCACAAAATCTTTCAAATGAGAAATCTGAGAAAGAAAAATCACTGGCTGAACTGCTCACAAGTCCACAATAAGTCTAGGGGGGGCAAGTAGACATTGCTTCATTTTAAGGTACCACGGTCCAGTGATAGCATAATTATTTGTGTGAATCAGTAATTACCTTAGATCTGTGTGAATGTGAGGCATTTTTGACCTGAAGCCATTGTTCTGTATATGAAATAACTCTCCCCCACTTTGCTGCTCTATAAAAGTCACAAGTTTGTTTAAATCCTGTGATGCTGCAAGTGCACAGTACCATAACCAGCTGAAAACACCAACATAATGTTCTCTCTTCAGACACACTCCCTCTGTGCATCTAATGCATATTTTAACAGCTTTAATTCAGCCCACTGAATTAAATCACTCTGGATTTATACATGGGAGAAGGTCAACCAGAATTAAGGACATTTTGACATTTAAGGATAAAAAAATGCATAATTTCCTTCACAAACGCAGACACACACACACACACACACACACACACACACACACACACACACACACACTCACTTTCCTTGGCAGTCTTTGAGGCTCTTTGCTTGGGTTAAATGTAACTTCAGAAAGGCCGGGGTGTGCAGGCCTCCCAGTCTCCAGTTCAGCCCACATCATTCTCCATGCATCATTACCACTGCAGAAACCTTGAGCCAATAAACAGCTCAGTGGCACTGCTCTTATTTAAAGGCAAGAGGGGAAATGGAAAAATACACATGCACATACAAATACAGAAATGCTCAGACTGCCAGTCTAGTTGACACAAACATAAAAAACGATAACACAGTTCAGCGTTCTGCATCAAAAAAACAACATGCACAAGTCTGCACGCACACTCTGTACACACATTAACACACACACACCCACACATACTCTTCATTAAATTCCAAATGGACCAAATTTAGACCTGAGAGCTGTACTTAATAGTTGGAATATACACTCAACGCTATTAAAGTCACCCCTCAGGACTTTTCACTGTAGAGGAACTTTCAAATAATTAAAACCTGTAATCAGATACATGCACACAAGTGGCCAATGTGTGTCTAAAGATAGATGTGTGCTTCTTGTTTTCCCTCATCCCAAGACAATATTCGGCCCTGCAGAGGAGAGGAAATGAAGAATAAATAAAAGAAGACATTGGCAGCGCCGGAATAATTATACGCCACTCTATCCAATCTACATAAATAAACGCTCACTAGGCGAGAGAGAGAGAGAGAATGCTTACAGTTCTGGTTAAAATCATTTTTCAGGTCGCAGCCCACTGCATTTTGAAGCGTGTTTATGGCTGTGGGTGTGTTTTACATTGTAGATGAAATATTTGGTTTAGTTTGGCCGGGCCGCGGCCAGTGACTCACAGTGCAGGATTGATGCAGAGTGTGTATCCTATTGTGACATTGACCATTCATCTCTGACCTACAGCACGGCAACACCAGGAACCCAACAAGCTTTCCTGCGAGCATTATTGGATGATCTATTTTTATGTGCCTCAAGGACCTATTCTGACCTGCCATGTGATAATTGCTTTAAAAGATATGACTGGCCCTGAGGGTTTAATATAAGCGATGTTGACCTAGCATCACCCAGATTTGAACATATGATGAGGTACCATTGTAAAACAAACATATTACAAGGTCAACACAACATCATTCACAGTGCAAAATATAATGGTGCCAACAGCAACTGAGTCATGGCAGTTTATTAAAAAGTAAATGAGCATCAAGTGGCTCAGTGGTTCGTTTTATGTAGCTTAGCGTCTTTATGCTACCCATTCATTCACATTTCTCTCCCTCTTCTCCCACGTTTGTCATAATAAGCTGATGGGCGTTTGCTCTTTCAGTTAAACCAACCAGATTTTGCCACAATCTCCATCAGCCAATCATATCGTTGCTGTCAAACTTAAAATCCATTCTCCTCTCTGCTGCTGTCAGCTGTCATTTCAGTGCGGATCGCCGCGACCCTCCTCCTCCACATTCACCTCCAGATTCATCACTTCCAGCGCCCATGGCTGAGCTCACCAGAAGCCCGCTCCTCTTCACATTCGTCCAGATCTCAGCCATTCTCTTCATCCCATCACCACCACCAGTGTCTAGACCCCATCAGGGGGTTATCCTATACTACTCATAGCTGCACTACCCCCTTAAAATATGACGACGTCAGAAATGTAAGACTTACATGTATGTAAATGTAAGACTGTTTCTCATCTTTATTGTGCACGTCAATAAATATTTGTTCACTCTCAATGAAGTCTCTCCTGATTGAAATAGATTGAATTAAGGGGATACAGCGTAGCTACAGTAAAGCCTTCACATGTAGCCATTCTAGCTATGCCAATGTTCAAATTACGGGGGGTCCAAGAGTTACGGGCTTAACTCCCCTATAAAAAACCATTATCTCATTTGTAATGCTGCAATAAATGATAGCCTTTAAGAAATAATTAAAATCAAATCAAACCAATGTTCTGTCATCAGTACTTTTCACACTGAGCTACACCAAAGGCTACATGTACACAACGGCAACTATGGAAATACCATGTAGCGACTGCACCAAGTGTGACTGGTCAGCTTGGTCTTGTGCTTTCCGATGCCAGTAGAGATTCTTGAGAGTGAAGGCAACATTAATGAAGTTAATGAAGTCTAACAAAGACATCTCCACTGCAAACCTTCTGCTCAGAGCGACCACCGCTCTCTATCACAGTGAATGAAGGGATGTAAACAGAATGTAAACATGACACGGCTGTTCTGACAAAGCGAAATGCAAGTTACATCTATACATGTAACTCCAGTTATGTAAGTATGTGCGTCGCAAATTACTGTGAGAAATAATTCATAACTAAAGCACCTTAAGGCCTGATCATGTATGATACATCCGTGCGATGTTGCTCTGAACAGGTGAAATACAGGTCTGAACTATAAATCACTGCAGCTAACATCGACTATAAATACAACAATGCAAAAAAAAAACCCAAAAAAAACCCTGAAATTGATTCCTGGCTCTGTTCTGAATGTCTTCGTACATATTTCTCCCACAGTCCAAAATCATGCAAGCCAGGCGGATAGGAGTCTAAATTCCCCATGGGTGTGTGCGATTGCCTGTTTATCTGTCAGCTCTGTGATAGACTGGCATATACAACTTTGAGAAGTGTGTTAAGTATGTAAATAGGATGAAAGAGCGTAACAGCACAGCAAAACCAACTTCAAAGAGAAAATCCACATGTTCTTTATTTGAAGTGTTTGCATGAATTTTTAAATACTTTAAAAATGTGCTTTTCACAAAAAAAGCTAACTTAAAAATAAACATATGCATAACTAAAACAGGTTTAACTAAGGTTAAGGTCTTTCCACACACAAACTGTGTAAAATCAATTAATTTTACAGTAAATATGCCAAAGAGAAAAGCATAATATCCATTACATCAGATTATAGGAACACTAACAACACTAATTTCTGTCTAAGCCAAGGTGCTTTGCTAAATAAACCCCAGAAATCCAGAAAGTAAAGATAAAAAGTCGGGGCTCCATATCCTGCTAGCATCACATGTCCACTTTATCTGATAGGAAGCTATGAGTCAGAGTCCTTGTTCACAGCTGCTATCTGTTTGCCTGATCTAGACACTCGTCGCCCTTAGCTGTTTACACTTATTCTGCAAAGGCTGCTGCTCCAGCTCCAAGGCTGTGTGGGGATACTAAGCTCCCCCAGGCTTAACAGGACAATCTGAACATGCACACACACACACACACACACACACAGGGAGACCAGCAGCCACACAATAGTGTAATAATAAGTGTGCATGTACAGACTCAAATACAAATGTACATATATTTAGACAAAAGCAAACATATATGCAATCAGGCAAAATGATGTGCTCACACACCGATGCATGCGCATGCACAAATTCAAACACAAATGTACAGACTGTGTGTTTAGACACAAATCTACATGCACACAGAATCAGACACAAGCTAGCAGGGGTCCAGATCAGCACCAGCATGCCTCGGTGGATTTGTAAAGCAGGGCTGGTTTGGCTCGATGGTTCACTGGCCACCGCGCTCCATCAGCCCCTCCATCAGTCTGTCCATCTGTCTGCTCGTCCGTCTGTCAGTGCTGAGATGCAATGCTCTGGCTCCCCGTCCTGAGCTCGACTGACAGACTGAACAGGCTTCACTTCACTGCAGAGCAACAATATTGTAACACTATTACATGTAATACAGCTGTTCCACAACATAATTCAGGGTCACACTTAATGTCTAATCATTTTTAATGTGTTTGTGTTGGAAATTGTGTGTGCAGAGTTCTATACAGCAAAAGCTTGATTAGATCTTTCAGTTGTAAATGCAGCATGAAAACAAACTGGAATACTTATTTACTTGAGTTTTTATTACAACAATTTTACATGGGGCTGGTCGAATTGGGGCAAAACAACATTGCTTTTGGTTTACAGATGCATGTCAGATTCTCTCTTTTAATGAATTTGAATTTGCACCTAAGATTAATGAACAAGTGCTTTAAATCTGTTGTTTCCAACCTGGGGGTCGGAGTCACCAGATAATTCTTAGGGGTCGTGAAATGATGAACAAATGGAAGACCATTTTAGCCACTGGCAGAAATTTCTAATAATCATGATATAATATGTCATAATTATGAGATAACTTCATGAGGTTACTACCTAATAATAATAATAATAATAATAATAATAATACATTTAATTCCATTTTATATGACAATCTGTAATTAGTAATTAGGACTTATTATCCCACGATTATGAGATAGTATCACATAATTATTAATAAGAAGTCATAATTATGAGAAGAACAGTTAATAATGCTAATAAGAAAAAGCTTAGGTTGTAGATTTCTTTTTCAGGTGGCAGTAATGGGCTTCCATATTTGCTCTACTGTTTGCTTTTTTGTTTTGAATTACTGGATAAAATGATTCATATTAAACAAGGAAGATAATACTCTTTTTGAAAAAAAAAACAACAACTCACAACTGGTAGACATACTACCAGTGCTGAGGGGTCACAAAGTTGATATCACTTTGTTTTAAGGGCTCACAAGCCAAAAAGGTTGGGAACCACTGATTTAAATGATCCCAGTGTGGTGACAGATTGCAGTGTAGTGCAGCACAATCTGAGTTTAATTACACAACCAGACACCATATAGTTATGCATCACAACAGATGCTAAAGGCAACTGGATCCAAACTGCTTTGCAGGGTGTGTGTGTGTGTGGCCTGAAATGAAAAAGGCTCCAAAGCAAGAGAGAAATTATCTATACGTATTATCTTTCATCAGAGATTAAATGCTAAGAACAGGGTCAAAAAGAGATCTAACTAGGTAATACTGATGTTTAATAATTAATTGTTAAAAAAATCCTGATGTTACCATCCCTGGCCAGAAGGGGGTGTAAGAGCCCCATGTGTCCCTCTCTCTCTCCCCTGACCTCTTCTTCATCTGTGAGGGCTTCTCACTCCACTACATCTGAGTTTATGTGGAACACCCTCACCCATGACTATATAAGTATGTATATTAGTGATGATGGAAGCAGGTAGACTGGAGATGCCCTGTTGGTGAACCTCAACTTTTGATTGACACCAGCAGCCTGCCCCACTAGTTTGGATTCCAGGCGGCTGTTCACTCAACTTTAAATTGCTGCCTTACTCATTACTGGAGCAAACAGACAGATATTTGTTAATGAATCCACATGCTCCAGTAATCCTAGATTCCTCCAAGGCGCTTGGAGAGCACCCACTTCTTCTCAGCAGTCTCTTCTAGGGCCGAGTGGGGGTTGTGGTGGAGGGGGTCGGGGCAAAGGTCAAGGGCGGGGTCACAGGATTTTAAGATGCTAGGGTCCACCAGGCAGAGGTTATCTGGACCTAATGGAGTGGTTAAAAGCTAAGAAATGCAACAATACTGGGTGTCACTGTAGCACTCAGTTTATCTCAGTTACACAGCAAAGGAGAGGGAAAACACATGCACATGTACAAACCATATATATGTGACTATACTTAGGTTAAGAAAACTTTTTAATTAACTGAGTTTGACTGATTTTCTTTGTTTTATTGTTCAAATTTATTCTGGGACGCTACTTTGGCAGCAGATGTTTCCTGTCATTCAAATAATGCAGTTTTAAAAATGAAAGACAGCTTAAGACAAGAAGAACTGATGCAATGCACACTAAGCTCATTTTTATTGTTGTTGTAATACATCTGTAATTGGTTTCATGTCTGAAGAAGAAGAAGGATTAATTTCTGACACTACATCGTGCCAGAAGATTAAGCAAAGTGCTGATACTATCTCAAAGCATGCGCTGCACTGCACATCACAAACAAACTGCATTTGTAGCACTGGCTTATGTAAAGTGATTCTCGAAGACAAGGGCCTTTGATTCCAGCCTTTGAACTGAAGCGAGAATGTTATCTAATAATAAGCCATGCCGTTATGTGATTACATTCATTTCAATCAGCAGGTGCCAGGTGAGTATTTGTGGTGGTTGAATGTAATGGGATTACAATATTGGACTGAAAGTAATCATACTGATTTGATGAATGTGACTACGGTAAATGTGATGACTTTTTAGCCATACTAGTGGTATGACTTCAGGGATGGCAATGCTGGTCGGTCCACCACTTTGGTCCAAACTGAAATATCTGTCATGAAATGATGTACAGACAGTCATGGTCCCCAGAGGATGAATACTACTAACTTTGTGATTCCCAGACTTTACCTCTAGCACCACGATGATATTGAATTTTGTTTTTTGTTTTTTTTTGTTTTTTGTGAAATATCTGGACCAATGCAAATTGGATGGACTGCTGTGAAATTTGGTGCATTTGGACATCTTATGTCCCCTTCAGGATGAATTATAACAACTCCATCTAGCACCATCATCATGGGCAATTTTTAAATGCATCCAATACTGTTAAACTAAGATGGAACATTGTAAACATTATACTTGCTAAACATCAGCATGTTGACATTGTCATTGTGAGCATCAGGATACACACGAATATTTTATTTTCCATTGACTTTTTATGCAGTCGAGCCGCATTTAAACTTTTAAGCAGGTTCCAACCATGACTACAACAAAGAAAGATGATGTAGAAGCAGCACAAAGTGTTTTCTAGTCAAAGTAATAAATCACAACATTCTCATATTAAATAAAAGCACATTTTGATGTTCTTGAATGCTGATTTATTGCTGTGATACAAGAGCCACAGAACAACTAAAACACACTGGAGTTGGTTTTGAATCACCAGTGCAATAAAAGCGTTTGCAATTTTCTTTTTCATTTATCTTTAAAGCAATAAAGAACAAATGTCTCCACAAACAGAAACCCAATAGAGGCATTCTTTATCCTCGCTCCTTTGAACTCCAGTATTCAATGTTAAACAGTGTCAACAAAACATCTGTGTTTGGAGGTGCACAGGGGAATAGTTTATTTCAGATCCCATGTACTGCATAATGAAAGTAACCTTTCCAACACTGGCTGGCACCCAGCTTGAAAGAAGTGTGCAGGAAAGGGCTTTGGTCGAGGATATGGCCGGTCATAAAAGGCTACTGTGTTGGTGCTGAGAGACATATCAAACCCTTGTGCCACCAGCAGGCTAACTATCAAACAATGTTTTTTGTTTGGTCTTTTTTCGGTCAAAATGTCCTGCAGTTTCCTTAAGCTTTTCCTGGCCATAAATTGTGCTCACACTGACACTGTGTCCTAAACACACACTAGGCTTGGCGCTTTTAATCTTTTGATCATTGGATCATATAAATTCATGTTCACTGCTAGACCGCAGGCCAGGGTGAAAAATAATAGGAAACGGGCCAGAGGCACAGTGGGCCAGAGGCACAGTGGGCCACAGCTCACTGCATACAGATACAGCGTGTCTATTTGCTGTGCATGTATTTGTGCGTGTTTGTATATTTGTGTTACTCTGTGTGTTCTTTGAGCTTCTCTGTTTGTGTGATCCAGTAAAAGATGCCTCGCAGAGCTCAGAGGCAGATTCATTTCAGAACACTTCCTAAATTACCACTGCAACAACAGTGATCATCCACACGAGCAAAACTGTAGTTCGAGACTGATGAGAGCACATTTATGCTGCTTCAGGCTTCATACACAACCAGGTTCGGAGGCTCCATTGAAAAGGAAATCCATTAAAGATAGAAAGAATACAATAGAATATAGTGATATGCCATAATAGAATATGACAGGACAACGGACACTTAAATGATCATTGTGCCATATAAAACCTACAGTCACAGTCAGATTATCAGCAGTTATCATAGTTCAGAATGTAGTCAGTGTATTGCCATTTATCATTATAACTGCTCTAAAACATTTCAGTAGAATACACCCACAATGACAATTTCAAAAGTGCCCTGAGTTTCAAAACCTTTAGAAAATAAATTTTAGTAGCCATGTTAACGCGGTGGATCTAAGTATGGTAATCGGTAGTAGTCGGTCCACCACTTTGGTCTAGACTGAAACATCTCAGCAACTACTGGACTGCCTGTAATTTTGTACAGAAATTCACAGTCCCTAGAGGATGAAGCCTACTGACTTTGGTTTGGACTTTCAGGTCCCCCCTCAGGATTAATTGTAATATCTTTGGTGACCCCTCAACTCATCTAGTCCCAAAAAACAGTCAGAATTTTTATTTATCCAATATTTTTGCTCTTTGACCAAATACCTTCCCATCAGCCTCAGCTGTACTTTGTGCTTAGTGCTAATTAGCACATGTTAACATGCTAACACACTGAACTAAGATGGTGAACATAGTAAGCATTACACCTGATTAAAATAAATGCTGTGGTTCTAGTGATGGCAATGTCTATTGTTCTATTAAATGGATTGCCATTGAATTTAGTGCGGACATTCATTGCCCCCAGAGGATTAATCCAACTTTGGTTATCCCCTAACATCGCCACCAGCAGGTTGACGTTTTACTTATTCAGTGAAATACTGTATCTCTACATCTACAAGATGGATTGGCAAAAGAAATTTCAATACTTTGGTTTATTATCAAATACCTGCACAAAAAAAAGCCCATCTGAGCTTTAATACAGCTTAACAGAGCTGCTAGTATGGCTGTAGACTCTTAGTGTTGTTAGGGCAAATATTTCAGCATTGTTGCAAAATGTAATTTGTCCTTTTTAATGTGGTCACTATTATGTGTATTACCAGTCACCATTTTGCAATAAGTTTCAATACTGATGCAGATATTTTTGGCTTGCAGCTGATGATATGTATTTAGTCTTGTTACTCCTCTCAGGGTAGAAAAGACTGCAACACCATAGATCATCAAACACTCAACAACCCTGTTGATCATAATAAAAATAATAGTACTATAACCATGGTAACATAACAAGGGAGAATTGATTAAATCTAATAAGATTTAATTTATTAAACATATTTATTCATGTGGGATATGATCAAAATCCCTGTAATTAATGTAGAATAATGTAATGTAATGCACTGTATTTAATTCAGATTAAGATTCTCTGATAGAAAATTAATCTAACTATTCATCATTACGCAATAAATGCATATTCAAACAAAGTTCTGCAGTAGTCTAATCAGAGATGGATTATGTTGATTAGCTGAAATGTAAATTTGAATGAAAAGTTTGATTGGTAAATCAGTCTAAATGTACTTATCAGTTACTCTGTAGCCTTGGCTCTCTGAGTCTCGCTCTCTTGGATTTGTGTTATACGTTAGCAGAGGTTGCTGTGGTGAGAGAAGTTGGCCAGTTTGTCTTTGGTGCAGAGGGAAGGTGAGCCGGTGCTCTGAGAAGCAAGGCTCATCCATCCAGGTGGCTGCTGACAGGCCCAGATAAGCATCTCACCCTGGGCAAAAATAACACAGCGTCCCATTGAGACCTGATAATTACATGGGCCCAGTGCCACACCGGGCCTGATGTATGGCCCCAGATAGCCATCTCACACCCGCTAAGCTGCTGCGCACACACACACACACACACACACACACACACTCAAACACTTCCACTTAACACATAGGTTGAATGAGCGCACACACACACCCAGTGAGATGGCATATCACTTCTATTATAGATCTGGAAAATGCCTCAGCAGCTAACTTTAGCTGTAACAGAACAGGGAGGTATGAGGTTTCACTAAACAGAGTGTCGGTACAAGTGGTGAAAAATAAAGTTAAATTGTGCTGCGAGGCCGCAGGTGTACAAGACTCTTTCAACACGGACTTTCACAAGATAAGAAATATCACTGACACCTAGCGTGACAGGGAGATGTTGGCGTACTATCTTTTCTTGTCACCAAACATGCCACTCGCTGTCGCTATACACTCAACAACCTGTTCAGAGCCTTGACCCAACAAATTACTCCCAGTCAAGCTATAGCAAGTATTAGTTGGCATAGAGATGAAGCATTTGTCAAAGCCCCTTCTTTCTATTAAACCTTTCACAACTGCCTTGAGTTAGAAAGACTTTGAATTATTGAAAATGTAACTTTATTTTCTTGAGCCTTTGAAAAAGAAGTCTAGACTTGTATTTGACTTTCTGAGATCTGAAATAAGACTCATCAGGAAGAACAGGCAGCAGCAAAATATGATAGATATATAGTTGGATTTCAATAGCAGGTACTGAATGGGCAGCCATAGTGTAAACTAACATAAAATTTGTAACTTAACAGCAATGCATTAACTGATTTCTTGTCCATTTGGGGGCAGCAGAAACAAGCTACTAACATAACACTGACAATTGTATCACCTTTTAAGTTAAGATGGTGAACTTGTTAGCAAACAGTTGCCGGTCCAGAAGACACAGAGCAACATTAGTGTTAGCAAGTCTTGTTTTTGGCCACCTGACGAATGTACATTTTTTACCTTTTACCTTTGGTCTGGTCTCCACCAACTCCTGAGGGTAATATCCGACTCTTTGGGTACTAAATGTTCCAGTTTCTTCACCAGCTAGTCTAACTTTATCTGTCTGACGTTTTTATAGTGCTAGGAAAGTAGCGTACAATTGGTTTATCAGAGCTTTATTGCTGCAAAAAGCTGCCTGTTGCATTTGGAAACAGCACTGATGAGAGCGGGAAGAGTGAAACAGTAAAGTTGAGGGGCAGAGAACCAAAAACTGAGTTAAACGACAGCAAAACGCTCTGTAGAGCTGAGGGAGAATGCAGAGTCAGTGATAATCCTCTGTGGGTTTGTCATGACAAGTGACAACTTTCAAATGTGCATAGCGGTTATTTATTTATTGTTCAGGGATCTACGCAGTGATCTACACCACAAAACACTGCAAACTGATTAATTTCCAAAAAGCAATTAACTGTGGGTGTTGGAGTTGGTCGCCTCTGGAAAGCTAATGTCAGCTGGCCTGGTGAGCGAAGTGAATGGCAGCCTTCACAGGATTACATCAATACCAGTGTGAGTGCATTAGAGTTCCCTCCACAGAGTGTGAGGTACAAGGCCGAGCTATTGTGCAAACTTGCAGGTGATCCTTTCTTTTCTAAAGTTGCCATCCTTCATCTGATGAGCTGACGTGCTGACAGTGACAGCTAATATGGACCATTGTGTGTCCCATGGGACAAGCAACACCTGATACGGCCACCTGGGGGCAAGTTCACAGAGAGGGGGAGAGTTCACGGCATGTCTGACATTGTCTGGTCGTCCCCTGGGCACAAGCACCTATGATTTATGGTAGGGGACTGTACTGCTATCATGTAACTGGTCACTTCCTGATGTTGGGCACACTCAGGACAGTGAGTGGAATCACTCACTGTCCTGACAGTGAGGGAATCATCACTACAGCAGACTGTAGTGATGATTCCCAGTGTGTGAAGAGGAGAGGTAAAATCAATACATTCTGGCAGCACTAACTCACCTTTGAAGAATCCACCTGATATGACGTCAGTACTGTAGATAATTCATACTGAATGAAAAGCATCTGCTATCAGGAGCATCATTTCCCCTTTTCTGTTCTGCCATAATCTTGTTACTAAATTCCTCCAAACATGAAATGCTTTTTGGAGTAAAGAACTGGGTAGTTAGCAGGAGCAGTAATGGTCAGCATAAAGAAAAAATCATTAACAATAGCTGCATAGACTCAGATTTTATCAACAGAAAATCCAAAGAAAAAAGTACTAATTACAATGCAACACTGAATCAAAGAGTAATTACAACTTTGTGCCAAAAATATCCGCGAAATTTAAAACAAAAAGGATCTCGCAAATAGAGACGTATGGTAATGTTATCAATCATTACTCTTATTTTAACCTAAATAAATGTTATACTATTATCTTATCGCATCAAACCGACAACTCGTCCTAAAGTCATACATGACGTAAACTCTTAAGGCCTCCCTGCGAGCTGAGTTATGTCCAGGCAGTGTGTAGGACAGCCTTGTGTAGCCCGGGGTCAGCAGCATCAGGCTGAGGGAACATGTACAGCAGTAGAGGCGAGCCATCAGAGCCTCCCAGCCACAGAAACAGGCTTCATTAATCTCAGCCACCCTGACAACACCATTGTAACCTCATAAATAGCCTGGGCCCATATCTGATGCTGCACAGTGATGGGTGGGAAGATGGAACAGAGATGTACAATACTGGAGTTGTATGTAGGTGATATCAATCAACTACTTACAACTATGTAAGCGCACACACAGAGAAAGTAATATCTCCAAGGTTCCTTACACAACAAACCTCTTGCCACTTGCCACCCAGTGCAGATCACAAAAGAAGAGAAGATGAGATTACTGTAGTTGAATCTGAACCTACAGGTTTGGTTTCTCAGCACATGTTCTGTAGCATAAAACACATTCCTTTGAGAAATGGGAAACAATAGTTGTACCTGTTAACAGCATGTTCAGAAAAAACACATCAACCATACACTGACAAATTGCTTCATTATTTGCAAAATCATTTGAGGTGAATTAGTTTGAGTAGAATTTGATTTAATCTTTTTTTTTTTTTCAACATCACATTTTGATAATGAGTCATGCTTTGGCTTCCTGAAGCAAGGCAAACTGACTGCACATTTCCTACCTTAAAATGTCACTCATCTTGATTAGATGTAAGCTTTGAAGCTGCATGTAGCTCTACAGGATGAGGTAACTGGCATCTGTAAAACCGTCACAGGTGTTAGAGAAGCAGATGGTGAAGGTAGCCTGTCAATATATTCACAATGAAGGCAATTAATATCCCATATGTTCACTGTGGGATTTTTTTTTCTCATTACTTTCACTCAATAGTCATGATCCCCTTTACTCGACCCAACACACTGACAAATCATTAACATGTGGATGTTTAACAGGTGTAATGTTCATCACATTCACCATCTTAGTTTAGCATGTTAGCAGGCTAAGATTAGCTAATTAACACCAAACGCACAATAAATCTGGGGCTGATGGGAAGGCCATTAGTTCTTCAGGTAATTGGTCGTAAATCAAAGTACTGGAAAAAATCACATTTTGAGTCAGTAAGGTTCATCCTTTTGGGATCATGAATGTGTTTTCCAAAATATGACCCAATCCATCTTGTAGATCTTGGAGATATTTCACTGGATAAGTAAAACTACGACCTGCTGGTTGCTACAGATGAAATGTTTGGGGATATCCAAAGTCGGATTCATCCTTGGGGGCCATGAATGTCTGTACTAAATGTCATGGCAATCCATTCAATGGTTGTTGGATGGTTGTTGTTGGACTGTAGTTGTTGAACCAACCGAACAACAGACATAGTCATCCCTAGAGCCATGGTGTTAACGTGGCTAAAAAGGGTGCATTTATTTACACCCAGGGTCAAAGAGACTTACACACTGCTAATATAGATTGTATGTAATTCATTTACTGCCATTTTAATTTAGAAAAATATGACAAACAGGCCAGATTTTCTTATCTCATAAAGAGTTCAGTGACCTCTTCACTTACAGCTGAAATTATTGTCTTCTATTTTAATGTTTGCCTCAGTGCTTAAATGTTTCCTAAATGCCAAGTTGAATCATTCTTGGCTTCCTTTTTCCTGAAGACAGCCACTGTTGCTACTGTTGCTTTATCTCCCACTGTTATCATCTTGCAGTTTAACTGACTGTAACAGCCTTTCCTCCACTAAGAGTCCCTCTCCTGCTGTGTCCTCCCCATCCTCTCAGCATCCCGTTCCTGGCCGATACGCCTCAGCACATGGCTGCCAGCAGGGGAGGACATCCACACCACTGACCCATGAACCTATCAAACCAACCAACCCCCACTGCCAAAGAACCTGCACCCCTCGCTCCTACCTTAATGGCAAACAGGGGCGAGATATACATGTATGTAGGTCAGTAGTGTTGTCAGCCCAGAACAAGAGGTAAAACACCTCTAATCTTTACGGTCATCTTATTATTGCCTAAACTGATCTATTAGGGGTTCCCTTTTATTATTTGTTTATTATAAGTAGTCAGTAAAACCTCATCCTGCTGCGACCCACCCAAAACAAACATTAGTATGGCTCCCATTAGAGATTATTGTCCTTTGCCAACCCAGATTAAAGGGAGACTATGTTACTTTTGAAAGAAGAAATAACACATTCTTCCTTTTATAAAGGTAAAGTTGAATTCATAAGCAATAAAACACACCATTGCTTGGTTCGGTACACTCAGGGGTTTTGTTGCTAAAGCTTTACTTGGTCTGGTACTGTATGACTGCTGATTTATGGTGGCTAATGTTAGCTAATGTTAGCAAACAATAGGGAGATATTTCTTATCCTGTAATTGTCACTTGTGGCCAAAACGGCTTCTGTTCAGCAAATATTATATAGTCTAGCTTTAAATGTAGGGGTGATACTGCACTTGTACTAATTGTTTTGGGGAACTTTTTTTGACTGATTTGAAGGTATTAAATCTCATCACACAGCTTTAATCCAGTATGAACCTTCAAAGTCCCACATTTGTTGAGCCTAAATATTAAAGAATATTTTAATTTATTATAACTTGGGTCTTATTTTCATATTTTTTGCCATATTTCCTATCACTTATGATAACATTGTAATCACCAAAGTAATTGCTGAGATCTGAAGACATGGCGACGTCAGTACAATGAAGTTCGTTGGGACAAGAAACACAAGCAGGTCAGATGTTTAGACAGGTTATATAGAGGTAAAACAAAAAAGGAGTGCACCTGAAATGCAGCTAATAATCATCATCATCAGAATCCTCATTGTTCTGTAAACTGTGGGACATTTCAACACACAGTCTGGGTAATGATTTTACAATCTGCTTGGGTTTTCGCTTACAGAAAGGTTTGGCTAACCTGGGGGTTTGTGTAAAACCTGTATCATCGTCATACTGCTTGTGTTTTTCGCCCACCGTTGGACTACTTTTTAGAGATGTCACCACTGTGTCAGCGTTATTGTTACTGATAGAAATCATGGCCAAAAGTACAACAACAAGACACATGTTGTAATAAACCAGAGTTATCCTTTAATTTTGCCCTGCTCATTTGGCCAAGTCTTACTTTTGCTACATGTAATTCTAATACTTCTCATTAGGAACCAGAATTCACAGACCTATAGTTAGCTACAACTGAGGCAGTATTAGCTTCCCAGAAACCTCCATCCCTCTTTCATTTGATCTTTACTAAGTGTCTGTTGAAATCAGATGAAGTTCAGTTAGTGTTTTTAATGGCAGAAGCCAGAGCCCCATGCAGAGAAGGGTCAGCTCTGATGGAGGACTGCGCTACTCAGAGAGGCAGGACAGAAAAAGCCTGACAGGGCCAGTGAGGGGTCTCTGGCCCCATCACTGGCCCCATCCCCCTGCTCCCAGCCCAGGAGCTGTGTGTCAGGAGCTGTTGATGAACTTGTTTTCCAGACAGCCGTGCTACCTTGGCCTGTGGTTTAGAGTGAGGGAATGCACCCAGTGGGACCTGAAACCGAACCACCTGCTGCACTCGGCCACTCCTCTCTCTGACTCCCAGCCTTCTCCATTTACCAAACACCAGTTTCTAGGAACACTCAGCCACCGCTATTTGCCATTTGGCATGGTAGGGGTGTGTTTGACAGGGGTGGCGGGGGGCTGCTGTATTTGTGTTGGTGTATTGTATGTGTGTGTTTGTCTGTGCATGTGCGACTGTCCATCTGTCCATCCGGAGCAGGGGTTATATGTGTATAAATGTGTGTGTGAGCATGTTATGAGGGGTGAAGAGACAAGCAGCTGAGGTCTAATGAGCTATAATGAGGTCTAATAGTGGAAAAGCCATCTAGAAGCCATGACCTTGGCATTATGACTGATGCCCAGAACCATAACACATCTAAAAACAGCCTGGGAAACAAGCTAAAACACGCTGTCGTCTCACATGGTGGTAAGTCATCGTCCATATTTCATGGGAGGCGTTGAATTACCTCAGTGTTAGCAGTGATTACAGATTTTATGGTACTGCAAATTGGACTGGTGGTTAATTTTGATGAGAATACCATTTCCATTAGAGCAATTATGAGAATAACAAAGATATTTTAGCATGTTAATCGTGTTAATGTTGACAGAGGAGAAGGTGTCTTGCTCATAACATCCGTAAAGCCATCTGGTGAGTGCTTTTATCCAAAGCTCTGACTGCATATATATTTAGTGTGGGTGGCCACTGTGGGAAATGAGCCCTCAGTATAGCTACTGTCATTGTTGGCTCCATATTCTGCCTATCAGACTACAGGATACATTAATAGTCTTTGTTAGGCATTCAGAGTACGCTTATAGAGTATATGCTGTAAAACTAAGAGCATTTGCAGACTGCAGTTTGAATTTTGTCGTTATCATCATCTAAAAACTGCATGAAAGTTAATTCTTGACCTTTGAAATAGTCGTTTGACAAAACTGTCATAACTAAATGTCCACTTATTAGCATTTTCCCAAGCTTACAACTTTATCTCATAGTCTTTATCAGTGGATGGAGTTTCCTCATTTGTCACAGAGATGGAGCTGTTGACAGTAGTAGGTTTAGGACTTCTCATCCATGTTGGCTTAAAGTTAAGCATGAAAGGTCATTCTTGACCTCAGATATAATAGTTTGACAAAAACAACTCAAGGTCCTCTTAATAGCTTTTCCTGTTATTTTTTATCCAATGCCAAATTCATGCTTTCAGTGATATCTGGGCATGGCAACTATGATATGGTGTAAGGTTAGGGAATGATTGTGGATATGGGAAATACATCATGGTTATGTAACCATGATGACAAAGGTCTCAAAGGTACTCAATGAAGTACTTATTTGAACCCAAACCATGATCTTTCCCTAAACCTAACAAAATTGTTCTTGTGCCTAAACAGCTACAGCTCCCTGTATGGATTACATTGGATTCATTACACTGTAATAAATAATAGTATCTGTTACATTACTCTAAAGGCCAGCCATTATTATCGGTTAGTTCTGCATTTCTTGAGATTGTTGGGCAATTTTTCTCACTCTTATTTCTCTCTTTCTAAAGACAGCTCACCATCTTACAGGTTTCTCTCGGTCCAGCAGCAGGTCAGAGATGTGGCAAGAGGTGAGCTAAAAGGCTGCTCATATGGACTGCAGCTGATTTTCCGAGTACAACACACACACACACACACACACTCATATACACACTCAGCCTTCCTCACATTTTAGTCCGCACACTGCTGAAGCTGACAAGGTAATGCCTTTTATTGGGCAGCTAACACAAACAATTCACAGGCCATAAGTCCTTGTCTCAACAGTTTTTGTTTGACCATAAATTACATACTAGAGCACCCATGAGACCTTATTAATTTAACCAGAAATATAGAAGAGACATAACAACAGGGCTGTTTGAGAGCTTTGAAAGGTTATCTGTGTGCAGAGAGGTTACATTTTTCTCTTATACACATTATAAATACACATTGTTGTGTATACTACCAATACTAATTTATATTACTCATTTAATCGTGTATTTAATGTTACCTACTTACTGTGCAGCTAACCATGTTTGCACTGATTCTCTATATGTGGCCTAAACATGTACGTGTAGGTTTTTTACATTTATCCTCATGAGTTTGAGTTTCCTTGTAAAGTTTTTTATTGTAATTGATGTTTCAGAGACTTTTCCACCCTGGGTCAGTACGAAACAAACACCTATACTTTTGTTTTTTTGCATTAAAATTATACATTTTAAAGCACTCCTAAAACCCCACATGGTCTAACCATATTCTCCATCAGTGACCCATAACTCATCATCCTCTATGCATGTGTACATACATGTTAGAGTATGTGTGTGTGTGTGTGTGTGTGTGTCTGTTGGGTATTATTAGGCAGTGTCAGCGTGCTGTGGCCGGCTGGCTAGTGAAGGGAAGCCCTGTCAGTGTGGACTCAACGCTGCTGGAAGAATAACAGAGGAGTTGCTGGTTTAGCTGCACACTGGGACTTATTAAGACTGGGAAAGGTGTGTCGTTCACTGCAGTAGACACTTAACAGCCCACATCAAACTCTCTCAGACACACTTGCACAAACATGGGCTGTGTGTATGTGACCATACCTCCCTGCTGTTTCATAGCTCTGTCAGGGCCATTCAGCCCTCAGACATTCACTTTATTTCAATCAGTGCTGGACAGGTATGCTGAGCGCCGGGAGCACCCCCTGCTTCAGGCCAGATAGGCTCTTCCACTAAATTATGTTTGACTGGCAGGTGGTTGTGTTCAGTCCTCTCCTGACTGTTCAAACGGAGGAAGCTAGTCGGTGCATCATCTTTATCATCAAAGGTCTCTTTGCAACACATCAGTCAGTCAGACTAACAGGAGGAATGTAGCTTCAGGATAGAGATATCTTCACTTCCTCCACCTGTAAAAATGCCTCGAGTGGTGGAGTCACAGTGAGACTGTGACTTGATGGTGGCAAAGTCAAATTATCACCAGGTCAGCTCGGGGGTTGGGGGTTAGATACTCTTGAGCAAGGCCCTTAAACCCTTACTACTCCACTGGAGCATCTCACTTCACAGTGCTTACACGCCTAAGAATCTCTAAAACTGCATGACAGTGAAGCAGAATGTTGGTCGCAGGCAGCTTTCCCAAAATAATTAACAGTAAGATTAAATCTTTACAGACTTCCTAAAATGTTCTGCTTTGCTTTGCTACAGTCAAACCTTGTTTACTTTTTAAAGAGGTATTCCAATAACCATTAGTAGAAAAACACCTCTATGGCTTTAGAGAAGATAACAGGAGTAAATTCAGATTTTTGTGGTGAGAAATTGCAGATTTTGTAGCGAGATGTTTTATTTTATTTTATTTTTTTAGTAAATAATACTATCTTCATCTTTATAAGAACATTTGAGACTATATGCATCTATAAGCTGGGTTTTAGATCTCACACCTAAATGACAAAATTGTTTGTTTTTCTGTGCCTTTCAATACAACAATGATGCCTATAACAAAAATCATTTATATATGTATTTTCAAAGTCAAAGCCTGGCTATGTGGTGATTTACGTCACTGTAACAACGTCATGCTACTTCCGCTCCTTGCTTGTGAGAGAGGATAGTTAGTTAATTGCATGGCCATGATGGGTCACTTGTCAGGAAAACATACTCGTAGGTTGTTTAAAGGGTTTGAAACAAGCAGCCAGTGTTGTGTGTTTTCTAGTGAATACATAATATGTCCCTTTAAACCACCAAAATACTCAGAATGAAGCATCCTTGAGTACTGGTCACAAGTTTCTCACAAGTTTTGTTTTCACCAACCTAAATGATAGACTAGTCACTCTTACACTCCATATAAAATGACATATTGTCCCCTCCTTTCTCACAATACTGCCTTAAGGGGAAATCTCAGAGGGCCCTTAAACATTTCTTCCTGGTTGTGTAAGAGTTGGGGGTTGTGTGTGTTCGGCCCATAACAAAAGATGCCTTGGGCTTAATGTTTTGGAAACGGGGAAAAAAAACTTTATGGAGCTGACCCATGGTGCCCCCAGATGAACGCCACTGATAATTAATGCTCCTATCCCACAGTCCTTTTTATCCTCTGGCAGTATCTGTGGACACCACAGCTCTGGTCCAGGTCCTATAGTCTGGTCCTGTTGTAGACTCAGGATTTGGGGATGACAGGGGCCTCAGTAGTGCGTGATTGGCCCCCACAGGGCTGCTGATTAATAGCCATGGGAACAGAAAGCACACGGGTGGGGCCTCATGGGGCCACCTTGTGGTTCTGTACCACAGTCCTTGCAGGGTAGTCAGCAGTACCTGTGGGGCTGGTTACATACAGCACTCAGCTGCTTCTCTGGGCCTGCTGGTTTTAGGGACAGACAGTGATTGAGGTCCATATGACTGCATTCCTTCTCCTATGGATGCAGTGTGTTTGATCTCCAAGCTTTGATCTTAAAGAGATTCTTCAGTGTCGTCCTTCAGACGTACCAAAGAAAAACCAGAGATCCTTGAGGTCCTTAGATGTGACTGTGAACCCTAAAATAACCTCCAAGCTCAGTGTATCCCCTTACAGTGAGATAGCATGATGACTGAAACCAGTGACTGGCACTTCATAACAATGTCTACTTTTTCTTTCAGGCTGTCACACACTCCTGAGAGTAGACTGTTTTGGAAAGTGGTCCATCAAAAGAGAAAAGTAATTTTTGCACTTTAGTCGTTCATTCTTTTTTTCCCTCTGTTGTGTTTGCGAAGGTAAACTATATGATGTCTGAATGAAGCAATCAGATGTTTGTCTGATCACTGGGAACTAGGTGCTACTCAAGAACACAGCTGCCCTTGAGTGTAAAGTAACAAAGCACAGGAGGCCGTGTTCTATTAGACAACTTACAAAGAGTTTCTTTCAAAAGTCATTTTAATGCAGAGGGGAAATGTATCTGACACTCTGACGGTGCAGAGTGTTTAACATCTGAGTATTTGACAAAAGAGAGATTGACGGAGTCTTTTATGCACAAAAATACTGTACTTTTATCCCAGTGATCAGTATAATGCTGTACTGACACTGGGCCTATTATGGCAAATGCACTATATTACTTTGATTGTCAACTAATATCCTTAAATATCACCTCCAGACATGTTATAAGACATGTAAAAATACTCTGGACACTACTTCAATGAAAAGTTCTTTCGCAGTGGAAGTTTAACGTTTCTTCATCGCACTTATGTAAGTTACATACTGGACCATGATTGGCTACGAAACAAGATATGATGTCACAAAATGTAAATGTACACTTGTACGAACACATCTCAAACTGAGATTTAAGGTGAGCACAGAGAAACTTTCCTCCTTCAACAGGTGAATGTGAAAACAGCCTTCTAGTGTCAAACTCTGCACAGTGTTAAGAACTGAAACTCAAGGCGGAGGACTCAAAAGCACGACACTCCACACCAGACGTTTTTTAAGAAACAAAATCCAATTTACTGAGAGAAAGTTCAACAAAAAACGCTCTTTACAGAGGAGAATCAAAAACACAGTCCAAAACCAAAAACACTCACTAAGAGGAAAAATCCAAAAATATCTAACACAAAGCACTCGTAACGAGGAAAATCACAAAGTACAAAAGAACTCAAAATATGAACGTAACCTGACATGAATAGTAACGCTGATTCACTTGGAGAGACTGACACACAGACTGGACAAGACGAACTGGCACAGGACAAAGGGAAACAAGGACTATATATACACACAGAGGGAAAACGGAACACAGGTGAATCCAATCAGGGACGGGGTAGACAATCACAGACGGCGGGAAAACACACAAAGGAAGGAAGTTCAACCTGGAAACAGGGACAGTGAATACAAAATAAAACAGGAAGTGCAAGACGAGACTAGACGTGAGTGAAACATAACATGAAATTAACCTTCACACACTTAACATGACATTAACACATCTGCCGAGACACCACACACAGTGAAGCTCAAACATCCAAGTGAAGTAACAATAATCCAAGCCAAGAAGGGGACTTTAACAGGAATGTACCACTGTAATGAAGTAAGCCTGACGGTCATATATTTGTGCACTAGCAGGCTTTTGTTATAACATACAGCAGTGTGGACAGAATCCTGAGAATGTTTTAAACATAAAGGATATTTCCCAGTAATGACCAAACAAATGCTGAGTGGTCATTAGAGCAAAGAGGAAAGCATTGGTGATCAGACAGGAGTTGGATCACTGTTGTGTTGTACAAGCAATGCATTATTGAGATTTTTTACTTTAACCAAATCAAACTGCACAACACTATGGAAAAACATGCCACACTGTGGTAGTCAATATGTGTCATGGTACACTTGCACAGTGGAAAAACCATATCTGAGGAATCCAGGATCAGGCCATGGGAGGCTGGCATCCGTCTGCTCTTCTGGCCATTGGCAACAATACGGTCCAATAGGATGTCTGTAATAATATTAGTGGGAATGTTTTTAAAGGGCCCAGACAGCCCCAAAATAATATGCTGTACAAAATAATACAGGACCTCTAAACCATATCCACACCAACCCCTGTGTCTCTTCACCAAGAAATACAAACCAAAACCTGATGGAGAGGTCCTCAGAAAAGAACACATATCTTTGTGTGTGAGATGCCAGTAAGATCACTTCAGTAGATGTGAAAATGTACACTGGATTGGATTTTTCTTAGATGAGACACTGGCCAAATTGTCCAATGACTTTGTTTTTTGAACGAGTCATTGTGGCTTGTTCAATTTCAGACTTTCAGACTTTTATATTTTTAACAAAGCTTTGAATAATAGCATCAAAATTCATCTAAAGCTGCATGTGAGCAAAGTTTTTAAGACTTAATAACACATTAATCACTGAATAAAATTCAAAATGGGCCACGAGTGATAAAAGGCATTAATAGGCATATTGAAAAACAGCTGTTTTTCAAGTAAAATGCAGTTTTCTCTAAATAGGTATATAGTCTTTTGGTATGTAACTCTTAAACTGAATTATTATACATTGATCCTAAAGCAGCCGAATCTATAAAATACGAGGGAGTGGCAGGTCCAAAGCGGGGGCTCCACCTCCCCAATTACCTGTCCATCCTCACCTCTGCTGTCCCTGGTATCAAGACTCCACTGATATTCTGACCATGAATCAGACCTTCAGTGCCTCTTCATCTAAATGACTTCCTCAGGTCAAGGGTCAATGTCCCATCACTCACTAAACCCTGGCTGATTAGTTAGTTAGGTCAAGGTCCCAGGATGGGTTTTTGCTTAAATGAATCCTAATGTGATATTAGATTTCCTGTTTTTCAGTGTATCTAATTATGTGAATATTTGTTATATTATCTGCATATTCAGCTTGTTGATTAAGATCTCTGTATTCTTTCTAGCTCCTAAAAATGCAGCTGATCGCAGCTTAAGTGATCACATTAGAGTATTCTTGTGCTCATTGTTAAAGATCAGATCTTCTCTACTTGTTTTATTTTAATCCAACAAAGAAAATGATCAACACATCTATTTTTAAACCGTTTTCCATATTAATGTTTTTTTCAATGCAGTACTATGTCTGATCGTCTGTTTCCTGTAGTGCTTCAAAACCTTTCTGACAATTTCAGTCGCTAGTTTTATTTTCCAGTTATGACTCAGCATCTGTTTTCTGTGGTGTATACTTCTTCTCCATTTTTCTCACATGGACAATGTTTCAGAGGAACTGCAGCCTGCTGGTTAGATTGCGACTGTGTTCGTGCGCAATCTGAAAGGCTCTCGATGACACATTTGTGTCAGGAAGTAGCTCTGGTCATTGAATACCATTCAGAAACACAAAAGCAATGCAGAAGGCAATATTTACATCAACAGCAACATTAAAGGCTGTAACAATGTAGCGCCCGTGCTGCAGCATGTGTCAACAAAGCGACGCTACGACAAGCCTAAATCCCAAGTTAATTTGCCCCCATAGAATCTGGTACGGCCCAGTGGGGTGGGAAGAAAGAACCAGCGATTGTGTTTTGTTTTTGCCTCCAGCTTCACAAACAGTGGCACTAACAAAGTATCCTTTCTGTGCCGTTTCCTTCCACTCTGATTGGACTAATTGGGACCTGTTGACAGCGAATCCCATCCGTGCAGGAACAGGCCAATCACGTCTCGGCATCTGTCATCCCTGGCATACAGGGCTTCCACTCCCCTCATAAAGGCCTTTGTCTCTTGTGACCTCAGTGACCTTTAGCATTTTTTAATATGGAAAGCCTGATTAAGTCTCCCAAAACAGGACGTGAAACATTTTGGTTACCAGAATTTGGTACAAAGTACAAAGGTTGCACCCTTCATGATATAAACAGCTTTACAACTGCTCCCATGTACTGTACAAATTGGAAAAGTTGAGAAAACTCAAAATTTTATGGCAGCAAACTTTACGGTTTACGGTTTACGGTTTACGCTGTCGAGTTTAAAGTCTAATTTGTGTGCACATACTTTTAAGTTGAAATAACGGATATCTGTACATTGCACCTACATGACCTTTTCAGGTTTTACACTGATTTCCATTAATTTACTCTGTTACTAGTACTAGTCACATTTGGTCCCTGGTTACTGTCTGACTACGCCCAGTATCACTTGGCACCTGGGGACTAGTTGAAGTGGATACCCATCTTCATCATGGTTTACATTGTTTTAATTTTAATCAATCACAAGACCATGTGACTCATCTGAGACATGTGTAAAAAGAGACATAGGCTGTATTCGAAACTGCCTACTATACTAGCAGTACTTGCTGATTTGGACAGAATGTAGTATGCAGTATGCAAACAAAAGCAAAATCTGCAGTATGCCCGGATGTCGTACTGATTCTGAAAAAATCTCCAGTATGCATCAGACCAGTCTACCTCGCCTACTGTGTCCCACAATGCAAAGCACTGGTGGTGGTTTGCCATTAGCCGTGCTATTGTTTACATCCGCTTTCCAAAACTGGCCTAGCATACATAAATCGATTTGACTGTTTCATACTGCATACTACTATGAAAAGCAATATCCAGTTAGTCTGTAGTGCGTAGTAGGCGGTTTTGAATACAGCCATAAATTAGTCTTTAAATTTGTAAAAAGAAGGCTTCCTGGAGAATTTCAAGCCAAAGTTTATGATAATAAGCTAGAAATGTTTCTAAACAACTTTAATTTGAAGAGTTACGTGAACGATCAGCTGGACATTCAGCCAACTCATCATTTTAAGTTACAAGAACTCTGTTTATAATTTATGAAAGTGATAACTGGACAATTTAAGCTGACTTCAACCTGACAATCTTAGCTAATTACATTGAGTTAATGATGAATGTTGATTATGAGAGTCTTATGTAGAGGTGAGTTAAGACAGAAAGCAATGCGAATTTTTGCCTTGCATCATTCGCGTGAATTTCACCACTGGACCGTTTGTGAAGTGTTTTTTATTCGCCCCAAACAGCCAGTGTACCAACTGTACAGACGCTAGCTGTAAGCTAGCAACAAGTGCACCAATCATGTGTCCGTGGAGTGAGGATTCATAAAGTTCCAGGATAAGTGCAAATTTTTCGCTTTCTATGACTTTCTATAAATTGCTGTTTTTACAGCTAGGGAAATAAAATGTAGGAAAAATAAACAGTGAAAAAGATCTCTGACGTAAGTAAAATGCATTTGAAATGCAGCCTTTGGTTCCACACATTTGATGATGAAAATCTTAAACACAAAAGTGACCTATGAAAGTAGAAAGCTTTTGTATCTGTGGGACTAGTTGGGGTTAGGTGAATCACACTACGAAGGAAACAGATACATCCTTGCTACAGGGTTATTTTTCTTTCCTTTGCTTTGAACATGTGCAAAGTGACAAGGCACAACAACACCTTTGCTCCAGCAGTTAGCCTGAGACAAACGACCAGAGGAAGAGTGGGACTGGAGCGACCGAGGAAGCCACTGAGCTCCATCCAGAGTCTCTGAGAGCAACTTATCTGTCAGCACCATTATGAGCCTCTCATATCTTGGCCTGCACCTGTCTTTGGCGATCCAGGAGTTTTGTGAGCCCCCCTCTCCAGATTCCCCACCACCCTTCGTCCTCAGGAGCTGAGGAGAGGCCTCGGGATCCCCATTCATGGAGGATGATCGACAGGGCAGCAGCCAGAAGAAAAGGCAGCTGTGATGAGAGAGAGAAAGAAAGGAGTGTGTACCCATGTCTCCTTTGTGCTTTTAACTACCTCCCCTCTTGTCTTCCACGGCCATGTCCACACAATAGAGTCTTAACAGGAGCTGTCAGCAGACCGCACTAGTGTGACCACTGTGGGCACCGGGGTTAGCCAGGATCACATTAGTTCTGTGTTTGTATGGCACTGAAAGCCAGCTAGCTACAGTTAAAGCAAGTTGTGTGGTGTTTTCTAAAGGAGCCCACGGCGGCTTTCAGCCTTGTGTTTACACACACTGAACTCCAAAGAGGCAGAGAGCCTCACATCAGTGAAGAAACGGGGAGGCTTTAAAATGCTTGGGAAAAAAAGTTAAGTAAGGTGTCCAGTGGGGGCCTCCACTTTGCACCTGAGGTTTGATCAATATAGTCAAGTGATGACATGTCAATTTGCACTGGCAGAAAGGAGATGGCGAGGCTGTGAATGGTGGCGCTGAGAGATGGCGGCAGGTGAATTGTTCTGACAGCGGATACAGTGTATCAACGTGTTGCTTTTAAGTGTGTGTTTTTCTCCCCGCCGCCACTCAGTCAGTATTTTCTTACATTTACAGCGCTATTTAACCAGTGCTTATGAAACCGATACTCTTTGCCATCCCCATTGTGCTTTTGCTTTTGTGATAATGCAATGTTCATGAGTTATTGCACTGTACACACAGCCACGAGCCAGCTGCAGCCATTATTTGGTGTTTGATACATGTAATTAAGCCACAAAGGCACTTAAGAGCTTTAAGCTGCAGATATAAAAGAGGTGGGGTGGCATGATCAGATAAGGTTGAATCAGCTGATTGTTACTAAACAATGATTGGGCAGGTGTCTTAGCAGAAAAGGTTTAGGAACACACACATATACACGGAAGAAAATGTCCTCAGTGAGAGATCACCTCTGTTGCACTGTGTGGAGCAGTGGGTTCGAGATTTTGCACATTATTTCTTTAAACAGCAGGAATTTATAGTAATTGAAACAAATATGGACATGTGTCTCTTGTGCATGTCAAAAATGAAATCATATAATTATTTTACAGGGCTACAGCTTATGTAACAGCTGACACAGTTACCTATATGCTGTGGAAGTCAGTGTTTTATAGCTCCGTGACCATTAGATGGCAGTAATGCATAGCTGAGCCTTCTGATCTCCTGGAACGAGAGCGGTTATTTTCTGCTTTCTTGGAACGGCAGAGAAAATGTTTGGCTGATCATTTGTGTGTTTGCGTTTAAAAGCAGTGAGTCAGCACCACTCAGCGGGCCCAGTTTAGGTCCAAAATATTTAAATCATACTGTTTCAAACCCCCCTGCCTGCTCCTGCACAGACAATCTGGGTATGTGCTTTAGAAAAAAAAAGTTTTTGAGTAAGAGTTTTTCTTGGAATTTGAAATCTGTCTCAGTGCAATTAGTCAAAATCACATAAATATAAGACATCTGCCATACTTATATATTCAAACAATTTACGGTCACTGTCTCTTATTGGGAAGTTAAGAATGAAAATGCATAAAAGGATGAAAAGAGCTCAGAAACACTTTCACGTAACATCTTACCTGTCATGCCTATCTATAATGAGGCCATATTTCCTCTCTTGATCTCTACATGTGATATCCAGACAAAAGAATCAAACAGAAGAAAGCTGAACACTTTTCCTGCTTTGTTGCAGGGTTTACTGTAAGCGTAGGATGAGATCTCAAATTCCAAAGGGACAAGCCACCAATAAACAAACAAGTAACTCAACAGAAACACGTTTGACAGAGAGAATAACTCACTGTGGTAGTTGACTACAGTGGCCTTATTGTGGTCTGGCTTTTATCTGTAAGGCAACACAGAGACAGCATCAGAGGGCCTTTGGTCTGCAGTGCACACAGCGGATCAAACCAGCCTTATCTGCAGGCATTGCTTGCCAGTGTTTGTGTTACCTTAGCTTCCCGTAGTTCCCTTTACAGTGAGCTTAGTCCACTTTATCACTGCTAAGGATTTAGCTGTATGCCCTTTATTTATTTAAGATTAAGATTATTTGTATATTCATCTTACAGTTTGACTCACTACACATCCATTCTCAACACATGCACATAGCTCCATAGCCATTTTTCCAAAGAGTTCAAATTCTTACACTGGGCTTTAGTGTCTTGCTTGTTAAAATTATATGGTAACGCTCTCTATAGATTGTAACTACTATTATAGATAGGTAATTGCAGTAGCAAATATTAAAAGGATAGAAAAAAGAAAAAAGAATAGGACAGCTAGCAGTAATTAACATACAGTAGACTGGTTCTATTCTCAAGAATTTTGAGTAAAAACCTTACAAATTAGTATATAAGTATATATACTGTAAGTACTACTACAAGTAAGATGACTGCAGCATTAAAGTCCTAATCATTTTTTCATCATATTAAAGCTGCTATAATTAATATTTTTATATTGACAATGGATGAAATTACTATAAATAATGTGAAAAGGGGTTGCTCAAAGAGAACACAGAACACAGAACGTTATCACCCAACTCTGCAGTTCCCCCTAGCTCTTTAGCGTCTTTTAGCTAATTGTTTTGGGTTTAAGGCCTGCAGCTTTACTGTTTTGGTTCAGCTCTCATCAGCGTTGTTTCCAGATGCAGCAGGCAGGTGTTCTTGATGAAAAAGCTCTAATAAACATACTGTACGCTACCTGCCCAGCACCAAACAACAGACAAACAAAGTTAGCAGTTAGCTGGTGAACATAGTGGGGCACTTACCAGCTAAAGAGACAGATATTTCCCTCATGTTTGTAGACACCAGAAACAGAGCTAATGAATGGTAATGTTGCTCTGTGTCTGCTGGATGTGTAAATAGGCAACTGTTTGCTAACTTGTTCGCCCAGTCATCTTTATAAGGTGATAATATGTCAGTGTTGTGTTTTCCATTTATTCTGCTGCCTCCAGTAGTATAAAACCCCATTTTTGATTCTATTTACTGTATGTACAGATTTTTTTAGCAATAGAAATTGAACTTGCTTTTATTGTTACTGGCAGGGTTTTCACAGATTGATACTGGACATAACGCAAAAGACAACAGCCAGTACTGTGTAACATTGTTGACTGTCTTTTTTTAGTTTTCTATATTAGAATCTGACACAATAAATCCCCTCAGCCCACCATCTGTTTGCGTGGGCTGTAAAGAGATATGTGTAGTGTATAGTCTATTACAAATAGAATATGAAATATGAAATAAGTTTGAAAATATATGCATTGTCTACCATTGACATGAAAATATGAAAATATATCATAACTTATATAACTCTGATATTATTGTTCTGCTAATTTAGAGTACTTTGAAATCATAACAATTCATGTCAGACTAACCTCTATTTTGCCAAAAAAATGTGGGTACAATACATTTTTATATTTATCTTTCATGATAATTGGGGAATGTGTTTATCCAAACTTCATTATAGTGCATGCATTTTCAGTCACCAAGGACCCAGTGGGAATCAACTTATGGCTTTGTCATTGCCACATTTAATTTTGAAATTATGTAAATTTTCCATCAGACAGTGCATACAGTATATATGCTCACATACACCTTTATGCTTGCAGGTAGAAATACAGTTTTAAAATTTTAGTGCCAGGACTTACTTAGATAATATTTTGATTGGCCTAGTTAAAGCTCCTGCTTTTAGAAGAGCTCACCATTAAATGAGTCAGGAACAGGATCCCTCTGTTCAGTTGTACTTTACTACATGCCTCATACACACTGCTTTCGACAAGAGTTCAGTATGTGTGTGTGTTCGGGGGATAAGGTGGGTCTATGTTTCAGTCACATTATATTTACATTCATTTCAGTAACCCTAGAGTAAAAGAGAGACCAGATAATTAAATCTAACATTTGTTTCTTGCCTTATTCACTACAGTCCGTCAGGGAACCAGACAGACAGAGTGACAGACAGTATGGCAGACAGACAGACAGATGGTCAGAGGGGGAGATGGGAGATGAGCAGCAGCGACTGACATCCATCCAGCCCTGTGTGAGCCACATGCCACAGTCATTCCCTCTCAGCCAGCCAGAAAAGCACCACTTTTGTCTCTGCAGGCTGCGAGCTGCCAAACACTGAAGTTTTCCTCCTCATGAACAGGGCTCTGAACTCAAACCCTTTGGCCAAGTGCAAGAGAGGCATTAAGGTCCATGTCAAAACAGCTTACAGCCAAACAGTGTGCTTTTAAAAAGCCCAGGCCTATTCATGGAGTCATTCAAAGTGACAGCACCCTGAGCCTCCTGCTCTCTGACAACCCTGTTCACTGGAGTGAGGAGGGCTGGTGCTTGGCTAATGTTAGGGAACATGGCGTAGCTCTTTGTTAACGTTGGCAGCTGAGCCCAGGTTCTTAAAAACAGGAGTTTTCCTTTAAGAGAAAAGCTCAGCACATGCTGCTGGCAGTGTTTATGTGCGTGGAGTAGGCCAGGTATTGACCACGCTTTGGTTGAGGTCTCATTCTGGTTTAAACTGTTTACTTGAATACAGCTGAGTTGAGTCTCTGTGTTGTCTTGGAAGAGCAAGTCACTCGCCACATCCTCAAATGAGCAACACGGTAACCCCTGTAAGAGAGGAAAGAACTAATCATTGTGGTCATGTGTGCAAGGTTTCTGTTTGCCACCATGTCTTTGTTGACATCAAATTGTAAGCAAAACCCTTTGAGACAGAACAGAAGAACGTGACAGAGCAAGATGTTTCTGTGCCACTGTAACCCTTTTAACATCAGCGTAAACCTTAATCACAGTTCTCATAAACAGAGCATGTGCCTAACCTGGTTAACCAAGTTATGATTTGTGCGCATGTATTTATAGACACTGCTGGCAGCTCTCTCTTGCTGGGAGGTATTTCTACAGGTGCTGCATCTGCACTTGTGTATTATTGAATTACACCCAACAAGTTTAACGTAATTCTGGTAGTCTAAGGGTTTAGAGCGCTGACCATGAACTGCAACATCCCTGGTTTGAGTCCAGCCATGTACCTCTGTTGCATATCATCTCTCTCTCCCCTCGTCTCCTGTCATCTCTCTCCTGTCTCTATGATAAAGGGACAAATTGTCCAAAAATGCTTTTTTTAAGTTTACAGTTATGGTGATTGTGAGACTATAGGCACAAATGTGGTTTAAAGGTACTCCAGTAATTTAATGTCGCACTTCCATAAAGTTGGGGGACTTGTGACAGAAAAAATTAAAAAAGGAATGGTCAAAATCAAAGCAGCAGAGGCCGAGATATCCAAACCTTTAATCACTAGTATGGGTCAAACTCCAAAAATATCAGGTCCTGCATTTCCAATAGTGTGTCTGTAAGTCTCCAAGCCTTGCTAATGACATCTTCAGGGTTGTTTTCTCAGATCAATTCAGAGTAAATTGATCTTCATGTGTAAAATTGATGCAGTGATACTTTAAATGTCTCAAAAGACACT
The DNA here is from genome assembly GCA_005408345.1 of Macquaria australasica. Taxonomy (NCBI): domain Eukaryota; kingdom Metazoa; phylum Chordata; class Actinopteri; order Centrarchiformes; family Percichthyidae; genus Macquaria; species Macquaria australasica. The sequence goes on from SEMN01000081.1 coordinate 97,524, forward strand.
TTGATAATAAAGACTTTATAATCTTGATAATAAAAATATGGAAATCATGATATTTTAAATGGATCTAAAGGTCAGTTTAACTACATTTTGGAAGTTAACTATTCAATAAAAGTATGAAGGGTTTGCTATCAAATTGTAATCAAATATTTCTTTAGCAATACTTTTCTATTCTGTTCATGAATATTGTCATCAGTGTTTCTATAATTTGTCAGTATCCTGTGCCTTTGACCCTTGACCCGTTTGTCTGCTTGTAATGTTGCCAAACAAGGTGTTGAAGCTAGTCACTTTAGTCACTCTGAATGAATGAAACAGGACACAAAGGTACCTGACAAGTAAGTTTCAGTGTGACATTACTGGTATGTACGGCAGAAAGGATCCAATATCACTCTCTGTTGAGCTAGAGACAGATTGTCCTGGCAAGCTAAATAAACAGTAGATTAATCTGTCTTCTTACTGCGAGCTGACAAAGTCAGTCATGGATGAAATCGAGGCTTTTGACAGGTAGTCTTTCAAGATGAAGCACTGATAGCAAGAACTTGAGAAGGGAACTCTGAAATGTGAGGCTTCTGTCAGACAGATAAGAACAAATGATGAGACTCAGGGAGTTACTTATGACATTGCCCCATTGTTATGTAGGGGCAAATAATAATGTGAATGAGTTATGAACTTCAGGTGGTAATTTTGATTTCATAATTTTAATACTTTGTGGTTTATTATATTTTGAAAGAGCCAGTTTGCACTCATAAGCACAGCTCAGGTGGGTCCATGCCACAAAACATGTCCCATTTATAGCAGGAAATGTTGGTCAGATAATATCTATGTAAGGCTTTTGACACTGTCCCAGAGTAAGAGCAGCAGCAGGTGTCAGGGGAGCTGCACAGGGCGAGCAGCAGGCTTGTCTTATCAGACAAGGCCTCCTGCTGTCAGCACAGCGAGTGTTGAGTCTGCTGCGTAACACTGACATCGTCCAGACACCCACAAACTCCAAGAAGGAAGGAACTGTTAGTTGTCTCCAAACCTCATTTTTGTTATGAAACGGTCTGCTGTACAGCATGCTGCCAGAGTGCACACTGTGATTAAAGGTCACATTTAAGAGACACGCAGAAAGAGGGACATACAAGATATACAGACAATATTTTTTTAGGGACTGTATGAAAAGCTCCCCACTTTCACTTACCAAAAAAACCCCAGCCCTCCTCAGCATTAAAATTATTTAGCTTGAACCCTCTGACTGCAACATCCACCAAAATAATGAAGCATAAAGAATTGAAAGATTGTATTCCCCAATTTAAGCTTTAATATTTTAGGAGAACATTTATGAATTATCTCCAAAAATGTATACTACCCTCCTTTATGGGAAAAGTACAATACCCTCCCCCTTTTTCAGACCCCCTCTCTGCCCCTAATAATTTTCCTACAGTCTCTTACGTTATGATATCCTGTATGCCATACTACTGAGCACTGGGATATTATATATTTATATGCAAAAATGCAAAATCAGCTGTCTATTATACCTCCCACAGCGCTTTATTTTGAGGTCCTCTTACTCTTGTGCCAAATGTCAGTGTAATTATGTTGTGCTACTGTTAGTATAGCAGCCAGTAAAATTATACTTCAAATACCAGAATTTCTACTTGGGAAACAATAGAAATCCTTGTTCTAATGGTACTACACTTGAGGGGGGTTTGAGAAGAATAAGTATTTGCTCTGCATTCAATACAAACGCACCTGTATTTCATTACATTAAGACAATATATGACTTTTACCAGAAAGTGGATGCTATGCATGCACTGCGGTTCACCACCGCATCGTATAATAATAGATAATGGATATGATGCATTTTGCTCAATTAGATACTTATTATAGATTTAAATAGTGCTGAAATTAATAATCAGTCAATCGATTGACAGAAAATTAATTGACCAGGGAAATTGTAGTGGCCATTTCCCACAATTTTCGGGGTATTTTATAACCAGAATAATAGAGTGCTGCAGCAATGACTCCTAAAACTCGGAAATGAGTTAGCATTTTTGCACTTTCGGTTCCCTCTTCTCAAAGTCAATGGGTTTCTTTAATGGGTTTTGCCTGAAATAAGGTCTGTGGTCAACACAAGTTTAAGAGATTTTCACGTTTTGTTCTATAAACATAAAATACATCAGTAAATACCCCACTGGTGAATTTTGAAGCTCTACGTGTTTTAAAAAAGGTGGTTTCTAACAAGTGGCTAAATGAGACCACAGAGGTTGTCGGGGACATTAAACGTCATCTCGCAGCACAGAAACTCATCCACTCACTCGTTCACCTTTACAGCCTCGTGTTTATACTCACAAACTATTCTAACTCAAACTTTTCAGATTACAAGTTAGAAGCTTAGTGGTGGTGACCGTGGTGTAGTTTGTTTAGCCTAACATTAGCTTTTTTCTTCTGGTGATTGCATTTATGCTTCAAAAATCATAAAAGTGGAGTTCATTTGTGAAGATTATCTTGCTGAACAAAACATGTACGTATCATAAACTGTTTTTTGCCACAGAGCTTATTTTCTGCAATAATCCAAAATCCAATAGAAAAATCCCATTGGTTTTTTATGAAGGTAACCTGAGCGATGCTAACTTCCAGGTTGGCCTACAAAAATATGTCACCCCTGCAGCACTCTATTACTCAATTAATTGAAAAAAAAAAATGCTGGGCAGAAGCTGGTTAGCTCAGCTTAGCTTAGCATAAAGATTGGAGAGGGCAAATAGCCAGCCTGGCACTGTCTGAAGGTAACAAAACCCACCTACCTGCACCTCTTACGCTCACTTACACCTTATATCTCGTTTGTTTAATCTGTACACAAACCAAAGTATAAAAATGACACGTTGTGGTTTTTACAGGGGTTTATGTTTAGGTTATTTATTGGCCGGGCACGCCAACTTCCAGGCGCAGTTTCCCCCTGGTTCCAGTCATTATGCTTAGCTAAGCTAACCAGTTGCTGGCTCCAGTTTCATATTAAATGGACAGACATGATAGTAGTATCAATCATCTCATCTAACTCTCGGCAGGAAAGAACTATTCTGTTTAGGAAATTCCTCTGAAAATCAACAACTACTTATAATTGCAACACAACTAACTAAAATCAAATACATGTCTTAGACATTTGAATCTATTTTACCTTTGCTTAGTACCAAATTACAGTTTTCTCCTGGAGGACGAAGATCCAGATCCAAAACATCTGGAGAGAGGCACCGTGAGTGAGAGGGTTATACAGATGCAGTGGTTTTGAGAAAGTTTACAGTATTCTCGTCAGCAGGACAAACATGTACTATAAGTACTAGGCTTAATAGATTCATTGAGACTGAGACTGACCCGCCAGAAGGATAATGGTAACACGTACAAGGTAATCAAAAAATAGGAAGTATACTGAAAGTCAAGACGAAAATATGAGTTTTGAGTTTGGATTTAAAGGTCCCAGCAGAGTTACACTTTCTGATGTCAACTAATAGGTTATTCTAAAGGAAGGGGCACGATAGGAAAAGGCTCTGCAGCCAACTAACTTCTTTTTATGTGAGGACAGACAGGAGCCCTATATTCTGAGAGCGGAGAGCATGCGATGGAATATAAGGTTTAAGGAGATCAGGTATGAAGGGGCTTGCTATCTAGAAGAGTTTCAGGAGCAGGACTTCAACAGAGCCCTTTCCGACATTCCTATAAATACCCACCTAACCCTCTCCTCCTCTTTTGCTATCGCATACTCCCCCCTCCCCCCACCATGTTTTCTCTTCCTGTTTCTTCCTCTCCTTCCTCCTCTCCGTAGGGTCCTGCTGAGGTCCGTTGTGCCCGGGTGCTACGACGGATTCCCCACCAAAGCTTCCCCACAATGCAGAGAGCAAGCGAAAGAACTACAAGCAAGTTTCAAGCCTTGCACACCAATCATTTTTCATTAATAAATCGTTTAAACGCATCTCGTCGATGGTGTGGTTTTTGCTAGTGAATAAGTAATTAGAAGCATCTTAAAGTCCAATCTGACTTCATAGGGAGCCACTGAAGGGAAGCTAAAATTGTGAATTGGTGTGATATGATCAAATTTTCTAGTTTTAGTTAAGATTCTAGCTGCAGGATTCTGAACCATTTGAAGCCTTTTAGTACTAGCACGCAATAGACCTGACCACAAAACGTTACAATAATCAAATCTGGATGAAACAAAAGTGTGAATTAGGATCTCTGCATCAGCCAAGGCCTAATTTGAGCTATGTTGCATAGGTGGAAAAGCCATCTTGGTGATTTGTGCTGATCGAAAGTGAGAGTAGGATCAAACGTAACACCAAGATTCTTGGCTGTCAAACTTTGAGAAATCACAGAGTTGTCAAAATTAACTGTTATTTGATCAGACTGGTGTCTATGTCGAGCTGGACCAATGACCTGCATCTCAGTTTTATCAGAATCTAGGAGTAGGGCATTCTGTGACATCCAGTTTTTTACAGCAGACAAGCAGGCCTCTAATATACATCAGAAGCTTTACATCATGTTCACCACATACATAAGTAAACATACACGTTTAAGCAGGGTTACACACACAGACAGAGCAGACACAGGTGGATTTCAAACCTCATTCTTATAATTATTCAGCAGTCTTGAGCAACAAACCAACAAGCAGCAAACATTTGGTTCTTTCTCAGTGTTGTTCTACAAGACACTGTCATTTGGAGGCTTAGCAGAAGGAAAAAGCACGTTACAAGCTAAATTCCACCGCTGAGGATGAGTAAAAATACCAGGCAGACTCGCTGCACGGTACAGTACAACATGTGTGCTTCCCATCTGGTATGCATGCTCACTGTAATCAGCATAGGAGCGTACACTGTGTTTCGAGGGCTCAACCTCTTATTTGGAGGGCTATCTGAGGAAGTGCTTTTCAGCTGTACATCCGAGGGATCCTCTGCCCGCTGCCTGCCTCAAGTGTTGCTACCTGGTTTAAAACCAGATGGCCTTAGGTTAGAACAGCAGCAGCCACAGTGAAGGCATGTTGAGCGTGAGCACTGTACAGCATCTGATACTGTAGCTCAGACTTGGGCCAAGGGACTATTCTATATGATGGAATACATGGCAACTGAGAGAGAGCAGTATACAGAGTACCTGTACAAGGATAAGTCTGGTGACTTTCTGTGTATCTGTTATACATCTCATGAAAAGACCAAAAGCAACAATGAATTGATCCTAAAAGTATTGTCTGTGTAGTCAAAGCCTGATATCTTCTTTCTCTGTCCCAAAAACTATTGAGGAAACGTCAGTGAGCTACACTGTTGCACTGGGTGACATGTTCCTTCATTATGATGAACATGGACACTATGGTTTATTTTGATTCAGTCCCACATACTTTGTCCTGGTGTTGCAAATACTCACTAGTGCACCAAATGTTTATTAGTTCCCAGCTAAAAATACTCCCCAACAAATGCATTTCCTCTCATTTTAATTATGTTTCCTAAAAACTACGGTGCCAAGCTGTTTAACAAAAAATGAATGCCTATATTTGTGACCTGCTTTTAATCATTTTTGTCTGCAATAGGAACAAATGGGCTTTGGGCTGAGAGCCACAGACAGAGCAGGGAAGTCAGAAAGTATTGAGAGACAGACAAAGACACTGTTGGTTTTAGACTTTTCATCGTTGACAGTAAGAAAATATAAGAACATCATCAGCCTTATCCTTTAAACAATATTTGCACATGCAGTGTTTTGGTATAATCAAAATTTCAAAAGACTTCAGTTGTATTTCAAAATAAAATTTTTAAAAAATTACTTTTATTATTAACATAAAATTAAACCAATAATAATGGCAATTATAGAAGTAATGTAGTTGGAAAATGTTGAAAAAATTATATCAATAATTTCAGATGTTTTATGACTTGAGACCATGATTACATGGTATGGAGTACAAACAACATACACAATACAATAATGACAAAACATTGGCACCAGGCTGGAGAGTAGTGAAACATAAATGAAACACTCTTCAAGAAAGCCCCTAATTTACGTATGACTTTTGAAACTTAAACATAGATAGATGTTTAAATAGTACCTTGGGAAATACTTTTCCCGTATTATTTATTATGTTTGCATTATCACATTAGAACAAATTGTCTCACAGACATTTGTCTTTAAGGTTAAAACCCCTCTGATTCCTATCCAAGTCTTGAGACCCTGTGTATTCTGGTGTCGCTAACCCTGACGTTACAAATTGCCTGCCTCTAACTTCTGCTTTCATACGTGAGATAACTTTTCTAATTAAAATTCCTGTTGAAATACAGCTTGAAACCCCATGCTGACATATTTTGGAATGTATGAACTGATCTTTTAACTGCAGTGTGATGGATTTATAATTCATCTAGAATTCCTGACAGGTGTTGTAGTTCACAATGTATGTATTATTTTTATTCGAAAAGTTGTAGTGGAACTGCTTTCATGACTATATTTATTTTTAACACTAAATCTCCAGGTGTAAATGTTCCTCAATATCTCCACCTCATGGTCTTTATTATTGGTTGTATGCAGTGTTCGTGAAACAGGCAGTGGTGGAATTTAACTAAGTACATTTACTCAAGTTCTGTACAGTACTTGTGCTTTACTTTATTTATGCTACTTTATACTCCACTACATTTTGGAGGCAAATATTGTACCTTACTCCACTAGATTAATTAGATTTCTATAGTTACTATTTACTTAGATTTAGATTATTAACACAAAATATAAATCAACTAATAAATTATGATGTATTAGTATAGTTTAGGGTTAAGCAGTATATAAAATATTTAGCTTCACCTTTACCAGCTTCAACATTATGTGATGAACACATTAATGTATTAATAATTATAATTCAGTAATATAATTTATATGATTCTGAAATGGGCAGCCATTCTGCATAATGAGTACTTTTAGTTTTGGTAATTTGAGTATATTTTGATGCTAATACTTTTGTACTTTTATACTTAAGTATTCGTAAGTATAAGTATTTTGAATGCAGGACTTTTACTTATAACAGAGTATTTTTACACTGTAATATTGCTACTTTTACTTAAGTAAAAGATCTGAATACTTACTTACATACTAGGTATGATCACTGTATCTGGTGATGATTCTATATATTAAAGCAATATGTTTAATAGACAGAATCTTTTGTATTGAAAGATTGATATCGGCTCTTAGTCTCGTCTTCTTGTAATTTGAAGTTCCTTCTTTATTGTATTGTTTAACAGTGTTGGTTAGTAAAAGCTGCAGGGGAAGCTGCTTCACAAGCCTTTATGAGCCAATAACCCAACTTTAAAGACTTTCATTAGTACAGTACTGGTTTCATTGGACAATTTTAGTGACCTATGAACGTTTAAATGTTGTTCCAGAGACTTTTCCACCATGACAAGAAAAAATCTGTGAAGATTTATTTGAATATTAAATTGATTGTCAAATTTAAAAAATAGTTTGAACACAAAATGCCACCAGCTGCTTCAGTACTAACAGTATTGGCACCATCCCTCGGAAACCCACACAGGTTGACCTCATTCTTGTTAAGTGAATAAGCATCTGTGGTGTAAAATGAAATCTTTTAATATCAGATGAAGTGTAAGTGAGGGGAACTGGGGTTGATGGGAGCTGGAAGATGATGCGCAGTGACGCGGGGTTGAAGGGGATGAACTGTCAAAACCATTTAGATTAACTTGGGCCCTGTCTGCTGTCTGTCTGTGTGTTGGCGAGCTGGCAGGTTTGACAAATTGACTGACAGACAGATGCAGGTCTGCAGGCCACACACACACACACACACACATATATATAAAATACTGAGCAGGAAGAAAGTAGCAGGAGGAAGGAATGAAGGAGAGTGAAATATTAGTCTTGAACACTGAAAATACAGAAAGAAAAGTGCCGCCGCTGTCTCTTTTTTTCTTCTTCTTCTTTTCTTTTTCTTTTTTGCATGTGTGACAACTTTGGGAATCCTTTCTTTACTCTCCCCTACCTCAATAACTGTTCTCCTTTACTTTTCTGTTAACCCCCTCACCCCCGCCAGTAATGGAAAATAACTAAGTACATTTACTTGAGTACTGCTCTTAAGTATAGTGTTGAGGTACTTGTACTTTACTTGGCTATTTCCATATTATGCTAGTTTATATTTCTACTCCACTAAATTTCATAGGGAAATATTACTATATTATATTATTACTCCACTATGTTTATCTGACAGCTAGTTACTCAGATTAAGATTTAACATTTAAAAGAAAACACATGATAAGCCCATAAAATACAATGAATTGTTAAACATTAAACCAGTGGCTTCCAATCTTTTGGCTTGTGACCCCTTACACCTTGTTACATGTCAGATGTGTATGAGTTGTTACTGGTGGTTCCACCATAGAGAAATTTCCCCTCTTAGATGGTTTCGTGGCCCATTAATTATCTCATGACCCCTCCAATTTATGTGGCGGGGCCTGACCCCTGGGTTTGGAACCACTGGATTAAAATACCTAAAACTAAAAGCTACAACAGTAAAATGCTGCTTACACACTAATGCATCAGTATTAACAATTTAATGATATCATATATAATAATATAACAGTCAGGGGCCATTTTTCTGCAGAATGAGTACTTTTACTTATGATACTTTAAGTACATTCACAGGAGCTGTGTACTTTTACTTAAGTAGGATTTTGAATGCAGGACTTTTACTTGAGTAAAGGATCTGAGTACTTCTTCCACACACACGCACACACACACACACACACACACACACGTCCTCTCTTTCCCTTTAAGCCTCTCAGCCTATAAACCACCTCGCAGACATGTGACAAGACAATGTAATGAGCTCATCTTTAGATTACATGCTGTGTCAATGACTTGGATGGACCCCAAAACTAACAAGAGACCCCTAAACTTTAGCCCAGTCTGAGGGCCCTTGTTGATATGCCAGGGTCGGACCCCTAGAGACAAAGTCTGTAGCGGCCAGTGTCATTGTTCACCGGCCCTGACAAATCAGGACAGGTGGAGACATTTCTCTGTCTTTGCCCCCCTCCCCCCAGCCGCCCCAACCCCTCCACCGTCCTGAAACCGGATCGGGGAAGTCGAGTCATGCACCACCATTCTTCATAACTCAATACTAGCGTTGCTTGAAGCCCTGTTGCCCGGCAACCAAATGTTTTGCCGCTGTGCTTTTATTTTGGCCTTTTTCTGTCTGCCCCACACCCCCACCCTCCGCACACACATTCATACACACTCAAGTATCCCAGGAATTGCATCAGTGAAATGCATTCAAGATCTCCCATGGATCAAGGCCTATAATACCTCCCATTTTCTCTTTTTTTTTTGCTTCCCTCCATCTGCAGAGGAGATTATCACGGACTCCAATCCACTTTCTCTCTGTCTTTCAATCCTCTGCTTCTTTCGTTTCACTCTCTCTTGGTCTACACCTCAAGCCATTGATCACCAGGCGTGCCCAACCAGCCGCACTTGTTGATCGACAGGTCTGAGAGTTGCGGCTAACCAATGGGAGTGATGGATCGGAATGGCTCGGTAATAAACCCAGCAGTTGTGCGATAAAAGAGCAATTCCTCAATCTGCATCTCAGCGAGTCTGAGATGAGATGAGAGGAGATGAGCTCGCTGAAAAAGCCTTCCAGCCTATAAATAGTGGGAGCCTGCCTCTCAGACAGCGCTTCAAACACAGCGGGCCTGTGCTAATGATAAAGACAAATATCTGGGGTAGACCGAGGCATTACTGATTCTATCCATCACGCCTCGGGAGAAGCTGTGATGGGAGGGCGTGTTGATAGCTCGCTTTGCCTTCTGCGACGAAATCAAAAGAGCCGAGAGAACTTGAAATTCAATTCCAAAGAGCAAACCGCAAGCTGTCTTCCACTCGTGACAACAGCTCCTGTTTACTCAGTGGCAAACACAGGTGGAGCGCTGTGAAGAGAACGCAGATCCTTTTTCTTCTCCAGCCTTTTCTTTCCCCTTTCAATGGACTGGACACAAGATAAATGCTGCACACCGATGCTCTCTCACACACACACACACACGCACGCACAACCAGCCACTGTAGATGAAAATACTCACAGCTATGCATTGCTGAGGTCGTTTTTTGAACTGTGGAGGGATCTCAAAGGAATGAAGACATGAAGGTGATATGTTTTTCACTGACGCGTACTTCTGACAAGGAAAAATAACTGGGAAATAATATGGATGAAGAGTGTAAAAAAGAGATGAAGAGAAAAAATGAATGAATGGAAAAGGTGTGTGTGAGTGTGTATGTGTGTATCAACAAGTATTTGATGCTTATAATGGCAGGCTTGCATGACTGTTTGCTTTTATTGTAAAGCAAAACAATTCTCTGTATGTGCTCCTCAAATAAAGCATGACCGGGTTAATATATGTGGATGATCCTTAAAACCACACACCATCTACACGAGAGGACATGTATGTTTATTTAACTTGACAATTGTTTCTATTACAGCCCTCAAATTATAATTTCTAATTTTTTTTTTTTAGACAGGGCACCAATGAAATACTTAGTGGGTACCGACAGATACAAATGAAGGTATACAGTAAATGAGGAGGTAACACATTTGCAAGTTCCCCAGATGTACACTGAAATGAGGGGATTCATCGTAGTGTACTGTCGCCATTACCTGTAAAGCCTATTCTGTATTATGTCCAATAAACTTGTTTGATTGTAAGTAAAAGTACATGTATTTGACTCCTTAATTGTTTATGATCTAATGATACAGGACAAAAAAGTTCGTCTAGGTTCTGCCCTTCCCCGGTATTTAATTAGCATGCTTTTCAAAAACATAATTAGTATATAGCTATAGCTGTAAAGGCACACCCTTCTTCCCACACTTGGTCTAATGTTTGGTTCCCCTGCAACAATAATAATGTAAAAAACATATCAAAACTATAAAAAAAAAAAAATTAAAAAAAAAAAAAATATATATATATATATATATATATATAAATAAAAATTTCCCCGCTGTGGGACAATAAAGGCTTATCTTATCTTATCTTAATAAGTATTACATATTTAAAAAAAACATTTTGCCTTGTGATTTCCAAAAGTATTTTTTGTAAAAATATCACAATTTTAAAATCAATGACTTTTGGTTTCAAACGGGACATGAATCCCAGCCTCCTGGGTAAAAGTCCTGTGTTTGTGTGACCCATCCATTCACTCCAGTCTCCTCCTCAGACTTTGTCGCTCTTTATACTACGTCACTTGAACATGCTGCATTGGCTCACTGAAATAAATGGGTGATAACAGCCTGCTGAACCTACTAGGTTTAGTAAGCCCCTACTAGCCCATATATTTGGGACAGATGTGTGATGATAATGCCTATTCAATAGCCTGATAATAGTCAAATGGGCTGATTTTTCCTACCTTACTAGTCTTTAATAATATTAATGTACCCCTTAACATACAGTAGGTACTCAAAAAACACACTTAGTGTTTCTATTTCTATTTCTCTCTTAAACATAAAGTTGTTACCCTCCTACATATACCGTATATACTAAATAATCACACTGTAATTTGTGGACTATAATCAAAAGTGTTACCCTTGTTTCAAATGCAGGCCAAGTTGTGCCTGCTTAGCGCTTAAGATGTAGGAAAAGGGGGTCTGTGCCTGGATGAAGGGGTATCAGGACGGAGCAATGGAGGGATGTTGTTGTGGAGGCAGGATGAGGTCAGAGGGAAACGGATCCATCCATTAGGGGGTATAATGAGAGGGAGCAGCTGCCTGCCGCTGGGTCAGACAGCACACAGATGTGAGGGAGCCTCGGGGCCCGACAGAGCCTAGGGGGAACGCTGGAGTCCCTTTGCCATGACCTCATTCTCAGAGTCAGGGCTCCCACTAACACCAGCACATCTCCCAGCAATGCCAGGCCCTCCACTGGCTGAAGACGGAGATCATCCATGCCCCCAACTCACCTGAGAAAACCCCCGTGTGCAGAGCATTCTGGGCTGTTCTGCACCCGTGTTGCTTGGCTAAACTCTGGCCGACCTGGAGGTGCACAGCATGCCAAAGACTGATCTCAGCTTCACCTCCACTGCCCAGCACTAGCTGCAGAATCAAATATTCTCATGGGTGGTTGGATTTTTTAAGCTTCGGTAGTGTTAAATGAGGTGTACAGTACATTAAATCCTGCGTATATTTTCCTTTCATGTGAAGAGGTCAACAGAAGTGCCAATTGGTGTCATGATGTCATTTTCACTACTCATATCTATGCTATTTTATTATTGTTTTACTAACTTTAAATCCACTCTTGTGTTTGTTTACACACTGATCCTGCTGATATTTGATATATTGTACTGCGTGTAATGTGAGTCTTTATGTTGGCAAGAACAACAATATGACAGATCTATCTTTTCAATCTGCAAATAGATTCTTTTTTTTTTCCACACACAACTCATGCTCAAACATTTTTGTGTTGCGTCTTTATCATAAGCATGTTTGTGCTGATCTTTGGAGCCAGATTGTAGTGTGGGAATAGCAGCAGGATTAGTCCTCTTCTCTCTCGATGACTGCAATGTTCCTTTGGCAGAAACCAGGAGATGCACCCTGCGGTTAAAAACAACGATGAAGCAGAAAGAGAGGAAGCAAGTGTGACAAACTGATGTCTACAATGAAATGGGAAACAAGAAGGGAAACTCACTGCAATCCCTCTTTTTAACCCCTTAATAATTCAACATTTTAGGAAATACAGAAATATTCACTTTCTTACCTAGAGTTAGTTAGTCAGCCATAGAGGTGCTGCTAGAAGATTTTTTTGGTTACCTTTGGACAGAGATAGGGTAGCTGTTTCCCCCTGCTTCTAGTCTTTATGCTATGCTAAGCTAACCATCTCCTGGCTGTAGCTTTGTATTTAATGCACCAGTGTGAGAGTGGTATCAATCTTTTCATCTAACTCTCAGCAAGAAAGCGAATAATCGTATTTCCCAAAATCTCAAACTAATCCTTTAACAAGCAGCAGTCAGCCAGGCAGGCTGTGCTGCCAAACCTTTAACCTTAATGGTTCCTAAAGCGCTTTACAGATTGGTCTCATTCACCCCTTCACACACACACACACACATTCACACACGATGGCGACGGAGCTGCATAAGGTGCATAACCTTGCATGGCAGCAGTGGACAGGAGGAGCCAGGGATCGAATCGCCAACTCTGGGATTAATGGACAACCCGCCCTTCCTCCTGAGCCACAGCCGCTCTAGTAGTTTGTGCTAATTACTAAAATCTAGTTGAGATCCCAAAGTTTCTAAAGGTACCAAATATGTCGGCCTGATTTTGGGGGACTGTGTATAAAATCCTACACAAGACTTCTGCGTCACTCAGTGTAAACATAATTTAGCATCAATAAAGATTTGGAACAAGCTGATACACAGTATATTTATGACACTGCCAGATAGTGTGGGATAAGATAATTTTAACAACCTTAAAATTGTAAAACAAGATGTTAAAGCATAATTATTATTGTTATAATTACTTGTATTATAAGCACTGTCCATCACACACTGCTAGTAATTTATGCAGTAGCACACACACATGTAAAACACAAGTTCACACAAGCGTATGTACAAACAAACTTACACATCTTCTATACTGCAGGTTCTTTAAGGTAAAGCAAGAACACATTCATGCAACTCACACAAACCTCTGTTATACACACAGAGACATAAAAGAATTGTAGATGATGACACACATGCATGCACGCACATGTACACCTCTGCAAAACATACTGATTTATACCCTTCAGATCCCTCTGCTGCTAGTGCTATACGCTCAGGTGACGACACTCATTTCACACACACACACATACTGAAGTAGGAACAGTGATTCTTGGAGGTGTTGACACACGCAGCCATTTCAGATGACTGTGTGGCTGACAGTCGGTGATGAGTGGAGTGGTGTTCCCTCTGTTGTTACAGGCCCCTGCAGTCTCTCTCTCTCACTCTTTCTCCCCCAGACGATGACATTCAGCTTAGTCACTCAAGTGCTGCTGCTTTGTAATGCATGTTCCCTTGTAGCTGCAGCGCTCTCTAAATAAAACTGGAAGCTTTTCTTGGAGGAGTGGGACACTCTTTTAGTACTTTATCTCCCTGACATGCAAGGATGCAGGTAGACATAAATCTTTGTCTGTATTCTGACTTTGCGTAATGTGCCACCTGCTTTTAATCTGGTCAATAAACTGTTAATTCTGGTACACCACATGTTTTATATTACATATATAAAGACATCCAACAATTTTATGCATGTCACAAAAAATATTCTCCTCAGTTTTCTTTTTTTACATTTATTGTGGTTTAAATGTTTTTATGATTCCATTTTTGTATATTCCTATATTTTATTTTTGTGTTCATTATTATTAGCTGCTATTATTAGCGACCTTCAAATTTCTCATCCTATAATACACCTCTTCTTCTTCTTCTATTATGAACTGAGATTAGCATTAAGCATGAGGTCTCCATAGAGCTTTAAGACTCATTTTTGTAGAGAGATTTACAATAAGTTTGGGTTTTGCAGCTTAGCCACAGTCAACCATGAATGTGAAAGCATATGATATGTAAATACTCAGGTATGTTGTTACTGCAAGCGTTGGATATACAGTTGCGTGGCAACGTTACAATTCAGAGTGACACAAGCAAGAAACACAAGCCGGGCTAAAAGAAACCCAGAGAGCACTGTTTGGGTCATTGAATACCTCTGTGTTTACTCTGAGCCTAGTGTGGCATTGACGCTTCGATCCCCACCGCCTTCTGGGAGTTTTTCCACCGTGACATGTGCGATGGGGAAACTTTAGCCTCAGCAGATCTCCCAAACAGGAATTTTCACTTCTCCTCTTTATAATCCCATAACCCCCACTGCCTTAAAACCACCGCGTGCATGTGTGTGAGTGTGCATGTGTGTGACAGGTCTAAATCTTCTCCAAACAGCAAATCAGTACAGCCTACTGCTCAGTACAATGAAGAGTGGGCAGCCAGCCAATCAGCACGGGGCTGAGCAATGATTGGGCATGCAGCTTTATGACCTTTCAGGTGAATCACACAAAGACTACTGAATATTTACTGACTCTGTTGCTTCTCTTGGCTGGCCCCGTATGAAATGCTAACACAGAATAAACATGTTGCCGATGCCATGTTTTAATTTGAGAACTTTATCATCGTCTTCCTGTGAAGAGCCCGCACACGGGGGTCATTCATCTGGGATCATTTGAGTCAGTCTATACTAACAGAGTGGCCATGCTTAAAAAAAAGAAGAAGAAAAAAACACTGCAAAAAAAATCCTATTTACACAAGTACGTTTGGTGTCAAAGTATTCTTTAAAAAAATCTTTTAAATTTTTCAACAACTTAAATCAAGTTGCTTTTTGCAACTGGAAATAAATAAAATTGTCTCTTTTACTTATTTATTTATCTGAAAAATCATAACCCTCCAAAAACCTTTTTTAAACAACCAGCGATTGCGCATATTTTTTGTAGTGTACAGGTCACTCAGGTTGGCATGCACTCCATCTTCGCCATACAGGTTTATTTGCAGAGCGCAAGTAGTAACATTGCACTGTAATCAAAGTAAAAGGAGTTACATTTGCTGCAGACGGCCATTTATCTCGGGGTCAGGGACCTTGAAAAGACAACTGTGATTTGGCAGCAGCGCGAGCAAATCCATCTTTCACATCTGCCCAGACTGGCAAGAGCTTATACGCACCAGCTCAAGTATAAAAGCACACATCACAAACCCTCACTAAGACCGCAGAGCTCAGCTTTCCCTCCAGAAAAACATTATTGGGCATGAAAGAGAGCAGCTCGATAATGTTTCTTAGAGGGTGCAGCAGGTTTAATCAAGCTGTTGTTGTATTTATTTCCTTTAAGGTTGCCACTGAAGGCGCACCAGGCTTTACAGTGAAAGATAGCTGACAGATCAGGCTGCGAGATGGCAGAGAGGAAATGAGGTGGAAAACAGGCTGCGCACACATTTTTACTGGCAAGCCACGACTACCCCCCCCCATCGTCATCAGTGGCTATGCCTCTGGATTACCAAAACAGAAGAGAGGGGTTATTATTATAGTCTTTCGAGCAATATGCCATTTACATTAAATCACCACACTGAACTTTAAAAACATGTCACCCACCTGTTGCAGGAAGTGGAAATTACACAGCAGGGTGAGAAACAGGTAATTTTTGTTTTTGTTTTATGTTTTGTTTCATCCAAATGGCTGCTGACAGGAGACCCTCTGTGCTTAATGTCATGTAGTAAGTGCAACATGTAGGGTTTTATTTAAACATTATCATTGTGAAATTAACTGTAATAAACTCGTATGATACTCATAAACAAATAAGAGCATGATTTTATAACCTCATGCCAGTGGTAATTTGTGTTTAATGCAAAACACCATCACTCTATAGACAAATAGGGGGCAGAGTGACAAAACCCTGGGTTATTTTTTCCACCATAAATTTACATATGAATGTCTATTTGTAATGATGTTGCATTGTGGGTAATGTAGGCACCAGGTTTTGACAAGGAAGAAGAATTTGTGGAATAAAAAAGACGACACCTCTGGTTCTGCTGCATCGATTTTTTTCTTTTCTTTTTTAAATCTGCTCATCATGAGTCCAACAATGTGATAGGATTGCAAAGCTGATTGGTGGGTTCTCTTTTAAGTATTTTTGTATTTTGGTCTCTGTTGTGTCACCATTTTATGTCAGCTTTTATGTAGTTTTTGCATTGTTATTTTACTTGCAGGTGTTGATTATGCTAATAATCAAATCTCATGTACGCTTGGCATTCATCAGGTTGATTTACAACACGTGTGGTTTTATGAGGTTTTGGTATATCCGACTTAAAACACTCATACAAGCAAGCCTCATGGGTGAAAAGTAAAGATAGATTAAGGATAAGAATATAAAAAAAGCCAAATGATCCTGAACACAGAAACACAGCAGTCTCCGGGTTAATTTAAAAACACAATCTTCCCTCAGTTTGGAATGTCAATTTGTCATTAGAACTACAGTACCCATGAGCCTCAGTGGCTGCAGATGCATACTGCACGTGTCCACACGCTTGCAAGTAGACACACATCTGTGCAAACATATGCACAAACATATGCACCCACACACATCTTCACATGTAAAAACACACAAATGACACAGAACAACATGAACCTTTTCACCCACATCTTGTTGCGTTAGTAAAGGTCCTTTCTACACTGATCAATATATTTTTTTCAATTAATATGTTGAGAAAGGGCTTTTAGGTCAAAAACAACATCTCCCACTGTGCCTCAGAAGCGCTAGTTGTAGTGGAATGCCAACCTGCCATTACCCGGAGATTGCCTGTAATCTCTTATTACTTAAAACAGGGTGGAGAGGCTTTCATGCGTGGCATCTTCAAAAATCAAAGTGTGCTGTCAGCCGGGCTTAAGACTTACTTTATACACAGACTCATATTTGTAGGGAAACATGCCTGCATTTGTACCGCGGACTACTTAGTAGGACAGGGCCTGAAACAATCGCACAGACATGGTTTTCAGCTCAGACTTTAGTGTCAACAGAACTCAAAATGAACTCCTGTTGTCTTTTGGGATAATAGCAGTCTCTCGCTGAGGGATCAGTCCATAAAGACCTTATGATCATCAAAGTGTTAAATAGTATTTATGCAAACACGGCAAACTGCATGGAGAAGTTTACGGCGCAAATCCATGCACATTCATCAGCAGGAGCAAACCGCCAACTGTGCCACAAAAACAGAGGCAGGGAACATGTAAAGACAGAACAGTTGTGAACATGAAAATATTGGTGTGTGAACTACATTAGCTCTGTCTGTCTGTCTCTCTCTCTCTCCTGGATAATTGCTGTTTTGTCTTCACAGCATGTGCTGTTATTTATTTGCACAGGAACTGAGACAGTTTCCCTCGGGGCGAGAGATGTTTTTCGGATAGGAGTGTTCCTGGTGTTGCACTGAAAAATGGAACATTGGTATTATTTCCAGCCCACATGACAAAAAAAAATCACCAAAACATTAAAAATTGTACCATGAGATGAGATTTCTACCACATAAAATGATTTAACAACTTGTAGCTGCAGGGGAGGACAAGTAGTTCCGCGTGAAGTGTCCTGCAAAGTCAAACAGCAAACTTTCACAGGCGCTGCAGTGTTGCTGGTCAGTGTTTGTCTCTGCAGCTAAACAATGGCTACTTTTGGGCTTGAAGCCTGGTATTTTGAATGCAAACACAAAGCGGCGCCTGCAGACATCAGCCACAGCAGTAGCATGAGCTTGAAGCGCTTCATGTAGTTGGAGAGGTCACATCTAACTTTCACTCTGCTCAATCCCCATTAAGTTAGATCTCTGAAAGGGGAAAGAGGGCAGAGGGGGGGGAAAGGAAGAAGAGGAGTGTTGGAAACAGGTCTGTCATAAATTAGAGTATCCCAACAAGCATTTTGAATAGATGTTGATATGACAGCCTAAACCAACCTGTGTAGCAACAAAAGGAAAGATGAGATGATGTGTGTAGCCTTTTATAGCTGCCACCTCAATTGTTGTGTAATCTGATATCTTTTATGACAGCAGAAAACGTTAGTTTCCAAACCTGTTTCAAGACCTACACTCACCACACTAGGTGCATGCTGAGAAATGAGCCACATTACCCAGCATGTATCAGTGCACTCCCATGTTTCACCTTTGTCTCTGCGGTCCAGATGTCAACTTTAGCTCCTACAAAGTGAGTGTACAATTGGGTCGTGTCTATAAGGCCGGCCCAGGGCTGTACGGGGAAACGGGTGTCTCTGACATGCAGGGCAGGAATTTGTGACAGACATCTCCCCAGACGAATGGCCGGGGGAGTGAGGATGAACAGGACCGCAGATGAAAGGCTTGGTGCGGCTCGACCCACAATTCCATGTCCTCCCATCAGTCCCCCAATAATTCAGCCGCTCACAGGCCTTGTGAATGAAACATACCACTGTGACAGTGTGTGCGTGTGTCTGTGGAAGTATGTATGCAAGTGCAGTGTATTTCTATAGGTCTGTATAATATGTTGGAAATATTTTGCATGTGTCTGTACATGCATGTGAGCATATGGGACTACTTTTTATAGACTCATGACTATGTGTATGTCTGTGGGTGTGTGTGTGTGTGTGTGTGTGTGTGTGTGTGTGTGTGTGTGTGTGAAGACAAATATCAAAGAGCAATGCCTTATAAGGAAGTATCACCATCACATCATATCCTGTATACCTTGAAGATATTACTGTAAAGACATGAGACTACATAACCTTTATTTTCAGTTAAAACGCTCATTAAAATGCAACTTATATAGGGTTGAGCTTGTTTGCTCTTAGTTTGGTGGACGGTTGACATTTTCGTCTCTTTGCGTTTACTGGACAGACTGGTTCGGGATGTGTTAGCTTAGCATAGGAGGTGGGAGGACCCTCTACCAACAGAGAAAACAACGTGACTCCTGCTAACTCCAAAGTTTTCTTTTTTACTGTACATGTTGTGTCTTCTTAGCTAGCTTGCCACTGACAAGCCTATATTCAGAGTTTTGTGGTGTGTGAATCTCCTGGTGATGGGATTTCTGGAGTGCTTTGTGCAGGCTAAAGTTAAGCTAGCTGTTGATGGCTGGCTGGTTGTTTAACCACAATGTGTTGTTTTCTCTTTGTTTCACGTTAAATACAGAATATGTGATGTGTGGGTGTGAAGGATTCAGAGTTGTTTAAAGGCATCTTTGACTGAGCTACGCTGAGTAACAAAAGTAATGTAATGACTCACATTTTTCATGTAACTTGCCCTTCACTGCATGTGACTCACAATGTACAGTAAAAAAAGAAAAGTAGGTTGTTACAGACTGCCAGTTTTCCCAGCTATGGCTTAGTTTGCTCGCAGTACACTGTTTGTCTCAAACTAATGTGTTAATGACTTATTAATGTTAAAATGCTACATGTAGCACCTTTAACCTGAAGTAGAACGCACTGAGCAATACACTGAGAAACCTAATCTATGTTTAAATATCTATTCAACATTTCAGAGGTTGCACCTCTTAAGATTACCAAACAATACATTAATCACACAAGGTTAAAATTGGGTAATATTCAT
This sequence comes from Macquaria australasica, assembly GCA_005408345.1. Classification (NCBI taxonomy): domain Eukaryota; kingdom Metazoa; phylum Chordata; class Actinopteri; order Centrarchiformes; family Percichthyidae; genus Macquaria; species Macquaria australasica. The sequence continues at coordinate 117,609 of SEMN01000081.1, forward strand.
TAACAGAGAACCACTGAGCTGGGCTTGTTTAGGTTTCCTGCATGATTTATCATAATAACAGCTGCTTCGGTTAATGGTTTCAATTGAATAATCAGTTATATCATTTTGCCACGCCTCTGTTGACACTTCTGTCTCAGTGGAACCATTTTTCAATTAGGTGATTAATTTCATTGAACAGACAAATTAGTACCTCCTGTGAAGCGCTTCCCCGAATTTGTTAAGCTTATTTAAAAAGATGTATGCTTCATTTCGCAATGAATCTGATCTTGATGAATATATCACTCTGACCATTTGTTATCCAGCAAGGGAGAGAGTGAGAGAAAGGGAGAGGCTGACTGTTCCACTGTAAATATGGATTGTGGGTTATTTTTCATGATGGTAGTTGAGTTAATGTCTGGAGTCTGAGAGAGACCACCTGGGCCAGAGGTTTGTAATCAAGAGAGTAGGTTTTCAACTCTAGGCACAACTAGTGTTTCAAATCGCATAACTCTCACATGCACTGTGCCAAGATATCAAAGCGGTCATAACTCATATGTAAAAAGTGACGTTCCTTCCACATGGCCTTAGGGCTCCAAGTAGAGCAGTTGCCTTTTCCTGAATGTCAACAAACCGTGTGTGTGTGTGAAAGAAAGAGACAGACAGAGAAAGATGCCTCATGTGCGTGAGGTCCAAATATCCTCACAAATATCTTCATTTGTGCCCAGATTCACTTCTTTAGGGAGCTGAATTGGATTTGTAGATGATATCATTTCCGAACATATTTTATTGGTAAAACTTTTAAGATGATGATATGCATAAAACCCCTGGAACATGGGTTTAGAAATTACTATCAGAACATGTAGTAACATTAAATATACTGGCACATAAAAGTTACATTATTGCTACTGCACACACAAGAGTGTACGATGCATTATAAAGAGTCGGTCTAGACTTGCTCTACTCGAAAAAGTGGCCTGAGATAACTTTGTTATGATATGGCGCTATATAAATAAAACTGAATTGAATTGAATTGAATTGCATTCACGTTTCAGCAACAGAGGAGTTTTGGGCAGTATCTGTGGTCATGTTAAAATCACATTAAGACTTATGCAAACACATTTAATGAATACTTTTTGCTGACTTATTCAGTTATTGTTACAAAATCAACCCTGAAGTGTTGTTCACGTTTACAATTCCAGTAACGAATGCTCTATTCAGGTGTGCTAAAATGTAATATACACATGGATAATAAGAGAAAAAAGGGGTACTAGATCTCGAACAAACAGTGGTCATGCCCTCAAGTCAAGATCTCAGGTGTTAAAAGAAGTCAGCAGAACCATATTTGAGGGTGTTTTATGACTGCAATTTATTTCCATCACACCTAAGACTGTAGGATAAAAAACTGTGTCCTTTTTTCTTCAGCCATGTATTGAGTATGACAGTTCATCAACCAGACAAATGAAAACACAGAGAAGTGTGTGTTTCTTCACAATGCCTGAAGCTTTTAGTTTGACCTTCTCCCCTCTCAATCTCCCTCTCACCTTCTCCCTCTCTCTCCTTGGCCCTGGGGCACCGATGGGTGGGCCTTTAGGAGGAGCGAGAGAGGGGGGCCCCTGGCATCACCCATACCTAACCTTGAAAAAAGAAACAAAAAACTCAAAGGATGATGGCTAGCCTTGACGTCGTCGAGACAGTGCTCGGGTGAGGAGAAATGAGGTAAATATCAATGGCGGTGGTCTCACATAGCCCATTAGTCAATGTCTGCAGCTCGCTGTCTGAGCATCAGCACAGAGCAGCCCCGGGGTTTGCACCACCACCACTGTCCTCCTGGAGAATTGTACCCAGGCGAAAATAAAGCAACCCGAGCCGGGCATAAATCATTAGGAACATTTGTTACCTCGGGTAATTGTGCTTCATTCATCTTCAGGCCTTTTTCCATTTGTCAACTCCCAGAGGCTGCTGGGTGTCAGCTGTGCAGGTCTATGCAGTAGGTTGGCCTGACTGTGGCCTAACCAGAACTACAGGAGAGGAAGCCTGCAGGAAACAGTGATACACAATACAGTAGAGTGATACTACACTAGGCCACTATTCAGATCATTCTGAAAATCATCATCTATGATACAGTTCATGGTCTACTGGTGCATCTTGACTATGTACACATAGGATTAGCCCAGTGACACACAGGGTGGACATGTGCACATAGTTTTATACTGCAAACACATTTGTTTCTTTCAAAATTACTATACATATAGTATATAAAATATTAATAATGCAAATGTCCTAATGTAGCAAGCTAAAGGAGTAAGCTAGGAAACTAGCTAACTAGGAAAAACATAATGTGAACATAAACTATATTTCTGTACACTTGCCTATGGTACTGTACTGGATAGAGCTTCCTAAGTTTGATTTATTATATTTATCTACTTAATTTTTCCTGTAATCACCTCTACTTAGTTGCACCTTTGGTCTGTTTCTTGTTCTGCACATTTCCTTCCTAGGAATCAAGTTTTATCTCATCTCATCTCATCTTTCTGGATTTAAATAAATATGGAATCAAACACAGTCAGTATTTTGTATTTGCGACCACTTAAACAACCATTTCAAACATGCTAGTGACTCAGCGGCTTAATGCTAACGGCAGCTTGCTAACATGCCCGCAATGACAATGCTAACATGCTCGTGTTTAGCAATAAATGTTTACTACGGTCATCATCTGACATGTTAGCATTAGCATTAAACACAAAGTACAGCTGTGGCTGATGAGAACGTTATTAGATTTGCAGGTATTTCGTCATAAACCAGGGGGATCACCTGAGTTATTATAATTCACACTTAGCAGCTGATCCTGATTTCTTTCTTTTTTTTTCTCCTTCAGAGAACCAAACATCATCACTGTTTTTCCTCATCTCTCACGCTGGTTGGAAAACAAGTTCAATCAATTTGTGGTTGACACATAAACACACCCTAAAACACAGCTTAAGACATGCAGAGGAAAAGCTGAATGAGCACACACTGGGGGGGGTGCTTTAATGTGTATTGTGATCTGCTCTTTAGGAAGGCATCTATTAACACCAATTGTAACCTCTCTGCCTTGGAACCTGTCTCCAGCTGTTAGCACCCTGACACCTCCATTCACCTTAGTGACACATACGTCTTTAACACACCGTCCTCTGGAACGTACACACTCACATTGATTTACGTACGCACATGCGGCACCAACAGCCCTCCGCTTCACAAAAGGCAATTTTAGATCTGGTGACATTTCTCAGGTCTTTTTTTTTCCCTTTTGAATGCTCCACTGCATCTGTTTTTAAAAGGAAGCAGCACAGCAGGAGAATGTGATGCCACATAAAGAAAAATAAAAGAAGGGGCATAGAGAAAAGAGAGAAACGGAGGAGTGGGGGAGTGTGTGTGTGTGTGTATGTGTGTGTGTGTGTGTGTGTGTGTGTGTGTGTGTGTGGGGTAGAATAAAACTTAAAAGAAGGCATAAAAACATTTTGCCACCATGACTGATACAGTCCCTCTTGGACATTCTTTGTGGCCTAATACTCAAACCGAATGGCTGTTTCATTGCAATGTGATGACAAAATTTCAGGTCTGAAGCCAGGCTACATCCTTAAAGGGATACTACAGCAATTTAGTGCTCACAAGACACAGATTAACAAACAGGCCTGCAGACTCAACAGATAAAGGTGACAGTTCTGAAATACCAAGATTCCAAGTGCTTGCTGTCGCTGCCCCTTCTTACCTTATTTTTCACTGAACACTTCTCTCCACTCTTCTACACTAGGGGATGCCTGACAGTGAAACTCAGTGGCATCACGTCATTTAACAGCACGCATAACACTCATGACATGCACCATACGGACATGTAGTCAAGGTACAGTAGTCACATTAATCTGGGGAGTGGATGTGATAAAATTTTAATTTCTTTTCTGGAGAGATAACATGCATCAAGACATGGCTTGTATGTGGGAATTGATATAGAAACAGATGCAGGTTTGTTAACGCTGTTGGTTACAGTGGCTTGAGAACCAAATCGCTCCAAATCATTCTTTTTTGACAATGACTAGGGGCAAACTTTGCTTTGCCACACAAGTAAAACCAACGAAAAACGAAGGGGCTTACCTCAGTTTGCATTACAAACATGTGGTCTAGCAGGGTCTTGCTTTAAGTTCGGGTGTGTTTTCGGTGCTCCCTGCTCCCCCAAAAAACCTCTTCAGATCTACATAAATCCTGCGGGTGTCATATTTTTTATTTGCTCATTTTGTCGAAAAGGTGACCAGTTTGTGGGTCTGAAAAAAGGAATGATCAAAATCGACACAGCAGAAGTCAGGATATCCTGACTTTTAATCCCTAGTAAGGGTCATGCTCCAAAAAGGCTGGTGCCTACATTTCCCATAATGCAGCATATTTTTGTTAGACCCTCCCTGCCTGGTAAATGCCCACATCTTTCAGACTCCAGGCCCCCTGTTTGTAATAGAGGTTTTACATTAAAAACAATGTGTAGGCTCCAGACCCTATGACATCATCAGGGTTCTTTTCTCTGACTTGGCAATGTTGTATAATGTTGTATGATGTTGTAAAAGACATTACACAACTGTTTTCTTTGTAGTTTCCTCCATGACAAGAAAAGTTTCACAGCAGAATGTAATAATATCTCTCCCCCCTAAATTATCAATGAAAGTGTTAATAAGAGTGAGCATGTGTGAGAAGAAGAGAAGTAACTACAAAGAGAGGGAGAGACACATTCAGAGTGTTTTGGGCTCTTCTAAGGATCAGGCCCACGAATGGCTGGGTGGCTGCTGCTGACAGGTGAGGATGTCTTTTATCAACAGGTGTTAGGAAGCCAGTGAAGATAATGAGGACAGATAACACAAGCAGGCAGCACAAACGACACAGGAACAGAGTGAGAGAGAAAGATGGAGGGAAACCGCAGACAAGGTGTGCGAACAACCACAGCCACATTCTCAGCCTGCAAACACCCTTTCACCACTTCCAGCCCCCCCCCCACCCCCACCCCACCCACCCCACACCCCCAGCCCCCCACCACCACACACACACTCTTACACACTTATCTCCCCTTAAATCTGAAGGAGGCGGATGCTATGAGGATCTACACATCGCCAGCTCCAGCATAATTAGTAGAGGACGTGCAGCCAGCCACTGCCAAGCACGTTTGGTCCCAAAACAAACAAGCAGCGATCTAGAACCAACAGTGTTAATGCCCTCGAGTCAACCCAGCCTCTTATCAGGAACTCCTCACACACTCCCAAGCTCTATGCATGGAATTTCATTATTAGGTTACATCAGATACATACAAAGCAACACACAGATGCGGACAGATGTGTAATTACATTTTAAAAGATGGAGCAGCTCTGTTTGAGCTCATCCTATTATCTGATTGTTTTGGATCAGTCATCACACAAAGAATGGACGTTTATAATGTATGAGAGACATAAACAAAACTACATCTGTGATGGAGATGATCCATGAAGGGTTTTTGTAAAAATACAAAAACATGTGCATTTGAAAATTGCACGTAAAACATTAAAAGACAAACAATATGCAACATACCATGAAGAACATACTGTATTACAAAGGACAGGATGGATGGGTCAGGACAGAGAACAAAGCTTCCTGTCTGCCCTGCCAGATGGGCACCTTCGCTGTTGTGATACGTCCAAGCTGGCTTCAGTCCAGACAACAGGCGCGACCGCAATATCTGTCCCCAGGGAAACAGGGCTATCTCTTGGTGTACAGGTAGCAGAGGGGGGGATGCTGGGGGTCAGCATCCTGCTTCTAAACCTGGAAGAGGAAACTAATCCGGGGTCAAAGAGGGCCATGGTGTTGAGTGAAACTTCACATGGGGACGGGGTATTCAAAGTGTATTCCCCTGTCTCTAACTCCACCATCTTCATTAAAATCCTGCACCTGGGCCTAAGACTGATCCATGGGGAACCCCCTCATGGCCACCGCCAGTCAGGTCCCTAAATCTGTCCCCAGCCCCTTATTCACTCCCCACTTATCCCTCCTTCCTCCCTCTCTCTACCCCCTCTGCCATTTTGGGTCAAGCTCAGAGCCACAATATTGAGCCAATGCGGACAGGAAAGGCATGAGATAGGATTAGCGAGATAACAGAAGGCCAAAGTCGAGTTTGTCGCCGGCAAAAAGAAAAGCTCAGAAAAACGATCGCTCTGCTCTCTGCTTGCTGTGCTCACAATTAATAATGGGTTGTAATCAGAGACATTTTCAACGCTTCTCCTGGGTTTCAGGTGCCCGGTTGCCAGTTGTCATCCGGTGTTGAGAGGGCGACACAGGCCCACACCCAGCAAACACCTGATGACAAGCCCCTGTTGATGTTCTTCTTACACACAGACATGATCAAGTGCTCATATTTGGGACAGAAAGGCAAATTCTTAAGCCCTTTTCAGACAAGGAATACATAACATTGCTGGCTTCAAGTATCTGTTAAAGTGATGGCTTTTTGTCATTCAGTCATAGAAGTCCATGATGATAAATATTTATTGTGGCATTATTCAGACATTATAAGACCATTACGGACAGAGCTGCAGAGCTTGCACGATATTTGGTGCTGTTCTCCCACAGGCTGCATCAGTGATGGATTTTTCCACTTACTTTGCTGTTGAAACCTTAAAGGTGTCCTGTGGAGTTTTCTTGTAAACAGAGTTTCTGTTTAAATTCAGTGTTTCTCACCTAAATGCACTGTGTACCCTTAAGGTCTAACAAATGTGTTGAGTGCATTTCATTCTGCAGAACACATTTGCAAAGCTGATTTATTTTTTAATTTGAAACGTACTTGTTTACATCCACATTTACTACCTAGCAGTCTTCCTCTTCACTAACTTTGCAGTGCTTGAGACCAAAACAAAACAGGGACCAACTCATGAAAACATTGCTCCAAAATGCTGCTATTGGTCAAAAACTCCACAAGGTACCTTTAATTAATTTATTTACCATTTATTGCAAGGGATGCCTCTGCTTTTCACCAGTGAATCCTAATCCTAACTACCATAACCCCAATAAACCTCCCTTTACTAGATACAGAAATCTGCTACCAACTTGGGATCCCTATTTGCTCACATGAAGTGTTTAGGTGGATATTTATGATTCCAAGCGTTGAAAATAGGGAGACAGCTAATTTTTGTAATGGTTTTGAGGGGGGTTGTTTTGTTTGTTTGTTTGTTTTTACCTCTTTACCGCCCTGCACCATGAGGGAAAATGTATTTTTAAGGACTGATCTGACATGAGAGGAATCTCTGCAATAACTTCAAATCAGCTCATTCACAGTATTTTGTAGTTCATTAAAGTGATTCTATTTTATTTTTTGTCCTTCTGAGATTATAAGAAAGTGATACATTTATAGTACCTTAATAAGGTGAACAAAATGTGCATTTAAATTCTCTCAGGGCAAGTTTGCACCTGGGGCTGTGCCACATTGGAAGTATTATGGAAATGTTACTAGGTCCATCATACTAAGACTGCTGTCGTGACTTTTACGTAAAAGTGACTCAGGCGTGAGACTGACATGTTAAACTGCCATCATTTTCATATAATGAGGTGAAAGGAGCTTTATTCTTTTGTGGCATACAGCTGGCTTCTCCTGGACCACTTTAGTATAAATAATATTGTGTGATCACACAAATATTTCTTAAAATTGTTGTCTGTGTGCCAGCACTCATTATTAATTACCATAAAGTTAGCAGTGTTATCTGATACAGCCATTGTACTCTTAAAAGTATCTCCCACATCTGAAATTGATATGTGTCTGGGGTGTGGATGTTTATTGTGAAGCATAATAACTCAAAGTTATTTGTGCTATGAGGTGAATGTTATTGAACTGCTATTCCAGTAGGTTTGTCTGCAGGCCCGTGCCATATGTCCTGCCAAGAGCGTGTTTACACCAAGAACCATTCCCACTGAGTAACTCTCCACAGCCAGCCAGGCCAGCAGTGGCGTCACGCAGCTGCTCCAGTCACGGCCTGGTCTGAATCTGTGTTATTGTTACTGGTAGCATTACCACGCTTAAGTGCGACAACATAATTTGTAACAATAAGAACAAATTAGCTCGATGCCATCTGTGTACAACATGTACTTATAGCTCTGTGAGCGGAGAGAGCGACACAAACCACACACACGCACAGAGGAACGAGTCTGCACCCAGAGCACATGTGAGCACGACGTCCCACTACAGTTTGTCTCCCAAACACAAGCAGGCTCAGATTTCAGGCCTTGTGGTTTCCTGAATATATATCGAAATACACATCAGGCTGTGTGTCACTACTGTTTACAGGAAAGTGATTTATGGGACTTTTTGGGGAGAAGAGGGAAGGGTGATATGGTTTGAATGAGTTTCAGAGAGAAGCTGAGGAGGTCAAGCTACCGTGGCCATTAAATAATCACCAGAAAATTCATTAATAAGGATTATTTATCCAAGAAAAAAAAGAGAGAACTTATAGTATTTCATGTCCTTTATGACATACAATCACGTCAAAGAACCATTAGTGAATTAGTCTACAGAGTTAACTTTTTTCTCTTGTGGTTTGCTGGGTGTGGAAACTCAACATAATGCTTGTGAAAATGCCAGGCATAACTGCATGGGAGTAAGATAAACATGGTTTGCATGTTGTCAAATAAAGCAACTGTACCAGACTGTGGAAGATCTATGTTCCTCTATGCTGTCTTCACATGACAGGCTCTTTGTGTTGGACTTCACAGAGAACAACTAGTCCAACTGGTAGGGTTCCATTTTATTTAGACTGAATGCATGTCTCCATGCCTGTGTGCGTATAGCTTTGTATCCTTGCACATACAGTACATGGCGAGCCATAGCAGACGTGCACACTTCACAGGTCCCTAACTGTGTATTCTCAAAACACTGACGTCTTGGGCAAATATGCCATTATGGAGACATGGTGGCGTATTGTCAGTTGAGATAGAGAGCGAGATAAAACCTCTTTCACAGGGAAAAGAAAAGAACTCCACTCACAGCTTAACAGATATAAGGGCATGTAGCTCTTCACATGCGGGGGTGACACATTTGGTTCTGAGCCTTTTGAAATACATACTTTTGATACAAAAGACAGAGCTAGAGGAGGTAGAAAGGCTATAATCAATGATCTGTAGGCTACAATGGAAATCTGTTTTGGTACAGCTAAGGACTCTAACTTTTTCAGTACCAACATTGTCAGTTAGACCCAAAAATTCACGCTCCCTGGGGAACACTAGAGCTGTGTCTCAATTCACATTCTTCAGTACTTACACTTGCTATTTTAAGTGCATAAGTGCTTTTACACTGACAGCTATGGCAAATGCAGTGCACTACCCAAAAAAAAGTCACAAAGTTGAGTGAGGAACGCTGGACACTTCTCACCCTCAGTGGTTGCCATCTTGGCTACGTAGCGGAAGGTGAGGGACCACCAACCTATGAAAATGTTTTGGCGGCCAATGTTGGTGATAATGCTCTGCTATTTGGCATTAAGAAGAAGAAGAAGAGGAAGAAGCGGTCAAATCATCATTTCTGGTAAGTGCACAACGGCTGTGTTCAATTTGAGACAACACTACCGTGTCAAAATTCACGCACTACGAAAGTAGGTACATAGTGTACCCTGTGTACTACATGGAAGTGTACTAACGGAAGTATCCAAACTGAGACACAGCACGGATGTAGGGAAGATTATCATAGTTTTAAATTAAATAAAACTTAAATTTCATCTTGTATGTAATTTACATTTTGACATTTACACAGATCTCTTAGCCAATTCTTAAAGAATTTTAGTTTTAGTTTGACTAACTCTTATTTCTGCAACAATATCAAACACCATCTTGTATGCAAACCAAATTATCCTCCATGATTGTTGATTTTTACAGAAGTACTCACATACTGATCCATTTTCTCTCTTTCTGATGCTGATCCTGGTACTGTAGCCATATTGAAATAGTGCTCTGCAGTGTGTTAAAACTAGCACCATGTGGTATGTCAGTGCCATCAGGACAAATTTCACTCTATTTATTGTGCTTGGCGATTAATGCAATTGTGATTCTGATAATGAGTTTGATGGGGGTCAAACCGTGAGCAGAACAATATAAGCCACATGTGTCTTGCAGTTACAAACCACATGAAACAAAAGAAGGTGGGGGTGGGAGGAGGAGCGGGGCATCAATTCAATCCAGATATGTCCAGATTCAAACATTCAGCGGAAGGTGGCCTGGGCTCAAACACCAAACGACCACCCCAAAGTCACCCTGTGGTCTCACCGAAGACAAATGGGCCGTTGAGCCTCGGTGGCATCACAGAAAAATAGATCTAGTTACGGTGATATATGGAATAGCTCAATCTTACTCTGCCTGATGTTTGAGCTTTAATTGTAAAGTTGCACACTGCCTACTTCCAAGAATGCGAGGAATTTCAACAAACAAGGAAAGGAACTGGAGGAAAAAGAAAAATCAAATCAGTCCATAGTGCCTTGTGTGCTTTGGCAGAGCAAGAATGGTCTTTTTTTTTTTTTTTTTGGAGTGTGAGATGGAGAAGGAAGTATAAGGGTGGGAGTGTGGTGTTTATTGGTTTCTGCCAAGCAAGTCAGAGAAGCAAACACAAGCAGAGTGAAACCTGATCGACTGGCACTGTGCCTGGACCAGCGGTGGCGCAGTGCAGCGTCAGGAGAAAACCACTGACAAACATACACAAGCACAGGTCTCCAAATAATCACAAGATGAGCAGGCCAGATTAAAAAATAAAAAATAAAAGCCCCAACAACACATCAGTGAATTTAGGGCAAGCACCCAAAAATGTCTCAGCATGTTTTATGGAAAAGACAGAGAACAGGAGCGCTGAGGATGTTTTTAAGTGTCTCCGCGGATGAGGGGAAGTTTTCCGATTGAAGTTTACTAATTCCATCCCCTTGATCCCCACTCTTCCACCACCACCACCCCCACACACACACACGCACACAAACACACACTCTGGCCCAGCAGGAAAATCCCTCTGTGGCCAGGCATTTCTTTTTAACTTGATATGCTTGTGAATCACCCCCAGTGCTGCAGTGCTGCTCCACTAATGAACACAGGGCCCACAGACGGAGCTGTCCATGCCCTGCTACGCTCCCCGATCACACTGGAAAACAGGATCCAGCTGCCCAGCACCCTGTCATTATAGAAAAAAAAAAACTCCCAGAACACCCTCTGCTTGCCCCCTAGACCCGTCTCATCCCCTGACCGCATCTCATTCTCACCCATCATGCCTCCTGCTGCTAACCTCTGTAACCTGCCTTCATCTACAACCCTGCCGCAGCTGTAGTAATAACCTGCATCTCACATTATTAATTTCTTGTCTTGATCACACTACTGAAATTCTCGCTCTGCAGTTGTTTGAGTAATCTTGGGCAGTCCAGGAATTCAAGCTTATTGTACAGTTGCCCTGGATGAGATCACTATCTAAAATGCATTTTGTTCACATTTAGGGAGTGTATGATTTTTGCTCATAGACTATCTCTGCTTTCATGCCTATAATAATTGAAATTCAATTGATCGAGAAAAAAATAAACGTTTTTGTTTATGCAGTATGACTGCATAATATAGTGAAAGCGATATATCTCCAGCGACAGTCTTGGATCTGTATCTGTGCCAGACACCAATATAAATATGAACGTGCTGTTGACATTGTTTGGAGGAGATGGAGGTGGAGAAGAAGGGAATCAGAGGGGTTGGCATGAAATTCTCATCTGATAAACTCATCAAAGTGGTGTGCTTGTGGCGTGGGATTCTTGGCTGTAGGATGGCATGGGAAACGGCACATGGACACACACACATATAAGAACGTTTGCGCATGTGCATGCACAGACACAGATGCAGACAAAGGCACACACACACACACACACACACACACACACACACAATCACGCGGCCAGCTGATACCAGCATCAGGGTAGAGTGAAGCTATATCTAATATGCTGAGTGAAAAGTAAACACAGCACTGTGGCATCAGGGCTTCCCGCTTACTGACAAACCATCTGACTCAAAACAAGCCCGGGGCCAAAAGGCTTCCAGGAGTCCAGGGTGGGGCTGGGAGGATGAGGCGGCTGGCCATAAAACACACATGACACAGTCATCATACACACACACAACAGGAACAAGAGTGAACTAGATATAATTGCTCTGTTGTTGTTCTGTCAATAGCAATTATGGCAGAAGTACGCCAAAATGATTTACGGGGGAAACGGGAGATTTGTAAGTCCAAAATTCCTCCACTGGGAAAGGCTGTAAGTTGCTGTTTGCTGTTATCGCATTCATCCACCACTGAGGCAGGGTTAACATTTGTTAATAACTGTAATGTGTTATAGAGTTGCATGCAACCTCGCTGTGTCCTCAAGAATCCCTGTTGATGTAGAACAGTGTGTTCTTTGTGATGTGTGAGCTTTTAAAGTGAAGCAATGTGCGTTTGCAAACCCTTGACATAAGTTGCATATGTCAGTGAGTTGTTAGTCAAGTCACTTTTATTCATATAGCCCAAAATCACACATTTGCGTCAAAGGGCTTTACAGCCTATACAGCAGACACCCACTATCCTGTGTTGTGTTACGGCTGCGTCTTTCAGTCGACCCAAAGCGTATTTTTACATTTCTAGTCTATTTTCTTTTGTTTTATGCACATAACTGCAGTGATTGTGTGTCAGGCTCTAAGCACTGCCAAAACGCAGGTGACCTACACTCAATACTGGGCCTGAACGCATTTTGTGTAGGCACAGACGGAGGACTAAAGCTGCTGCTGCTGCTTTTCTAACATGCTGCTCACACTAGGCTTCTTGTTAGACCCTCCAGGATGAACAGACATACAACAAATATCATATGTACACAGCAGACAGTAAGATAGATAGATTGCAAACATTATGGATACGGGAGGGAGGACGTCCCGTATCCATAATGCAACCAAAGACATCGGCCACGGGACCTTCTCTCTACCACAGTTCAACCTTCTCAAAGTCTTTCATTTGAATAGTTTTTACAAGCCTGTAAAAGTAGAAGTATCCTGTATGAAGCAAAGATTAGAGAAAAATCTTAAAAAAACAAAACAAAGAAAGGTGTGTAGGTCACAACTAGTCCAGCTTTCTTTCTGGAGCTTTCAACAATATCACAGTCTTCATCAGCTCCATCATCATCAACTGATGCCATTTGCTGGAGATGGATCTGTTGACATTTGAGCCCAGTAGCTGTTATGAGTTCATCCATAGCACCTTAGGAATTCTCATCCGTGGTAGCACCTTATTAATAATTTTATATCATCATATTTCAATTGATTGACAAGTGTTCTACTGTCTTCTTTGTAACCAGCAGGGATCTGTCCTGTACTGGGAGCACTGGTCTCCATTTGTGCAGCGACATCATCTCGTCCTGTTTGTTGATGTGTCAAGAGCAAACACCTAGCTGCTCTGTGTTATTTTGACAATGAGTCTGTGTGTGTGTGTGTGTGTGTGTGTGTGTGTGTGTGTGTGTGTGTGGCTGACTGGCGTTTAACAGACTCCCCTGCTGGCTGTGTTGTAGACACAATAAAGGAACCATCAAACGTGGCACAGGGGGATCTGACTTCTTCCCCACCCACACACAGTGCAACTCTCCGCTGCAGTCTGTCTTGCGGTCTGAAAAGTTTCACAAATCATGTTAACAAATATCCCAGGCTGAGCATCCTGTGGTTTTTCACTCCCGAGTACAAGGAGTCGTGTGCTTTTGTTGTGGCCACAGAAATTCAAGATGATCGTCGGAGGATGCCATGAGCATGTGAAAAATATTTGTAGCCATAAAGAAAGGCCAATTGGTATTAATGGTGTGGCATGCAGTAGAGGCCACGGGAAGTGTGTGTTTGAGTCTGTGTGTGTGTGTGTGAGTGGGGGAGCATGTTTGGTCTGGGTCAGTCAGACACACTTGTTTCCCAGTAGGATGGATCTGATGGGGGCCACAGGGCAAGGAGCAGACAGATTCATCAGAGTCGTCATCTCAGGGTGTCTGGTATCCCAGAGTGCAGTGCTGCAGCTGCCAGGCCTGCAGTGGCATCCATGATGGGCTCCAGGTGGACAGACAGTCAGCTTCACAGATAAAGGGCCTTCACTTAGTGTGTTCTGCTATGAAATGCAGCCAAACAGTAACTGAGTCTAAACTTTATCATCTGTCCGCTGCTACAAAGTTGACGATATCTGATTTTTATTGCACTTATCTATATCAACATTAGACCTTTCCTTCTAATAGACAGTATGTGTTGTTTAACTTTTATATGACAATCTTGTTCTTCACCATTCAGTATATTAATAGATTGAATTGCAAACCCATTGAAATACCAGGTAAAACATGAAATGCTGGAATTAGCATATTAGTTGTGCATTATAAAGAGTTAATATGCTCCTTTAACGTCATATGATTATACGCAATGTTCTCATGCATTACATCATCACACATAAAGCACTGAACCTTCATTTTAACTGCTTAACATACAGTTTTCCCCTTTAGTTCTCCCTGAAGTAGTTTTGTTGTAGGTTGTAAAAAATCAGCATATGCTTTATCAGCTTATTCCAACTCTTCACTGAAGTTAATGTAGGGGCTGTGGTGTTTACACTGACAAATAATCCATGCTTTTTAGGCTGCACTAGTCCTTCAGAAGTACATCTTTCCCAAAATTCAGCCTGACACAATTGGGGTTTTTGTAAACTTTGAGATATTCATTAGAATTTTCTGTGGGTTTGGGCAATGTTTGGCTACACATCATGAGTTGGTTAGCTGCTGCTGTAACAAATTAGTATACTATATAATGAGTAGTGCCAAGTTTTAATTGTCTATCACAGATTGTCGCATAGACGAAGATACGTTTATTTCTGCAGTTTCACAAGTGCATCGGGAATTATGGGTCATTATACCTAATTTATGACTATAGTTCGTATGATAGATAGAAAACCCATCCTTTGTACAGCTGCACTACCTGTGCTTTCAAAGCCTGATGCAAAATAAAATGTGTTGTAGTATCAAGGCTTAACTGGTGCAAGTGAAAAGAAAGAAAGAAAGAAAACAACAAGTTCACAATCCACATTATTCAGGCATTACGTAATTGGTTTATTCTGAATTATGAAGTTCTGTAAGTGCTAAATCATAAAGATTATTAGTAGTGAAAATATCCAGGGGAAGCTGATGTTTTGAACAGAGTGGACCCAAATCCCCAGCTGGATTGTAAATCCACTAGAGGAGCCTTGACTTGACCCCTGTGAACCTGTGACAGAAAACACATTGGTCATTTCTAACCAGTTATATCCACTTTACTCCCTGCTGGTTTTCTAACAAGGAATATGTACACCAGAGCCAAAATGTCTGCCTTGATAAATAATTCTGTGATCGTCGAAATGTTTGGATTAAAGTGTGTCTAAACAGCACACATTTATTAAAATCTGGAGGGAGTCAGTTTAAATGGTCTCTTATGTAAAGCTATGAAATGTTTTAGAAAGTCCTCTGCATTCATTTTTTACCCTCACAATGTTTCTCTATCAGCTGCAGTAAAATGTATCAATAAATACACAAGCTACATGTTAGTTTGCCTGCAGTGCGAGAATTTTTCTTAGATCCTTATCACAGATTTGAAAAATAACCTTTAGCAGTGCTTGCTCATAATGGATTTTTGTCTCTCTTCTCCTCCAGTCCGGGATGCCTTGTTAAATCTGGAGATTTGTGACAAGTTTGATTTAGGGGTGTTTGGACTGAAACAGCAGAAGCTCCTCTATGCAATCAATCAAATCAAACTGAAAGCAGTTATTTTTCTAACCTGACGTGCATCGCAAAGGTATGAAGGCAAACCTATAAATATACCACTTCATTCACCTCAGAGACAACTTATACTTACTCATGGAACGAGGCGCAAACATGGCTGTTTTTCCTTCTCACTGTGGTTATGTACAGTAGGCTACGGTAGCCCCGACCACTAACTGACATACAAGAAGATAATAAAGTAGATAATTTGCAAATCTGTAATCAGTAAATAGTGATACAGGTGACAGGAAATATGTTTGATTTTTGAAGCCGATCTTTACTCAGTTAAACCCCAGAAATCTGACACTGAAAATCAGCGTTTACTAGTATTGAATTAATATTTGTAATGTTTTGTGCATGTAGTCAATAGTATGCGCAAAAATCATATAATTCATGCTATTAACTCTTATTCTTACTTTGTGTTTGCACACAATCACAAAAGAAGATGAGTTCACTGTGCTTCCCCATAGGCCTATATGTCATTATACTGCAAAGTTATACACTGTACTGTACTATTCAGTAAATATGCTGCAGATTTAGAATTTATCAAAGTTGGGACAAAGTCAGTCTCAAATCAAGACATGTAAGTCTAAGTCCTAAACGTTCCCTAAATAAGTCTTAATGGAATTAGGAATAGCTGCAACATGAGGCTAACTTTACTGTTAGCCACCCAGATAGCTAACGTTAGTCACTGATTGTTAATTGATTTGAAAAGATCAAGAACATTTAGGCAACCAAATCTTGAATGCAAATAGTTAATTACCACGCTGACTCTCCCAAGGGCTACTTCATTTAATGTTTGCAAAGTTAGCTCCTAAACACTAGCTTGTAGATAACGTTAGCTTGAGCGATAACTGGCCAAAAAACATTGTTAGAATCAATTTGCCTTTTTGTAAATCCTCACGTCGAATGAAGTTGGAATTTGTTTTGTCAAATGTCCTTCTGTAATTTTTGACCCTATTTGCATCTTGCCATCCATTTATGTTGACCACAGCAGAGTCTTTACATCCAAATGTATATAATATCCCAAATAATAATTCCAGGTATCATCTCTTGGCTGCCTGCTGATGTGCACCACCAAAGACACATGTTTGATTGATTTAAAGTATATCTGCTGTCAGGAAAATGGAAATGACTTTATTTGCTTGCTCAGGTCCACAGAATGTACTAAGATATCTAAAATGTAAAACTATACTGCAAAGCTACAGGCAGCGCAATCACATTGAAGCAACATTATGCAACTATTTTACCTTAAAATAACAGCTTCAAAATCATTTTGATGGAACACTGACTTGTAATAGGGGGAATGGCACCTCTTTCATTCTCACTCTGCGCCCCGAACGCTTGTTCTTGCACTACGTAACTTGGGTTGAGCTATATGATCTCCCGCGAGAAGTGCGTAACGCAAAACGGCACTACATCTCACATGGGTCTAGCTCGGTATTCTCAGTACGGACATCATGGCAGAGGCAAAGAGACCGAAGAGGACGTTGACGGAGGAAGCTAAGAAGAGAAAAGGAGAGACTAACCGAGCGAGAGGCCAGACAAGAGTAAATCTCGGACTGGCTTTTAGTTATTGGCGAGAGCTTAGCATAATAAAAGGATGAATAAAAGACAGATGCCGAGCTGGCCTTCTTGCTGTTGGACTAGTAAGTAATATTAGCTGGCTTGCTATGTCTAGTTTTTGACCATAAGCCAGTCCATCAAATACAAATCTTTCAGCTTGTCAACAAATGCATGTGTACAGCTGTCCATGAAGGTGAACTGCACTCCTAAAACTGTGTAAAATGCAAATTCTTGCATAATGTTGCTTTAACTGATGTATTAGAAAATTTTTGTTTTATGCTGTAGTGCTTTGAAGAGTAGTAGGACTGGAGAGTAACCCAATAAAATTACGGAAAAAGAATGCGCTATCATCAGCATCACTGCTTTTGAATTTCACGAAACTAATTTGAATGCAGGTGTCACACTTTTTATATAAGCTTCAGAGAGGTTTTGCTGTCTTTTTTGGCTTCTACTTGTTTGATTGCAGCACCCATTTAGAAACTCTCTTGGCTTGAAAACTGAAAAGAGAAAGAGAAGCAGCAAACTTTTAGAGGCGGCAAGCTTTTTAGAGGCAAACTTTAAACCGACATCAAACAACTGATTCGATGATTAGAACAGCAGTGGTAGCGTTTGAAGCAAAATCAACAGTACAGCAATTGACAGCTCCATCACTTTGGCACATATCAGGAGAAAAGATCTTGGCTTAAACCAACAGCTGTGACATTTGCAGTGTGGATTCTCAAGGATATCCTGAAGAGTGACTTAGCTGGATTAGCGGGATGTGGCCTTTTTTTTCACTGTGTAGTTTTCATAACCTTGAAGTAAAAGCACGATATAGCGGCAGGGTATGAAAACAGTGCTAGCATGGCATGGCACATGGCCAGGCAGTGTGTAATGCTCTGTACAGGATGCTCAGCTTCCTGCCCCTCCCTAAGCAGGTGCTGAGAGATGGCATTTAGGTGTAAATGTGATCATTGTGCTCTAAAACTTGATGGTGCTAATGGAAAGGCTTTGGAGAATGACAGCGAGTGAAATGTAGTAAGGCAGTCATCCATTTCTAATGTTTGCCACACAGAGGATGATTCGAAATATTCAGTCTGATGGCATCTTTGTTTTTATTCTGGTTTAATTTAGCTCTGTTGCATGCACTATTCCATTTGAACAAGAAAGTACATTACAATGCAGTAATGTCAGGGTAGTGTTAATGATGTAGCAAAGCATAACTGTAAATAATATATAGTTACTAGTAGTCAGTCAACAGCAAGTAAAGAAAACAACACAATAAAGAAATTTGATAAAATGGTTTGTACCAATACAAGCCAATGCTAAAAGAGCAAGTATTCCCCTTGTTTTAAAACATCCAACTCTCTCTGCTACCTCGGCTGTAATAAGACCCACATCCAGAAACCACTTAGATACAGATGTGCTTCAACAGGTGGATGGTAAATTTGACAAGGAATATGGTGTTTAGAAATTCAGAGGCAGCTTTCTTTTCTTCTTTTCTTTGTAAGTGAGGACACAGACACAATCTCCTAGTTCCCACTGGCACCAAAATGAACTGGTTCTGCCCCAGACTGCTGGTACTACCAGTGACAGTGCATGAATAAATACCACCAGATGCAAAAAACTGTGACTCCTTCTAGCTGTCAGGCACCGTTTCCTATTGAGGGACTGTATGAAAATTATTGGGGTGAGGAGGGGGGTTGAACTGTATGTTTAATTTTTTAATAAGGCAAGACCCTCCTGAGCATTATTAATGTTTTCTTTGGATCCCCTTGACTTAGATAAAAACTGTAACGCCCTCCCCCAATAACTTAAATAAAATAAAATCGAATTGGTACAATACAATAATAACTAAAAGAGGCAAAGCATAAAGATAGTATACACCTGCTTAAATATTAAAGTGGCTATAATCGATATTTTTATCATAGCAATGTATCAAATGACAACGTGAAAACAATGTCGGCAGACACATGACTCCAAGTGAATGATAATGTTGCTCCGTAACTGCTGGATGCATAAATAAGCAACTGTTTACTCATAGTTTGCCATATCAACTTAAAAGATGATTATGTGTCAGTGTGTTCACAACTTGTTTCCGCTGCCCCAAAGTGGCCAAAAAAAATCTGTTAGTTTGTTTAATAAATAAAAATTCTCACCATAGCCACCACTGCCCACGTTAAAAGTGGTATTATAAATGGCCAAATTTATGACAAAAAAATAAACAATTTTATTCTTGAACTCGATTTTTGAAGTAACAGCTTCTAAATAAACACTTATTACTGTCATTGAATGAATGAACTGGATACAAAAGACAGCTCAGTGGCTGCTGATGGACTTGCGCACCAAAATATTTTTTGCCCTGTGCCCAGATTTCAGATCTTAAAGATTATAAAGTAAAATGATAAAAATACAAATCTGCACTGAAAAAAATAATAAAAGACCCTATACTACTCTCCCCAAAAAGCCAAACTACCCTCCTTCAGCAAAAAGAAAAAAATACATAACCAAATACATAACCCTCCACCAATTCTGACCCCCTTCCCCTCTAATAATTTTCATACAGTCCCTTAGACACCTGCCGTCCGAGGAGAGAGCTCCAAACTCATTACGGTCCAACTGTGAATTTCCCTGTCTCCAATGATTCCTGTCGCTCCAGGCCTAAAGTTTGAAAAGAATAATGACGTACAGCAAAGCAATAAATATGCCAGTTAAGGCGTACTGTCAGCATTTTTCTATGATGAGACAAAATTACTGTTAAACTCATCTCATCACCTTCAGAAAGATAATAAAAAAATCCAATCAAAAAGGAAATTAGTGAAATATTAACATAATGTTTTGTGGGATTTGTCACTATGACAAATATTTTCAGATCTGTGCTCAGCTCATTGGCAGCTAGGGTGCACTGAGGCCAACAGTTTTACTCAGCAGAGGAAAACATGCACTGACATGTCAGCATGATACAAACACAACTGTGGTGCTAATTCAATAGCAGCTTGTATTTCTTATCTTAACAGGCTGGATTTGTAGATCAGCTTTTCTGAGTTAGAGCAGTGTGTGGGAGCAAAGCCCGAAATGAGGGAAAAGCATATGCGTGTGTGCGTTTGTGTGAGTGCGAGAGAGAGTGGGAGAAAAAGAGAGAGCGAGTTAACGTGGGATCCTGATCTCTCTGGGACTTACTCAATCCCAACTGTAATGTAAAACCTATGGGACAGTGAGGGGGCTATACAGTGCTGAGCCTTAGCCGGGCCAGAAAGTCCACCCAACATGTTGTCAAACCATGAGGAATTTATTACTAATGTTGGTCAGCTGTAGCGACAGGAGGCAGGGGCTTTTTTCCAGTGCGGAAAAAGAGAAATCATTAATTATCTACACCGCCACCCTTGATCATTGCCTGAATTTCAGCTGAGTTTATCTCCAAAGCGTGTATTTCCATCCTGACTGAGTCTCTTCAGCTAGCGTGTCCATTTATAAAGCTTGTGGCTTAACAGCGGGGTCATCCACTGACCTAGCCATTGACAGCCAATGGTGTGAAGGATTGGAGGTAGAGAAGGCAGAACAAAGCAGACATGGCAGCAGCACATGTGCTGTCATCCAGACATTGGCCTTCACATTGGCCTTCGGCCTCTTTCTCAATGGGAAAAAGGTTCTGGAGCACCAAAACTATAAAACTATAAAAGAATGTACAGGTACAAGAAGTACTACTTCTGGCCTGAAAACTGTAAATAACTACTACTCAAGCAAAAGTAAATTAACACTTTTAAAAGGGCTCGTTGAAGTAGCTCTTGTGTTTGAGCCTCCACACTGACATAGCACAGAGAACAATGGTAATGAAGATGAGGAAATGCATGTTGTGCACCCTGTGTTTAACAAATGTAAGGGGCTGTGTTTGTGCGGGCATGTTGTTTCAGGTACCGGTGAGATGATGAAATACAATCCAGGAAGATCAGGGTAATAATTCCATTAGTTTGAAGGTTTTTAGATGCCAAAACATTTCAAAATCACTTCTAACATTATGAGGAAATCTTATGATGTGGCAATCATTTTATCTTCCATCGCGACAGTCGCATGAGTAAATAGTAGAAATACTGCAATGACATTCCAAAGTACTCTACCAGGAATGTGCTCTTACACTATGTGCTCGAACAGTGCATTGTGTTGCCGGATGATGTTGCATTGTGTTATGGCAAAAGTTTAGCCATGTTCATCTTATTTACTGGATGAACCTTAGTGAGGGGGGTTTGCCGCAGCCTTCTGTGTTGAGTCCCATTCAAATGAATGAAGTTGCTGCGTTTTTTAAAGCAGTGCTGTTGTCTGTCTGAACAGCCTTCTTTTTAAAGAAATGGAATTGAGGGAATTCAAAAACCTTAGATTGAGGGAACAAGTTTTTATGTAGGCACCTACCATTACGGATGTTTAATTAGAGGCTCAGCATGATCTCTGTTGTCCCAAATCACTTCCTGAGACACCCTCTGGACACCCAATAGTCACTGCCAATCCGCTGGACCTGTTGATGTAAGAACAGATGAACAAGATGGCTGACACTGCCAACTCAGCAGTTCTGGCACTGAACTGCACCAGCAAATCATTATATCGAGAAAGAATCAAAAAATAAATATACCAGCAGCTATGCTACAAACAGTATGTCAGCTAGCATAATGCAGATAACCTAAAGCTAACAAACCAACATACACAAGCTATACATCAGTCTGACAAGCACCACACTTCTAACCACACAATTTCTGTGTCAACATTTTTTTGATAATCCTTTCATGGTTGGCACAACTTATTTTTCTTATTTTGCGCCAAACTGAGAATTTGTGATTTTTCAGCCACTTTTAAGCAGATAAGGCTCCAAAATACTTTTCAAAATAACCAGATTTTCAGTAATTGTTGCGTCCAACCTTTGCAGAAGAGATTAAATGTGCTCTTATCATTAGAAATACGCTTCATTTAATAATTAATATGCTAGTCCCATTGTCTAAAGATGCCCAACCAGGATTTGTCAGCAACCAGTCTGCTGTACTTGAATCATCCTGGGTACTCCATTTGTCATACCTACCAGTCTTACAGTTGTCATCATTGACATATCTGCTTTTACACTTTACAGGTCTAACTCTGTTTCAGAATTGCTCAGATCATCAAACACTGATTGTAGTGTCAGTGTTTAGATCACAAGTATAACTGGAATCAGCTCTCAAACTGTGTGGTATTGCCCTTTAACATCTGCCTTACACTGTCAGTAAATGTGGTTCAGGTTTTTATGGGTTGCTCCTAACCTGACCATACATGTTTTACTACATCTAAAGATAATTCATGCTCATGTTTGAGCAATTGTGTTTATTACCCCAATGTGAGTTTCCAGGTTATTGGAGGGTAGTTAGATTTAGTGGAAGAAGGGAGGGGAAGTGAAACCAGCTGGGAGAGACATGATTCAATCCATCCTTTGTATGAACCTCAAACATCCTCAAGAATATGAAACCATACTGCTTGATGTGCGCTTCAACAATTCAGATACACTATTTATTATTTACACATTTCAGCTGTTTCTGGCTAAAGCTTTTTCTGCTGAGTACCAACTCAGAGTTCCAATTTAAAGAACGTGTTTTCCAAAAACATGAATCAACACTGGTCAAATTTTGATTCCTAGCAAGTGGCCATGGCATGAATGTGATAATCTGTTCCAACCTATGCAGCTGTCTACGAAACTAAGAGTCTGCAACCACGCTAGCATCTTTGGGAGGCTGTAATGCTCATTGTCAAGAAAACCAAAGTGTCACATAGATAAAAGCTTTTTTTATCATGAGCAGTGTGGTGAAGTTAAAGGTCCTCATGTTAAGTCCCTTGTGAGATTTTATGATATCATATCTAGTGTTGAGTAAAGATGTTAAAAATGAGGGATGAGATATATGTAAGAAATACAGCCTTTATTTCTTTTGTAACATTTAGGTACAAAGTACTTATAATATGTATGGTGCTGGTTGTCATTTCTGTACAGTTTTCATCAGTGTTTACCACTGTTACCATCTTAGTTTAGCGTGTAATTAGCATGCTAACATTTTTTGACCTGATGATGCCACTAGAGGAAAAGTTAAGGGATCATCAAAGATCATGTCTGTACCAAATAGCATGACAATCTATCCAACAGTTGCCGAGATGTTTTCCTCTGAACTACAAAGTCAACCTCATGGTGGCGCTAGAAGTAAAGTCAGGGGATCACCAAAGTCAGTAGGCTTCATCCTCTGGGGACCATGGATATCTGTACATATTTTCATGGCAATCCTTCCAATAGTAGTTGAGACATTTCAGTCTGGACCAAAATGGTGGATCAACATGGCCATCCATATAGCCACACTGCTAGTGTACATTTTTCAATAACTGCATGGCGCTCTGAGGATTATCCCTTATATTTCTTTTAGAGACAGTAGGGCGGTCAAGTATCATCAGTGGCCATGGTTATTTGGAGCAACTTCAAAGCGCAGAAGAGAGAAGGGAAATTGGTAAAGGGCCTCAGGGACACATTAGCTGGGTGTATGCATGAACCCATGTTGTGTGTTTGAAGTCGATTTGGCCATTGGATCATTCTGCTGCAGAGATATTGCAGACATACACAATATGCGTATGTCAGCTGCTTCTCTTTATTTACTAAGGTGACAAGAAGAATTCTTGACCATTATCAGACAAACAGGCAAGCAGGTAAGGTGCTGGCTGCTGTCCAAAAGCCATGAGTCACAGATCGCAGACAGCAGATGGTGTGATAGCTCAGCTCCT
The DNA here is from genome assembly GCA_005408345.1 of Macquaria australasica. Lineage (NCBI taxonomy): Eukaryota > Metazoa > Chordata > Actinopteri > Centrarchiformes > Percichthyidae > Macquaria > Macquaria australasica. The sequence continues at coordinate 141,698 of SEMN01000081.1, forward strand.
TGTTGACTTTGGCAGAGAACCACAGAGCACGTCAGTGGAAGTCATCCCACCCAATCCTCCACGTTCCTCCTCAGCACCCAACACCATCAACAATATATCATAAAAACAGACTCATAAATCACAAAAAGCCTAAATAAAGTCTAACAGGAAACACGGTGTAAAACAGTGTGAGAAGAAAAGTTATTTTTGGACTATAGATAGTCAAAGACAAAGAAGAGGAGAAGAAAGTGATAGCAGGGAGGGAAGATGATATTTTCTTAGCAAGTGTACATGGTTTGTGTGTTTATATCTTAAATTGTTATTGTTGTACATTGCAGTATAATCTCTGTACAACCAAAAGAAGTGTGACAAATGAGTCTGGAGCACACAGCCAAGCTCATTGCTCAATTGCATAACTCTCACTGCTGAGATTCATTAATAGCCACGTCATGGAAAAGTAAGGAGCTGCAGCAGCATTATACTCTACTTTTTCCCCACCTGACGTCTTTGAGAAGTCTCCAGACAAGACAAATACTGCATGTAAATAACCATTGTGCTTCAGGCCGACACATTCCAGATCAGACGACAAATAGCCATTACCCGTGTTATCAATCACACAGGTACAGTTCACTTCCCAATGACAGTCATAACTTTGACCTGACAAACCCAGTGAGCTTGAGCAACTTCCCCAATCTATCACAGCTGTCAGAGGCATAGCACGGCTTTGTTCTGATTAATTACACCCTTGCTGGTAGGAGCTGTCAGTCATCCCAACAGGTGATATATATACACACTATCAAGATGTTGTGAATGAGCATGAATGAGTGCGGGTGTCATGAGTCAGGTGCCAAATATTCAAATGAACATTATGAGACAGAAAGGGAGAGAGAGAGAGAGAAACAAAACAAGGAAACCATTTGGCTGCCCTTAGGCAAAACTACCCAATCTTCACTGTCCAGGAAAGCAGAAGAAATGCTACCAGTGTCAGAGGATCAGAGCTGCTGCATCAGAGTGACGAGTGAATGCAATTTCCCCTGAGAGAGATTGTATCATAATGATGTCAGTGTCTTTCTGTACACATAATATGTTAGAATAAACCTGCAGGGGACCTCATGGGAACTCCAGCATGCAGCAGAGTTACAGTAATGTGTTTAAACTGGCAGAACACACATCGAACCACGAGTTTCCTTGAGAAACATTTCAAAGCTCATAAACTAAACATTCCTCCACATACACGCCTGTCTTGCAGATCATGCTGGATTGTTCCAAATTGGACACATTAGCACAATAAACATCTATCCTTTGTGTGTTAGCAGATAAAGTAGTAGCAGTGCAGAAGATACAGTGTGTGTGAGTGTGGGTGTAAGTATTTGTAACATGTACTTGGCTGTGCAGCAGTGTGAGTATGCAGTGTAGGAATCCAAGCTCTGGTTTGTACCTCTCTTGTAATTATTTTTACATTTGACTGAAGAGGATATTGAAGTCACAAGTGATGTCTGTGACTTAAATGTAATTCCTTGACCCAAACATGGAAACACACAATGGTTTATTACTCACCCGGTTGCCATTTTTAAGTAAACATTCTACTTGACTGCACTGTCAAGTATTAAATGTTGTATTGGCAAGTAGAATAGGTTGTAGATTGTAGATTGTCTTCAAACAAGACAAGAGTTTACAGCTATGCTAGCATCTAGCATGAGGCTGTACTTAAGCAAAGAGTTGCTCTAAAAGCTAAAAGCCAATGCTAGCATGCTAACATGCTAATGTTTGGTAGGTGAGGTGTATACCATGTTCACCATCTTAGTTTAGCATGTTAGCTAGCAAGCATTTGCTAATTCACGCTAAACACAAAGGACAGCTGAGACAGATGGGACTGTCATTAGTTTTGTAGTTGTATAAACTTTGACCTGCTGGTACCACTAGATGAACAGTCAGAAAGTCACAGACTAACATTAGAAAAACATGTCAAAAGTTTTGGACAAATGAAAATGTTGACCTGATGAAGATGAAGAGTCAGAGAATCACCAAATTATAACAATTCATCCTGAGGGGGACATGAATGTCTGTACCAAATATAATGGCAGTTTATCCAGTAGTTGAGGAGACACTTCACTCAAAACCACAGATGTGAACCTTGTGGTGTTGCTAGAGCAACAATCAGGGAAACCTTCAGTCAAGTGTCTGTATATACACCAAAACAGTTTTTGCTTGTTGTAATCATTCCTCCTGTTTATATTGGCCCTAAAGAAATCCCTTGTTAAGGCAATTTCAGTGTAAGTGATGGGGGACAAAATCCCCATTACGCATTCTGTTCAAAAAGACAATCCAAACTTTAGCTGAAGCTAATTTGAGGCTTCAGCAGTCTGAGTTAGACAGATCAAGAGGGTATGATTACAGCAAGCAAAACCTCTTTCAATGTACATATAGGTACCTGACTGTTGTTTTAATTCACGCATGAAAAAATGTGAACCTATCCTTTAACTTAATGTCATCATCAGTGTAAAAGTCCTAAACACTAAAACAATGATTTCAGGAGAGGAATAAAGTGACTGTGCCTAATGTACTTATATCTCATTGCCCATGATTTAGTCTGTGTCAGACAGCATGAACCACAACAGAACAGTAGTCTACCATGTTGTCCTGCTGTATGAGTTTGAGCTCCCACTAAGTGCGTCTCTGTCTGACTACTTACTGCAGTCTAACATGATCAGTCAATCAGTGACTCCACTAGTCTACGCTAATGCTGAACACCTTCCACGTGAATCAGCAAGTACTCACAAGGGTAATTACACCTGTTATGTGTGTGTGTGTGTGTTTGTGATGTGCACATCTCACCATATACTATACATGCAGTATGCAGAGCTTGATGTGTGTGGGTGTGAGTTTTGTATTTACAGCAGGTCACGCTCACCCTAATCCTCCTGTCAGTTATCCACAACATCCAGAACTACTCAAACAAGAACATCCACTAAAACACACAGCAGCTTATCATACAGTACAGTTCAGTGGTGGCACCAGGTGCAGCTGCACACGAGCTTAGTGTTTTACTCTCCACTGCACTTTCCACAACAACAGCATTCCTACAATAACCATATTCTCATGCCAACACACTTCCCCCTCTTTATGTTTCATGGCTTGCAAATCTACTAAAAGGGTTTCAATGAGGCAGCTGCTTAGGGAACGGGACATGAACACTTCTGTCCAAGGACAATGTGTCTCAGTTGGCCATTGCACATTAGCACAGTGGCCTCCAAAGGCTAAATGTAGACCACCATGATGCAGCCGCAGAGAGTTTCCAGCGTTAAAACATGTCTGGGAGCAAACTGAGACACTTCAGTCTGTGTGCTCAGGTTGACTCGAGGGCCAGCGGGTTGTCTACATGCTAACGCTACAAAGCTCACAGTACAATCATGCCTCCTGATCCTTATCTGAACAGCAGTGATGCAGACCTGCTCTAAGAAGCTTTACTGTGCTCCGCTCCACGAGCAAAAGCTTTTTAAAGATTGGCTTCTTTGTGGAGGGGGAAAGCTCTGAAGCTCAAAGAAGCAGCACTGGCTGGTGTTTTATTACATTGTGTTTCTTCAATGGCCTAGCGCTTGAAAACAACTTTCCAGCTGAGCAGTCCTAGCATTAACAAGTCGTTCATCTTTGATGAGCTCCATATGCAAAAAAACAGGAGGGGAAAAAAAGAGCCTGTGATCAGAGAAATAAAATCATATGTATATTCTGTCACGCCTCACATCCTGTGGAGCGGTGCAAAATGTGGTGTGCTTGAAGGAAAACAAATAGCATGTCCCGGTACAAGGCTGTGTTTGTTTCTGCTGCTTTCATTGGAATCGCATAAGCCTGTGTGTGAGCCTTGACAACGAATGTGCAGTTAAAAACTGGCTTTAGATTATTTATTTCTTTTATGGTGGATTGCAGGAATACTTTGTCTTATCTTCAGGAAGTCTTCCAGCCTGCTGCAGGGACATGTCAGGAGCCAAGATCTCTCTTGCTCACAAGCCGTGTTGTTCCCTGCAGCTATATTCTCAACCTTGGGTGGTCACTTTACATTTTCTTATGCCTTCTTTCCACTCCCAGTGTTTCAAACATTGCAACATGGCGACGATGAGCGGTGGTTTTTATCTCAGTTTGACGGGCCCTGTTGTGTCTTTGTCTCAACTAAGCACCCCTCATTTTCCCACACACACACACACACACACACACACTGTCTGCCTGGAAGACAAACACATTCATGTCATACTGTATCTGCAAGACAAAAAGCCTCCCATCGTCCAAACCCCGCCCAGATTTTCACAGTTGACAGTCAAGTTCTGGGTCAGTCGAGCTGGCAGGAGCTCACATCCGTCTTGCCTTTTGACACATGTCACAAATGAAAAACGAGACAAACGAGATTTCCACATATAAGGGTTGGAGGGCTCATCTTCAATTTCTGAAGCGGCTTTCAGCCCTGGGTTCACCAGAGTACACAGACACAGGGACACACACTTGGCTCACACAAGAAAAAGCCTTTTTTGACGATTTAATTTGCTGTATTTTCCACGGTTCTCACCAGCACCTATTCTGTGTCAGATCACGTTATTCCCTTCCACCGCCATTCAACCAGCTACACTGCATACAGTCTGTGCTACATGCAGTGTGTATGTGCCAAGCCAGTGTAGCGGAGCCCAGGTCACAACAGTTCTGCTCAGTTTAGCTCAGCCATGTTAAAAGAACATCAGCACCCTGCGGTGAAGTTTATGCTTTGGTGGTGTATACTATGTGCCAGTGAAAGGGGAACCGGGGATAGAGTCATCAGGATTGTGGGATGACCCTGGGTTCATGGCGTGCCCCCCCGCTGCTCGCTCCTTTCATCAAGCAGCCCAGTTGTTGGTTTAGCTCAGGCCCTTCTCAGCAGGCCTTGGCACAGGGGAGAGCCCGTGGCCAAAGAGGATTTGGTCAGAGGAGGAGGGAAGTCTGCTCGCACTCAGCAGCAGCTTTTCCAGCATCAAGCACCACCTACCTCCAATCATGCGTTACCCCCAAATCCTCCCTGTGCCTGCAAAACCGGCAGGGCCAGACCTAGCAGGGAAGAGTCTAAATATATCCTAAAGTTAGCACAGACAAACAAAGAAACAAACTCTCAATAATGCACCTTTCAAAACACTTGAGTGTCTATCCAACAAAGTTAGCAACATCAATCACGTTTCCTTGGAGACGTCTTGGATGTTATTACAGCATTTATCTTTTAGTGGTGCAGTGGCACATCACAGGCGAGAAGATAATGACACGCTTTATTGAAATGGAGACGAATGCACCCTCTCCTCACCATGGGTGGTCTAAGTCAGGAGCACTGCATGGAGAAGAGCCCCACAGGCAATTAGCATGCAAGCCAGACTGAACATCTCTGGTTTATGCATTACACACAGCTGGGCTCAAGACATCACTCATGTGCAAGATACTGCAGAGCACGCGCATGTGCAAGTGTAAGAGCGGTGGTGGAGAACATGAATGTAAAATCATGCTTTGTTTACAGCAGCAAGTCTCAACCAGCAGAATCAGGGAGCCCCAACTGGAAGACAACACTAAACACAGGTAGACAGAAACTAATTAGCATTTTTGGAACTTATTTCTTCAGTTTTACATTTAAAGAGGCTCTCCAACCATTTAGTTTTTCCCTTTCATGAAGTTGGGGGCCTTGCCAGAGACAGATTCAAACAAGACTGGCAGTCTACAGCCATAGCAGCTCTGTGAGACTAAAAAGAGTGCCCAGAAAGCCCAATCTGAGATTACTCAAGTGATGTACTTGACTTGACAAAGCTCCTCCAGAGCCACAGAAGACATTATACAACTATTTTCACAGGCTGTGTAGTACGCCCTGTCACTCACAATCAACTCTGACATGTAAAATCTGTTGAGCGCCCCTATAAACATGAGGTGTGATTTCAGACCAATAACACAAGTTTAAAGACTGTTCCCCTTTTCCCTGCAATTTGTGACAAGGAATCAGGGCAAGATCAGTGAACTCTACAGTCTTCCAGTGTGTCTGAAGTGCGCTACTGCCAACTGGTAATTAAAAGTGTGGCTTAATGGATGGAAAAAGCACAGGAGTCTGCAAGTCAAACTGTGTCCAAAGGTGTGCATGTGTAATTTACCTTCTAAATAAGTAAACTACTGCCAGAGGGAAGGAAATTCCAAAATAAGTTCTAAAATTTTCCAGACAGTTTCTTTAAACTATAACTGATCCAACATGGGATTCTCGTCTGTTTTCTCATACTTCTTAAGTTCCAAAATAAGAAAGAAGAAAACCTCCTCTTGTCCCACCCTGATCCTAATGTAATGATCTTAATTTCTTTCCATCACGTGTCACATCAGAATATCAGACATTTGTCTCAGTGATCAAATTCAAGTGTTACCAGCTGCACAGTATCTAAGATACAGCTTAAACAAATATAATCCACAAAGGGAACTCCCTGTGGCATTAAATGTCACTTGAGACAGACACAGATACAGACAGAAAGAAAAACTGTAGATAAACCGTAGTAAAATATCAGAGAGAAATGAGCTACATAACCGCCTGTGAATGTATAAATCCCAGGTAGTTGGTTTGTGTGTGTGGCCATCCTGCTGGGAGATACCACATCATTTATCATCTCATTAAAGAGGCTTATAGGAAGGAAGAAAAATGGATGGTTGGACATACTTTCTAGAGAGTCATCATCATTGGATGAAAATGCCGAGTGGGTGGGACATTCTGAGCATACACTCATCTTATTGGTAGCTGACTGCGGCTGCTGGTGACGGCAGCTGATCTCGGGGATTGTGCACGGTCAGGTGCAGCAGTCAGTCAAAGCCCTGGCTCCCACTCAGCGAGTTGGCAAGTCGCCCTGAAACTCTCACCCAAAGCCACAAGAGATACCTGCAATTTGTCACCCCTATAAAATAACATTTTCCATCAAAATTGCCATTTAGAGGCAGAGGAGTCTGTTCTCCTACGGAGAATGACACTTATTGCCAAAACCGTGTTTCTTACAAAGCATTGTATTATCAAGAACACCCCCCATCCACCCCCATCTCTCCAAACTAGCCTGGTGTTTTTGTAGCAGTTGGCAGAGACAGAGGAAGGTTTTAAAGAAGACATGTAATCTTTCCTAGCTGCGACGCTTTCATACTAGTCAGTGTAAAGATGGGCAGGAAAAGCCCAGAGGCCAGTGCATCAATTCTTTGTTTGACGACTGGCTTGGCAGATCGCCAGGGCCTGATTTCTCACACCATGCATGCCACAGCACACCTCAGGCTTAGAAGACAGAGAGACAGATGGAAAGATTGATGACTGAATTAAGGTCTTGAAATTTCTCTGTTCCAGTGACAAATGTTGATGATCTTTTTGTCAATTGTGACTATAGAGCTATCATGTAATCTGACTTGTTACACAGAATTAAATATTTAATTAACTTAATTAAATATAAGTTCTTTTGACTGCATTATTTGCACATTTATTTACAGAGTTTTTGTATGTTAGGTCTCAGTATGTTAGCAGCTGGTTATTGGGAAGGATCCAGGATCCAGACCACTGGACATCCAACTGCACAGTTCATGTTTCAAACAAAGGAATCGATTTTATCCCTTTGATTTGTTTGTCATTTTCATCATTTTTATTTTCTCGCGTGAATTGGTCTCAAATTCTCAAATTATTTTTTTGTTGTTGCTGTGCACTTTGAACTGCACTAACCTGTATGAACAGTGCTATACAAATAAAGTTTGATAAATTGATTGATTAATAAAGATTTCCACCACTGGTAAGAGGCTAACTAGATGAAATGGGTGAGATGAAATCATTGCAGCACAAAAAACTTCTAGAAAGAAAACACGAATATAATGGAATCTAGCGAAGAATAGAAAATAAGCACTGAAGTACTTGAGCATGCACTTGGTACAAAAAGGATTACACAAACACAAGACTAGTCCAGAATCTCCTGCATCATGCATTACAATAAAGTCACTCATGTTTTTCCTAAGAATGAAGGGCAGGGGTGTCTGGTCAAATTTTGAGCAGCTTAAATCTGTATAACTAGGGGTTGTTTTTCCCGTTGTCCTCGACCTCTGCAGTCATCAGCCTCCGCTGGTTTGCGTGGGGGGATCAGTTACCATTCTGTCACTGTGAGTGAGGTTACATGTGTTGTCATTCATCTCCGTGAGTGCTACCTCACACATCTGTCACAAAACATGCAGATGCAACGAATAGTAAGACTATTTAGTGGTGTTAAGTTATATATGACATACCTCAATCAATGGTCACGTCCCTGGGGGCATCTTTTCCTTACAGCTTATGTGTCATAAACTACTTTGCTTATGGTGTCAGATGTCCTCTTCACAGGCAATATACTGTATCTTGTACCGTATGCTTTTGTAAAATGCACCCTGCCTTACACTGTAATTTTCCCCAATTGTGGAGATCTCCTTTGTTCCTGTATTATATCTGTAAATGTGTGTTTGTATATGTGTTTCTCTGAGAGCTCTCAGGTGTGACTCCTCTCTCCTGCAGGAGTTCCTCCTTGGTGTCAACCGAATTGTGCATAATCAACATTTGCACAACTAATTATCTGGTTTACACTCACCATTAGCATATTTAACACATCACAACCCCCTGCACAACCCTCTTTCAATGGGAACAGTACAATGGGCACCTTTTTAATGCTAGGCAAACAACCATGTCATGCTCCAAACTGTCGCACCAAAACACACACAGGAACTAGTCCGTGCTTGTGGGCAATGCTGACAATAAAGGAATTGTTTTACCTGTGTATTGACTCCACTGTGGCCTCAGTTCTTTGATGTGCCGGAGGGGCCATCTTTTTTTCCCAGCACAGAGGCAGTTCTATCCAAAAGAGCTGACTCAACCAGAAGGGACTGTGGAATATAGGAGGCTGATAGGTTTTCAGTTGTGTTCTTACAGCCTGCTGTCTGCATTAATGCAGATTACTTCACGTTGAAGCATTGGAATGTTCAGGTGTCCAGCTGCTGACACTGACGATGGGAGCTTTCCATTTAGTTAATAATGCATCCTCACTCTTATCCTGTTTGTAACCCGGAGGTTCCAATTATTATTATTATTATTATTATCCCTGGACACGGCCCTGCTCGCGTTTAACATGAGTGCATTGAACACTTGTGAATGTGCTGTTATAACTGACATTTTTGTGTCAGTCTTTTGTGTGTCTGTGTGATTTTTAAATGCTACATCATATCAGAATTTTTTAACATAATTTTCCTACAGCAGGAATATAACCCGGGTCATTTAGGTGAAATCCAGAAATCCTAACCACTAGTCCATAGAGGACACAGGGATATGATGTGTTTAGCTTCTGAATCAAGAAGAAATTTGCAAGACAGTTCATCGTATCCACGCCCCTCAAAAGTCCAGAAGATCCATCTGTACTTCAGAGCCCAAAAAATGCAAATGTCATGTATTTATGGGGCAAAAAATTACAATCTTTTTTTGTACAAATGATTACCACATAAGGAATGGTACCCAGACCACCTGAGTATAAAGCAGGAATCCTGACCACTAGACCACATGGGACAACAGTGCATGGACATCACGTGAATCTTGAACTCAACAGCCAGAAAGTTCATCTGTTGATTCCTGCACGAACCTGCACATCACTGACAGCTCCCACCCAGGGTCCACATGGAAAAATGATCCTTTTAGCTACAACTGGTACGATAATGGTCCTGATCCAGGATCCAGGTCATTCTGCTTATCACGTTTGGACTTTTTGTAAAGTTTTTTTTGTTTGTTTGATGAAGGTTAATTTCTGCAGATTCTGCAGAATCTTGTTTTACTTGTAAATTATGAGACAATCAGCTCAAGACAGCTCAACAACAAAATTATTTTAAACTCAAAAGCCAGAAAGTCCATCCGTCCAAAGTTTTCTCTCTCCAGATTGATGGAGGTGAATTTTCTGCGGATTCCTCCCTCAGTCTGATCTTCTTTCTCTGTCTGGTTGTTTGTGTTCATCAGTACTGAAGATGGTCCAGAAGGGAAGGACGCCGACCAGCGATGTGGAGACGTGGGGTCAAACCCCAGCTCAGACCACCTGAGGTAAGTGACAGTGGAGTGTGTGGTATGTCTACATGTTCAGAAAAGCAAAAATACTTCAAACAAAGACAAAACTCTAAAATCAACAAACAACTTTAAAAACCGAAATCACTTTGCGTTCATTTCCCGTCGCGAATTTCCGCCGATGTCCGACTGCAACACAGCTGACCTTCAAGGAAACAAGGAACAGGTACGTCCAGGTGGGTCGAGCTAGTAAGATGAGTTTTTGTGTCTCGCTACATTATCTCATTTTGGACTTATTATTTTTTTATTTCTACCAGGAATATTGTAAGTAAATAAATCTATAGTCTCATATTCTCACTCCATGGATAAGTTTCCACATGCAACATTAACTCCGTTTTTACAATAGAGTCCAAATGGAATCTTTGTGTTCAGTTTCACCCGTTCTGTTTCTTAGATTAATTCATCAATGCGCTGCTACTATCAGCCTATAATTCGATGGTGACAGATGATCCTAGTTATTGGTAGACCTTTATATTTCTGATCAGACCGGCTGCATGAAAGTCAAGGTGCCAAAATGTAAAATTGCAGCCTCTTGGCAAAATCAAGATGTAATCACACATGAATTAGTAGCACAAAGTCTTTGGAAAAAGCCAGGCAGGCAATCCGTGATACTCTCTCCTCCCTCAATAATATTATTATGCGCCGCTCGTGTGCACAGGTGCAAACACGTAACCGCTGATGGGTGAATCTGAAGAATTCATGAACTGAAATGACTTATGGTTGCTTTAGATGTGGCTGAGTAAAACAAATAATGTCATTAAAGAGGTACCCTCGACATATCTAATGACATTTTGTTAACAAAAAGTCATACTAAACATAACATGACCACATGTGTATTTATTATTCACACAGAGTCTGTACATAATGGTGCGGGTTGGCTAGGTTTCCAAATTGTGCACTAGTCAGTTTGGTTCAAGTACTACTCAGAAAGAAAATTGTTTAAAGAAAACTCAAATGGGTCAGAATTTTTAAACATTTCACCTTGAAAAACACGGAATGCTTCATGTTAGAGCTATCATATTTAGAAGTTGACTCAAATGTACTTCAGTACAGTTAAATATTATAATTAAAAATAGGAAACTTTAAATCCCTTCCTTCTTTATTGATGCTTAGTATCAGTATGAAGTATTTATGTGAGACCTAATGGTATGGGCCTTCAAACATGTGTATTGGTTTAACCCCAGGAGGTACATCATGGCATTGAGCAATGGAAAGACTCACACAAAACAGCTTGAGAAGAGCCAGACGATGATTGGCAGGGCCCTCTGCAGGGCAGACTGGCCGGCCGACTGGCTGACGGGCTCGCTGGCCAACTGGTTTGGGGTTTTCCTTGTCTGCAGCTGGAAGGGAGAGAGACATAGGGGTGAGGAGAATGTACCAGGGTGAGTGAAGAAGAGGGAGACAGAGAAAGAGCGAGCACAAGTGGGTGAAGAGAGAGAGAGAGAGTAGGAGAGAGGCGGACTGAGCATGGTGCCAGCGATTTGCTCTGGTGTTGCCTTGGGATCCTTAATAAACACATCCATACACTCGCTGTGTCCCCCACTTTCTTCTCTTCTTGCCAGGCTGACCAAGTCAAGACACATAGTGGAGGGTTAAGACAACCGAACTCTGTTGGTGCACCTTTTTTTTATTTCTACTACATAGCTTACTCAGTTTCTAAGGAAATCAAAGTCAACACTTTTGGAAAGAACCTCTTGACAAGGTCAGCCTAGCCAGTGTAGTGTTGTCTGAAACAGTTCAGAAACACTTGATTTGTAGGCTATTTTGTAATTGAGATATGGTCAAAATTGTATTATTCTATACATTCGCCCTATAATATTTTAGTAGTTTTTTTTTTGTAAGTCTTAGGATTAATTCAAGTTAAGCAGGAACACTGATGTCAAAGAGATAATGTGAGGTGCCAAACAGATGAATCAGCTTTGCATCAAGGACCATCAAGAATCAATATCATGATGTATGCCAGGTAGATCAAAAAAGGATGCACTGATCTGACTTTTTCTCCCACAATACCAATTCTGACCCAAACTCAGGGTACCAAGACCAGCACTCTTTTTATCCCAAATGTAAAATCTGTGAACCTCTCTGTGTGGAACTGATTAAGATATATGTAAGCCAACATGAGGCTGTAACTATAGGCGACTTCTTAACTATAAGTGGAGACGTTCATACACCAACATACTTTTTAGGCTTTTAAAAATCTTATCTATTGTTTACACTCCATGAACCTCACACCATCACATTTTGTTTTATACAAGTAACACATGTTACTGCAGGTGAATTACTAGTGCTGTGAACAGATACAGACCTGACAACCAGCACTGGGCTGCTGGGATAAATGGTAATCAGAGCCGATGCTGCTCACCAGCCTCCATGTCCACATGAAAAAGGCTTCCCTCAGCACAATTACATACAATTACTACTTCACCTGTGTGACTCGACCAAAACTGACCTGCTCAACAGTGTAGCTCCTCCAGCAGTGACTTTAACTCCGGCTGCTAAAAGTTTGTTAATAAGATGTCATGTCAGTCCTTGTTTCCTGAGCCAAACTCTTTTATCAAGTTAAAAATGTAGTCAAATGTTTTCCGTCGATAGAAATTTTCAAAACGTCCAGACAAAATGTCTGCTAAAAATCTACTGGTGAAAAAACTATATGGCGTCACATTTTTGGCAACATTAGCTAACTGCAAAAGACAATGTCAACACTTCCAGTTTCACAGTAAACTCTACCACAGCCTGCACATTAAAATGCATTTATTGGAGAAAAGTATTGGCGGCAACTTTACACATGTTACCGATGCAAATGAACGGAGCGGGATGGAAAATTGTATTCAAGGTGGATTGGGACATCTGTCCAAAAAGATCAGCCTAAAATAGTGCGTATTGGCGCCAATACCGATCCAGCGAATCGGATCAGTGCATCCCGTACATCAACATTCAGTTACATCACCAAACTGCTCAGACCCACTCATGAGTGGCATCTGTCAATCACATAGGCTTCATTAATTAGGTGCATGATCTTGCATGAGTTTCACGGGACACGACAAGCTCTAAGAAGAGTCTGGCGGTTCAGAAGTTCTTCCTTTTCACATTGATGAAGCGCATCAAGCTCATCTCAGACATCCACAGAAAGTTCCTGCACTTACTGCCATTCTTGACATGCTTATAGCCTTGACCTGGAAAACACCCTGTCTGTAACCTGGTGAACTCAGTCCATTCATTCCTCCCCCTTCCCCCCCACACCCACCCACACTCAGACACTGCAGCTGTCCAGTCTCCCTCCGAGGTCAAAGGGAACATCCTAATGCTCATCCTGCACCTGTTGGTCCCGTCTTAGCCTGGCCTTCATAAAGAAAACAGAAAATTCAATAAAGCAGGCTTAGAGCCACGAGGCCTGATGGTGCCTCTGTTCACCACACTGTCGCTGCTTTCTTCTTCCAACTCACTTCCGTGAAGTTGATTTGAAGCAAACGTGAGATGCATCATTTGAAAGATTGAGGAGGTCTAGCTCTTCGGAAACAGCAGACAGTTTATATAAAAAGACACACAAATGAACCATGAAAGATACATTGGTGGAACCATAGTGGGTTTATGACAGAGTGAGGCTGAGTGCTGCTGCAGGGACCATCCATGCTGGGACTTGTTAAGCAATGGAAAAAGTTGTAGGGAATTTGGCGAGCAACTTGTCTTCCTATCACAATCTGTCTGTAGGGCTTGATTTTAAGATAAGATCATAAAAAGCAAATGTAAAACCATCAATTCATACACCTGCTTGTCAGTGTAGAGTTTTATAGATTGGATTTCTAAGAACAGGCACTGTTGACCTCTTGCCAACAACTGTCTCTTTGGCAGTTTCTATATAAACACATGCAGCATAGCAATCTTTAGCAGTATTGTACATAGCTTGTACCAGGGACAATATACCAACCTGCCAGCTTTTGCCCATTAAACTTGCCACAGTGTGATGGCTCACTTCCTCATATCATTGTCTAATTTTTAAATTAACGTGATTAATGTGCACTCAGCTGTCCAAGAGTGTAATTAGAGGGCAGCTAGACCCCACTGTCAAGCTTACACATTGAGACTGGAGGAAAATTGGTCTGATTGTGACTTTGACAAAGTGCGAGTCACTGCCCTGATCCTCTCATTCATTAGAGCAAATCCCTGCCACAAAGACCAATGAAGAAGAGATTTACTGTAGTCTGGGAGGTCTGCCTAGAAAAGTCTAATGTGCCTGTGTGCATGCGAGTGTGTATTGTATCTGTGATGTAACTTGAAATGTTTCCAGGCTTTTTTTTTCTCTCCTTCCGCTGTGTTTCTATATGGCCTCTTCTCCCTGTCACTCACACTCAAACACCCCACCGCTTGACTTATAATTAACTGCAGTTGTTAATGGGCTCAAGAAGAATTTAGCTTGTAAGCTGATCCTACAATTAGGGCTTGTTGACTTTGCATAAATGTTGGGGGGTGCCCTCCCCAGGGGCGCGGGGCAAAAGAAGGGCGTCTTTGAGGGGCTGCCAGGCCTGGACCTCCTGAGATGCTAGAGGGGGAAGTGGGGTCTAAAACACACAGAGAGAGGAACCCCTTCCAACAGTCTTTCACTGAATCCTTTGGGGTCATGCAGGACATCAGGTTAACCTCTGGAAACTTAGATGAGACCCTGTGGACCAACAATTCTCAAATGTGCATCCTCAAGAGGCTAACCATGCAGAATTATTTAAAAGAGGAAATGGGCTTGGAACAACTTATATATAAGTTGGGACTTGTTTATGGGACTTGTTCTTTTATCAAAATGAAGTTATAATGATCAATGGGTGAAGCTTTATGTTTTTATATTTTGGGTTTAAACATTTAGACACATAAAAAAATAAATCCAACTTTATACTCAGTATTCTGGAACTGAACTCTACCCAGACAAGACTTTAATGTAATTAAATATGCATGAATAATTATGTTAATTTCAGTTTTAACTCTGATCTTCACATCCAGTAAAGTATAAACAGTTGAACATTCCAGTTTTAAATTAACAACAAGAATTTACATCTTCCTTTTTTTTTTTCTTGGCATAAAATTGTGGTCCATGACTGTTTCACTGGATTTTGAAGGATCCTCACTAGTAACACAGTGTATCCCAAAGGTAAAAATACATGTGTAGGTAGTAGTTTAATTTGTGAAAAATGTTTAACTTCAAATCACCATGAGCTTATTTCCCTTTTCAGTTTTCTCAGTAACATGACATTTGGTGCTCAGATGGCCACGCATTCAGACCCCTGCATTGGTACATGAGGGAAGGATTGTCAAACACTTTAATATTAAATGAACTGATTATTTTGCATGTATCTGTTAAGGCACTTCTATGTCCATATAAAGAGGAAAAGCCTGCACACTAAACTACACCACTTAATTGTGACAACTTTTGGATCCTCCACAGATGTGATACTTTTCTGTCCTTCCAGTGGTCACATGATTAGTCACATGACCCAGCAACCCAACTGGCACAAATAAAGCAAAATGTGAAACGTGATCAATTCTAAGAATTAACTAGTTTTCTCATGAACTTTTTTATGATTAAATATAAAGACCTATTCCATTTGTTATAGCATTACGGTACATTATACAACTATTTTCATGTGAATATATGTAAGTATTTGATTCAACATTGAGTTTTTAAACCTTGTTTAATTTAAAACAAGTGAAAAAATCTGACCATAAAGTTGAAATAATGTCACATAGTTTCTAATACAAGTCAACTTGTTTTAGATCTCTTCGAATCAAGGGCCAGTTTCATCACAGTTGTAGTCAGTAGTGTCTGGGAAAATTCTATTAAAAAGAACTTCAACTCTTCAACTTTTTTTATTTAATACAGTAAACTTTTAAACTTTAAACAAGTATTAAAAGGGGAACGCTGCCATTTTACAGGTGTTGGGAAGTACTACTGCATATGTGAAAAATGTTGTATAAAGCCATTTGTGGGTCCAGAGGGAGCTCATAGTCTGATAAATTGCCTCAAGTGACGTCACTTGAGTCAGCATTGGTTGGGGCTGAAGACTACAAGTCTGGAAGTAAAGAAAAATCAGGGGTTGTGGAGTTCAAAGAAGTGAGCTTTCCAGACCTCTGCAGCCCGCTCCTCATCTCTGCTTGAGCCTAGCGGCTGGAAGCTACATTAGCTGCTACTAGCAAAACACACCCGAACCACCCAACAAAGTGTCAGCAGTTGAGTTGAATTGTGGGTAATGTAGGTGCCAGGTTTTGACAAGAAATGTGGGATATATATCTGGTTCTGTTGCATCAATTTTGATCCTTTTTGAACTGCCCATTGTTGGTCTGACAGTGTTATAGGAGTGCAATGCTACATCGGTGGTGTACTCTTTTAAGGCTGATATGTTGAGCTGAAATATGTTTCTTATTAAAAAAAATTAAACATCCAGTATTTTTATTATATTCAAATGTTGTGTATGTTGATGCAGGCATGGAAACCATTGTGGTATCTTCACACAGCGTTGTGGGTTTTCTACAGAAACCAAGCTCTGTAATTGCCTCTTTCCTTTTACTGGATGCTGCAAGTAGCAACAAGTGCCAGAGCTCTTTCTCTTTTTTCTCTTCTCTTCCCTGTTGCTTAATAGGGAAAGTGGTTCAGCAACACAGAGAGAACATGCTGTAAAATAAGAGACTAAATGATCAATACAGATTCCAGTCAGATTATTAAATGTGTGTACTATTGTAGCCACTTTGATTGTAACTCTGAAAATCATTATATTAAACTAAAGATTAAAATACATTACTTTTTGTTTTGTACTTTTGAAATATGAAATAACACAATCTTTCTCTTACAAATGAAAAATTGAAATCAAAAGCAATTAAATGCATCCTTTCTCACTTCAGTTCAGGCTTTCGCTGCTACAGCCTTACTGGGTCTGGTATGAACAGTAGCTTCTGATGCTAATCTTAGCTTATGATAGCAAACTTTAGGTAGAAATTGCTGAATAATGGACATTACTGTAATATTATCCCATAATTGTCACTTGTGGTCGCAGTGGCTGCTCCTCAGGTGGCATGGGCACGTTTTAACATAAAGAATACAATTCTTGCAAAAACACATTTTGCTATAAAGATACTGAAAGAAGGCACATAGACAGAGTAGCTGCTACTTATTACTGGCATCATCCTTTAAAAAAACAATGCACACCTATATCAACCCTTATTTACTGTAGCAGAGACAGTGTCTAGTGAGTTTGGGAAACTATGATACTTTTTCATGCCTCCAGGGAGGTCAAGGTCAAGGTCAACCAGAAAACAACAGCCCTGTGGCTGGTTGGGCATCTGCGTCTTCACACACCTCATGCAGACAGATTCTTGTGTCATGTCTATATCGTTTCCATCATTAATGCCTTGTGGCTCTTTCCTCTTTCTCTGTCCTTTTCACACGTTCACTCTTCTACAAATCAGGGTCTAATATATGTCTCACTAACACAGATAACATTGGCCATTACTGCTGAGACTGATTTATGAGCTTGACTTTGATTGTAAAAGAACCCGGAGGAACACTTACGAAATTATCCTGCAGCCCCTCATAAATCACTGTTTCACCATTTTGTTTGCACACAGAGTTTGATGGCTACAATTGTGCATGCATGTAGCCTACACACACACACACACACACACACAAGCCAGGCTCACTTTACTTCAAATGATCAGTAATTTATGGTGAGGTCTTGCTGTTCTGTCAGGTCAGAGTTCAGAGCTAAACAGCAGCAGATATATGGATGCGTGTGTGTGTGTGTGTGTGTGTGAGTGAGTGAGAGAGAGAGAGAGAGAGAGAGAGAGAGAGAGAGAGAGAGAGACTGACACTGAATCAACGCAAGAGGACTCTGAATCAAACTCTCACACACACTGATGATTAAAGTCAAATCCCTCCATTCCCAAACACCACCCCAGCAGACTGAATATCAATACTCTCACACAACTAATAAGGGTATGAGAGGCAGCGGTGGTGGGAATAAATCAATACAAATAACTTGTACAGATGGATCAAAGGAGTTTCTGATGTGTGTGAACAGTATTGTACGAGTTACACGTGAAGTTCAGTTGGTATGCTGCAGCTCAAGCAGGTGAATTTTTTCAGACAGCAGCGAGTTTGTCAGGCTGGTTATGTTTGTTAATCTGGTTCCTGATCTGTTTGTTTTGGTAGTGTTGCCATGCATGGATACGATGCACTGTCCTGTAATCACAGATTTTCTGCTCTTATTTTGCTTTTTCATACCTAAGCATGATTTCTTAAAATTAACATCAAGAAATTGTCAAAAAAAGTGGGAAAAATATTGCAAGTCTGAACACCTCCTCTGTGATTCAGATTTTAAGTTTTGGTCAGGTGATTTCAGTGATAAACACACCCTGACAGAGTGAAATCACCTGCTGCTGTGTTTTGGTGGAATGAAACCCTGCAGGTTGTCTGCTCTCCATACCACATGGCATGTTCATCCCTGCAGAGCAATCATTAGACCTGATGACTCCCAGTCAATGGCAGCAATATCTTGACAGATCACCACAATGCTTGAACGGCTGGCAGCAGACATTACAGGTTGAAGGCTTCCTTTGGCTTCTTCTAAATATAAACCTGTCTGGATGCAGGCAAAATAAATGAAAGATGCATTAGACCTTATTATATTTTCCAGAGCTGCAGGGTTCGTGCTCCTCCCAACTGATTAGGCTTCTGCGTGCACTAGTCTGGGAGGCAAGCTGTTTTGAATGCGAGTGATAAAAATACTGTCTCGGAGGTGTTGATTCAATTTTGTGGTAATTTTTGAGGGTGTACTTTAAAGTAAAACTCCTATGACAACTTGGGTCTCATTTTTGTAGTTTTTGTCATTTCTGTCTGTAATAATAACATACTCACCAAGTTATACGTACTGATACATTCAGTATCATTTTTACGACTTGACAGATATGAATTAATTAACATTTCCTCATTATGTTAATGGAAAACATAATCCAGGCGGCATTAATGGCCAAAACTACATAAGAGCCAGGTTGTTATAAACTGGAATTTCCCTCTAAAGTCAAACTTAAAGTAAAATATATTTTTGGTAAGAAATTAGTATATCCTAGCTGTTGCTTATTCCTATCTGTGATTTGAGCACCCTATGTTAATCCGTATGAACTCCATACATTACTACAATTCCTGATTCGAATAACCGTGTGACATACAGATTGCTGAGGTTACAGGTCTACTTGTGGCTGTGAGTTTTGATAGCTAACACTAGCTAGACCACAAACATAGCACTGACTGTGTAAATTGCCAGTGAGTCAGCAGGTGTTAAAATAACCTAAACAACCATAACATCTAGTGGGAATCAGTGCTAACACTAGAAAATTAGGCTAACTGGCTTCCATTTTCCGAGTAAAAGCTAGTTCGCCTAGCTTGCTAGCTTCCAATTTCCAAGTACAAGTTCCAATACAAACGGAACAGCATGATGGGTCTTCCCAAATGTTGAATGTTGTAAAGGGACAGATGTCTTAAATCACGAACGGAACATAACCAGTGTGGGCTTGTTGAAAATGAGGAAACAAATGTCTTGTATCAACGTTTGTAGGCTACAGTGCTATGATGAGCTCCAGTCAGTGCACCACGGATGTTGACAGCAAGTCTTCTAGCAATGCCAGCTCAGTCAACCACTGCCATGGGAAAGGATTGAAGCTTAGATACTGTTTTCCACAAATATGTCTAAAAACATGTATCTTCTTTTGAAAAATGGGAAATTATACACAATAGCTGCCATATCATTAGAGTTTATATTCAAATTTCAGTTCAACTTTAATTGGTGTTCAGCGATTATTCTGTAGGATTTCTGTGTTTCTTGAATGGGAAAGCTCAACTTTTTCAGTGTTTCACAATGGTGTCACGAGTTTCCAGGCTTCACTGCTCTGCTGAATGTTAAGCCTCTTACGAACTTCACTAATTGCCTCATAGTTCACTGAAAACATATCATCAGGCCTGTTTTAAAGCTAACACAAACTTATCAGCATGCAAAATTAAAGTCTGTGTCATGTTGATTCCAGTATTTTGCCCACCCCCTTGTATGCTTTACTGTGTGTATGGAAGACAGATGGACAGTTAGTCCAGCCATTATATCATATCTCCCAGAGAGACACATGTTTACAGGACAGCAAATCAAGCTCTAATGAAGTCACGGCCAAGGGAAATGCTGGGCTAGGCTCACAGCAAGAGAGTGTGTCCGATGCCAAGTGCTGGTGTACAGTGATGAACGACTACAGCCGAATTTTGCTAATGATCATTTTGGAAAAGTAAATAGATGTATCCAGCATCAATATTTCTTAATTACGGTCGTTTCCTGTGGAATTCTCTGTTGACGAAAACAGGGCGAAACAATCAATCAAGCAAGAGAGAGAGAGAAAGACTCTGAGAAGAAGGAAAGCAAACCTCAAAGGACGGATTTCATCATTCGCAATGGATTTTCACCTTTTTGAAAGTGTCTAACTGTGTGTGCACATGTCTGAGAACAGTAACGGGAGTGACACCCACATTAAAGAAAGGAAGTGTGTGTGTGTGTGTGTGTGGAGCAACCAAGAGAAAAACATAGTGACTTTCTCTGCCCTCTAAATCCCCTGCAGACTACATGCCAGTGGCTACATGCTGCTCAAAGTGGTTTAATGCCCTGTCAGTTGTGCCACTGGGAGAGAAGTGGTTTAATGCCCTGTCAGTTAAGCCACTGGGAGAGAACACACACACACACACACACAGTGAATCATGAACTGACACACACACTACTAACCCCACAGTACAAAGGGCTGCAGCTACTGCCAAGAAGCACACATGAATCCTGAGAGGGAGTGTTTGTCGAGGTTTGAGGATGGTGGCACGACATGTGTATATATGAGCAGTCTGTGTCTAACTGTAAGCAATGGTGGTATTGGAATTGTGACTGTGCATAATCTGAATGTAAAGTGAGTTGTTAGGGTTATGCACACTGACCATCTCCCTCTGCCCCCCTTTCTTCACACTCCTTTCCCCCCTTTTAGTTCAATAGAGTTGCAACATAGGATTTATTTCGGGTGTCCAGGGTTTCAAAGGTAAAAGCCCCATTAACATTCTGCATAGATAATGTTAATTGACTTACAGTTGGAGCACTGTCTACACTGCACATCCAACATGTGTATGAAACATGAAAGCACCAGTAAAAAAAAAGTTAAGGAACTGTATTTGAAAATATCTGGTTCGGTGATAAAAAGTCAAAGGTATATACATAAAAACTGCTATAATCAATATTTTTCTATTAACAATGGATGCAAGGTGTTGCTCATAGTGACAAACCCACACAGAACTATCACCAAGTCTGTAGTCCCCCCACCTCTACGAAGTTATTAGAGTCTTTCAGCTCATTGTTTTGGTTTTACAGCCCACACCTCTGACTGGCTTCTTCTTCATAGCAACTGTGGTTAAGGTAGTATTTTTATCTGCCATACCAAACTGACAGAAAAAAACATGATTCTTCAGAAGTGAAGCTGAAATACTTGAACTAATGACCATAACATGAACATAACTATAGTACAGTTAAATTACCCATGAGGCTGTTTCTGTGTTGATGTAAACTGAGAATATTATTAACAGGAAACTTTAAATTTACACTGGGGAGAAATACTCCACTGACTTTGCAACTTTATAGGCTTGAAGCGGTTTTGCACATGTGATGGAAAATGCTAATTGTCAAACACCAACAAAAAGTTAATACTTTCAAATCCTCACTGTGTTTTCAAACATGTACTATCCAATTGTACTTTATCTTTCTGCCACTCCATTCCCTACCCACCCACCACGCTCTCTGTTAACTAGACCCTCCAGTGTGAAAGGCCGGGATTAACCTTGGATTTGAAACGGGCCGCAAGCCCATACACTCACCAATCCCTCTGTCAGACCCACCCTCATGAGCTCATCTCTGTCTGATGAATAGCCACGGTCACAGGTGAACACACATACAGATAGACAGAGACACACACACAACAAATAAGGGCAAATAGGCGCTTATGTGTGCCTTTACACATGCAGACACACACACTCACAACATCAGCATATTAGCTCTCTTTCTCTCTTTGTGTGTGCGAGTGTCTTCAGTCAGATTTGATGGTATTGTTGGTCTGTCAAAGGCAGCTCTTACAAGGAGGCAGCGATGTCAAACCAAGAGCAGTGCTGACAGGGAGCATGCCCTAACCTCACACACTGCTCACACATACACACAGAGCCAGGCTGAATATGAAAGCTTTTGAGCTGCAGGTGTCTTTATTAGAGCCATTCCTCCAAGAAATAAGGGTCTGACTCAGAGCAGAGAAGCCTGATCTGTCAAAAGGCCTTTTGGGAGGAGGAGGTTTAGCAAGTCGCTGTGTTCACACATACAGGTACTAGGCTGCAACACCAGGTCCCATTCACAATGAACAGCAGCCCATCACTGTCCCAGCTTTTGAGGCGGTAAGTCTCAGCCTACATTCTGTACTCAACTATAATGCCATATTCTCTCCAATAGTCCAAACTGAAACAGGCTATAACATCTGTGAGAAAATGTAAACATTAATGTAATCCATAAAAGATATCAGCAGCACAGTAAATATACACATTTTCAATGGTGTGATGCAAGCAACACCAACCCTAACCCAACAAACTACCTGCCCTGTCCTAACCAGCTCAGTGCATCATTTAAGATGACACAAATAAAATAACCCTGATGATGTCATTGGGGTCATCTCAGTTTGGGATTGGAGACATATTTCACAAAACCTACAAACCTGGACCAACCAGGCAGGGGAAGTCTAACACAAAAAAAAATACTTTTAAGGTGCATTATGGGAAATATAGGATCCAGCGTTTTTGGAGCTTGACCCATACTAGGCTATATCAGCCTCTGGTGATACAACTTTAACCATTCTTTTATTTTTTATGTCTCTTGCAAGTCTCTCAACCATGTGAAAATTGTTGGAGTACCCCTTTAATCCAGCATCAAATGCATCATTTATTACATAGGAACATCTCATCTGTCAATCAATTATTTGCATACAGTCAACTAACTTAAAAATGCTAAGATTCAACAGTGAATGCATATATTAACCATTTTGATATAGTTATTTGAACATACACATATCTCATTAACAGACTGCAAATGTTCATTCATTTTTCTTTGTCTCCTTATTCTGATCCTGTGCACCCTCATAGAACTGTGACTACTTGTTTTTCTAATTTGTCATTAGTATATTTTCACTTCATGTGTTCTTGACATATTTGAATTATTATGTCCAATCATCCTCTACTGTATAGTCACAGTTATTTAAAAACAATTTTTTTCTTCTCCACATTCCAGTTTCCCCACATAAATGATAAAAAATGTATATGATATCACATTATCTTAAACCATACACTGTGTGTATCTGTAAGTGCACACTTTTTGTCCATTTTTGTTCCTGTCTCTCTCTCTCACTCACACACACACACACACACACACACAGTGTCTTGTAGTGTGATCTGTTCAGGAGATAGTGCTTATTACTGTCTAATAAATCTTTTCTACCTCCCACCGGGGCCCTAAGTCGTAATTTACAGCAACACGTGCTGCTGGTGTTCAGGCTTCAGCCAGTGTGAATTTTTAAAGGCTGATGGCTGCTGATGGCCAACTTTAACTTTATACTAAAGATGATAAGATCATCATGGGACACTAAAACTCTGAAATCAGGTAGTGGTCCTAATTATTATACTGAACATGTTAATGTGGAATCCAATAACTGATGCATTATAGGTTTAATCCAGGTTTCATCACGTCAGAGGTTTTTAGGGATAATATTGGCCTCATACATATGACAGACATATCAGTCTAACCATGGTTCTGTTTCCCAAGGGCAGCAGTGCATAGTGCACTGTAACAGCAAAATTACTACAATCAACACATACCACCACCTTCTTGAGAGGATGCAGGAAGGGGGGAAAGAGAAAAAAAGGAGGGGTAAGTGAGAGAGGAGTTACAAGAAGAGGAAATAGAAGGTGAAAAAAGGAGGAGAAGAGGGTGGAGAGGAGATAAATCTTGTCTCTGTGTTCACAGCAGGCCCGTCAAGACTGAAACATGACATTTATGTGGACTGGCATTGGTCATAACTCTAATAATGGCTCCAGAAAATACAGACCGTGTGTAAAATGACGTTTGGAGGGAACCATTGTAAAGCGTGAGTGACAGTAAAGCAGCACACAAAGCCTGAGAATAACCCTGTAATCTGGGGTATCGGATTCAACACACTGGTAAAGCGGCATGCTGGGAGTGAATGGAGTCTTTGTGGAGGCTGCGGCTTACAGGCTCATTTGCATGCAGTGATAAACGTTGTTTACACTGGACATACAGCTCTGTGAAGTGGTAGGTAAACGCAGCAGGAATGATAGATTTACTGCCTCACATGGGAGCCAGACGGTTATGTAGTAACCACACACACCGGCCAATTCATGCAACAGGTATGCAAACATAAGCTACACAGAGACAGATACGCAAAAACACACACACTCAGACGGATCATTTCATGCAACAGGGATGTTACATACACACACACACACACACACACACACACACGAAATGGTATCCATCCTCCTGGTGATAAATGCCCACTTCTTTCCACTATGGCTGACTTTCATATTTCCAGCCAATCTGTCAACATCACGCTCAAACAATGTTTATTTTCTCTATGTAGATTTGATAAACACATAGATATAAGCTAGAGCTCTTGTGGGTGAAGGGGGTGGAGGGGAGGTGGAGAGCTGACCAGGTCCACTGCCTCATTCCAGGATGAGGAATCCCCTCTCTAAGCAGACAGGGCAGGCTGTAGGGAGGGGACCAGGGGCCACGCGGGGTCTCAGCCCCATTTAAGGAGCTGAGGGTGATTCGTCATCTTCTGGAGGCAACGGACAGGAGGGTGGCAGTGTGTCGTTGGAGAGAGGTGGAGGTGGGGGTGGCGGACAGGGGCAGCGATTTAAGGCAGTAAACGGGTTTCGGGTCACTGGCATTGCACAGTGGGCTAGTCACTCAGCTCCGTAACTGGACAAGGTAGAGGGAACAGGCTGGAGTCAGGCAGTGTGGGGTGGGGGGTGGGGGTCACCCTCCACCTACCTCACCCACCCACAACACCCCTCCAGAACCTCCAGGTCAATGGAAATGATAGCTCACCCCTGTTTGAAATTAAGTTTCTTCAGTTCAAAGCCAGGCTGGGTATGTTTGTTTTACAGCGTAATGTCATTTGCACCATGGTGGGTGGAGGTTAGGATGTGCACCACCTGATGAGATTTTTGATGACACAGAAGGAGGTGCATGGGAGCTCTTTGATGTGCCCAGTCTGTCTGATTCTCAGCTGTCATTGCTGCTGTGGTGTGAAATGAACATGACAACCACAGAACCTGCCAACCCAACCCCCTTGTGTTAAGCGCATCCCTCTGTTGGTGGGAGAAATAATATTGAGTTTCCCTGTTTTCCACAGAGACTCGTAGTGGTGGAACGGTGCGGGGGTCAGACATTTTTCTCATGTGCTGCCAGCCAGCTACTGCAGTGAAGGGTCAATAAATCAGCTGAAGGTAAACACACAGACGGTGACTGAGTGAATAAGAACAACAAATGACAGCAGAACTCACCCTCTGTAAAGTGCTTTGTGGATTGGATTGTAATGTCAAGGTTAAAAATGATGATGCAGGTTTTAAGTTAGTAGATAATGCAATCATAATTACAGATTTAAATGGAATAACTAGGGTTGGGTTCCAGTAACTGGTTCCAGGTTGGCAAAATCGCTAAGTTCTGATGGTAACAAATCTCTTATAGAAGCTTTTATCTCTTGTTTTTATTAGCATTGTCATTTTTAGTCAGTGCCCACATAATTGAGAAATCCTGCCACCATCAGATAATATAAGTTATAGCTGATTGGCCTTTCGTCATGTAAGTAAATGACAAGTCGGTGTCTGTATTCAGCCAAAGATCATTTGTTCGAGAAGAAACTCCACTCTATGATTGCGAGGGGGCTGCGTGTTTCTGCAGTTCAACAAGACCGACAGAATGAGGAGTCTTCACATCAATTTCAGGAGTCAGAATCTCCCAGTTCAACGTTTATACATGTCATAAGAATTTCTAACTTTCTGAAAATAAAAAATAATGTGTGCAAATGTATGTAGTCTACATTTATACAAATATGATACATATCTAATCAATATTTATTTTCTTATGCAGCTCATCAACAACCTGTGTATGAACTAAATGTATGAACAGTTCATACATTTAGTCTTTCTTCCTTCTTCATCTAACAAAAGCTGATTAAACATCTCAATTGAATTTAGTTTTAGTTATTTCTAACTAGTTTATGCTTACAAATGTTGAAAGCTGAACCTAATTAGATTCAATAAGGGATTTGAAATGATTTGGATTCAACAAGCGGATTCCATACTGAATTCAGATTTTATAAAAATGAACATGAAAACCCCTACTTCGGGAATAATGGTGAGCTACACACACACACACACACATCTCATGTGGAAAGAGCACAACATTTTCAGACTGACAAGAAAACATTTATGAGAATGTTGTCTTTGAATCGCTTACTACTCAATGGGATAATTCAGTGACACTAGGATCCTTGAGTCATGAAAGTTACATACCATGTCATGATCCATTTAAACTTTTAATTCAAGCCAGGCCCAAGAAAGAAAAACACTATAACTGGAATAGCAAGTTTTTACATGAATACATTTCCAGTTTAAAGGTCCAGTCCCTCCCCCCTGCTTTCATGGTTTCACGTCCCACCACAAACCTTAGACACTTACTCGTGTGTACATGCACGAACACTCTGATTCATTTATAATTTGTTTGTTTGTTAACATTGTCCAAGTTTCGCATTTTAATGTATTGCTTCCATATTTATTCATAGAATATACAGTAGATTTAGACTCTAAGGATCGGCTGTGCGATGACAGTGATGGTGATTATAAATGCAGGCTTGTAGATGAGTTAGCTGGATTGGATACAGTTTCAGACACACATGTGCAGATACACACACATGCACAGATGCACATGCACATGCACGCACAAGCACACTTGACTTGACTTGATTGGTGTCTCTGTCTCTGGGTGGGCTGATTTAAAGTGTCCCTGAGGTCTCGTTCCAGGTAGGGAGACAGACAGGGGCCTGGAATCCCCCACCCACCACCCTGCTTCCCTCACACCCGCTCCTACTGCGGCTCCCAGTGAGCAGACCCAGCCCCCACACCCTCCACACACACACACACACACACACACACACTTGCTCAACCCAGATTCCTCTTCATCCACACAGCATCCATGCTTTCTCACACTGGCCTGAGCTGTCTGGGTCTCTGGGTTGCGTGGATTTCTCACCCCCCAACCCGTCTCGTCCCCAACGAGCTGCCACACATTCCAGCAGCACCCGGGCTTATTATTGGAGGAAATTTATAGGGCCATTTATTTAACTGGATCCGAATGACATCGGTTCTGGATGAGTGGAGCTAGGGCAAACTGCCGGGCCATGTGGTCCAGGGAAAACAGAGCAGGGGATAAATCAACTGACTGGGGGAGAGAGAGAGAGGCGGTGGGTGGGAAGCTGGGGGACAGATAGAGAGACGGGGAAATAAAGTAAAAGTGAGAAGGAAAGCCAGAGACACAAGAGAAAAGAAAGTGAAATAAGAAGATTAGATGATCAGTAGTGGGGTTGGACCATGCTGACTTCTGAAACAGCACTTAGACCATGAGCATGGACGAATTAACCAGTTAAGGGGCCCCGGGGGAAAAATTTGCTGTTGGTCCCCTATTGACTCCCCCACACACAACAGGGCCCTTTTACAAATTATATGAAATGGAATCTAATCAAAATGTGGTAATGAGACTATTCCTGTCGTCAAATTGTGTACTAGATCAATAAGAAAATAAAGAAGTAATCAAAGGAATTGAATTATATATATTGGGTCTATCATCTGGTTATTACACTGCTCTAGTTGCAATCAGAAGCTGGGAGTTTGAAGTGTGAAGTGGCATTATGTCTTCCCGGATCTTTGTTTTAACATGTGCATCTGAAGAATGGCTTTCCTTTGGTACACACATCACACTCACATAGACACAAACCCCATGACTCTCTGTTCACATTCAGGAATGTCTGAACGTAAAGAGAGGAAGCACATTACATAGCCAGGAGGATCTCACAGGCTTATTAGCATGTATATATATGTGTGTGTGTGTGTCTCACTTACCTGTGCTCACAGGTGTCTTGGTGATAATCACAGAGCTGACAGGGATCAGACATAGAAGACACCCTGAAAAAAGAGATGCTTTAAAATAACTGTTGTAATGTGACTATATAGGTCATTTCTGAAATGCTATAAAAAGAAATAGCTTGAAAAGATAAACAGGCAGTGAAACCCGAGGTGAAGATGCATCTGCTCGAGTTGGAAATGTTTCAGCTTGATTTGCACCCACTCAAAAGCCGTATGACTGCACTTAATGAATGTACAGGAGCAACATTGAGGGGATGTGAAGGAAAATGTGAGAAACAACTAGAGTTCTTGGTAAGTTTTAAAATGAGTCCAAGCTTTCTCACACACATGGAGCGCCACTCTTAGCTAGCTTTAACAAACATCTGTACTGTCTGTCACTTTCTTTGGCTGTTTTTAGGTAAGAAACAGATTGCATAAACACCCCAGTGGTCAAATCCATGTGAATAAAGATGAAGAAAAAAAATGGTGAATAAAATCTGCTTTGCATTCAATCTGGATGCATGTTCAGAGTGCATTATGTCACTTTGATGGCCTCTTCATCGTTCTTTATCTCTAGCGTGTTATTCTTCACATTGTATCACTTTTATTGGCAATGATTGCTGATCAATTCTTCTTTTCTCTTTTCTAAAGAAACCAGAAACATAAAAAGCTGAACTTCTTTTGGAAAACACTGACAAATGATTGCCAGTATGGTCATCCTCTGTTGATTTGTTTGTTTTGTTTTCGCAAACATGGCCGACATGCTTCCACTTTCTGTCACCTCTGATCACATAATACAAGATATGTCATTGCCAGATCTTTCTGTTTTGTATAACTTGTGTGAGTCTCACTGTAGCCTCCCAGGATTTACCGTCACCATTTGTTAGCAGGTAGCATTTATGGCCCCTGTTCAAACTACTATGTAATCAAAATGTAATGCACCATTTTATTGTTTGCCAACTGCCAATAAACAAATTTGAAAAAAAAAACTGAGGAGAAAGAACAGGATTAAATGCTTTTCTGTAGTTTTAGCTTTTAGCCAGGTTAACAAATTCTTACAAAAAGGATCTGCATACGTGTGAACAGCAGACATTTGTGTGTGTGTGTGTGTGTGTGTGTGTGTGTGTGTGTGTGTGTGTGTGTGTGTGTGTGTGCGTGTGTGTGTGTGTGCATGTGTAGGCTACACACATGATTTGATTCGATGTGGGTACAAAGGGGCGAATACAAGCTGAAGTCTCATATTCCCAAATGTGAATGATAATTAAAGTGCATATCAAACACATTAAAGGACCCAAACAGCATACCGAGTTTCATGGACATATTAAGAGTTTCATCACATGCCAACATGCGATCTGACCCCTCGTTGTACGTTGAAAACGAACGTGATCTGGTGCTACCAAGTAATGTACTCCCGTCACCCGTGTGATATTTTTCCACATTTAAATTGGAATGAGTGATATGGAAGAGCCTTCAGAGGTAACCCGAGCCCTGTTTACCCAGCCAACCCTAATGCAAACAATCCTACACACACACACACACACACACACACAGCACTAAGTGACTGACACTGACGGCTGTCACAAGTCGCTGGGGGGTGGGGGTGGGGGGTTGATAGGGGGTGGAAGTAGTAGTGGGGGGGCAGGATAATCCCTGTCCACAGTAATGACCTGCCTTCAAAGCAAATTCTCCTCCACCCACAGATACACACACACACACACACACTCATACAGATGCAGAAATGTCATCCTGGATCCATGACACACAGACGCCCCTGTACATCAGTAACTGTACTGTAGTTTGAAATCAGAAACTCTGCCCATCACTCACAATATCCTGATTACACTTGGACAAAACTTAGGGAATGATGTGCTCCTTTCCAACATTTTCAATACTACACCAACTGGCCTAAAGGGGGTGCTAGGATATTTGTTTAAGTCACACACTGTAACTTGTAGGCCACTGACTGTATATTCACAAAACGTGAACAATGGAATGATGCATCTCATTACGCATCAGTCAAGGGGGACTACAAAGGTTGTTTTCTTGTTGTGGATATGTTGACATTTCAACAGATCATCAGTCATCATCTGCTTTTCTACACACACACACACACACACACACACACACACAAATCAGAAAGTGGTAGCCAAACACAAAACATGTTTAATTAAAACATTTCACAATTTCTTATAAAAAGAATAATTGTTCTGCACACAAGCAAACACACACACAACTTATTCACTACAATTACAACACACAGCTGCATTCATCACACACACACACACACACAATGCAACTAGCTGTACATGGTAGGGCAGTGTGTTTGGGTCAGTAAGTGGGAAAAGGTGGAGTGTGGCGTTCTCACCATTGAAAGCAGCAGCAGCAGGGATCCCAGCGGACTGACTCCCGTTTACTCTTCTCATTTGGTCAACCAGACGGCTCTGTCCCAGTATTAAGCTCATTCCCATTTCCTGTTTCTGCTCGGCTAATAAAAAAAATACAATTTGGACAAGTTGTGACTTTTATAATATTTTATAATATTTGTGTTCTGCACTGCCTCCTTGCATACTTCCTTGGTTAACATCCCAACTAAAGTGTACAATGCTTAGTAGGCCTATGACCTTCACTGTGGATATGCTGTTTACCCCACTGAGAGTAGTAGTTTGGTATAAATGTACTAAATTAAATGAATTAGAGGCATAAAAATGAATGACTCAAGAATGTGAATATACCTAAAATTTGAAATGACTCCTGATAGGGCCTCTACATTACATTAAGCTACCATAAAGCTATTACAACCATCTATTCTCATTCTAGATTCAAGGACTTTATTTGTCACATGCACATGTAGGATGTGCAGTGAAATGAAACATTTCATACTCATAATGTTAGTATGTTAGTTGGAAGTTAGATAAGATTAATGGTAGTGATTAATGATTTGTGTGAGCAAATATGGGTACTTAAGCCACATAATAGTTTAGGATAAAAAATAAATTGTACACATAAGAGACATTAAATAAATTAAATAATAATTAAATATAGCTTTCATTGCTGCCCTTTGAAAACCATGTCTCTCTTTTTTTGAGCTGCCCTGTTTTCAGCTTTGTGACAACATATTTTAAAATGGTTTCTTTAGCTCAGCAAGTAGAATATTTTCTCAACCTATAAAGGAACACTTTATACTTTTATTTATTATTTGAAAAATGTGAAATCACCAAGTTTGGAGATTTGTGGTTTTCACTGGACAGAGAGGATATGTAGCAAAAAATATATCAATGAACAGTCATACATTTTAGCACTAGGAGGCCAAGCTGCTCCAGGCCAGGCAGTTAAGTTTGAGCCCTTCTGAGGTCTGCTCACTTCAGCCTCCAGAGGCCTGACCTGGGCCCTTCTACCAGGTGAGTCCAGCTGAAAGCATTCCTTCACTGGGGAGGGGGGGTGTAGAGGTAGAGAGGGGAATGGATGGAAGAGGATGGGTTGAGGTGTGGTGTTAGAAGGAGGACCCACCACCCACGAAGCTGCCACGCTCTCTGCTCCTCTGAAGGTCCCCTACCTGCTAATTTGCATCAGTAAACAAGTAGCCGACGACTTCAAAGTGTCGACACCAATGAGGCCTGACACGGGAATGGACTTGTGCTTAAGTATGTGTGCAGGTATGTGCGTGTGTAAGTGTGTGTCTGCATTGATCTACCAGTTTGTGTAGGTTTTATATCATGGGAATACCTTTCTGAGAATTTGAGAATGTAGATCAGTACAACACTCGTTCATCTAAATTTATAGTGGGCAGTTAATGACTCACATGATGATCTGCATCATTTGTACACATTTTGGTATGACAGTGGTCAAAGTAAAAATACTGAATATTATCTGGCTACTGACAGCTTCAGCCCAAACAGCATCCATATCGGCTTTCAAAATACAAACTCAGTAAAACTCTGGTGTATATATCCGTATGCTAAAAAATCCATCAATGTGAATGTGTGTATACATGTTTCTTTAGATGGGCCGCCACCCACGGAGACATGTCAGGTAAATATTTGGAGGGTGAAGGGGGGGGCGGTGAAGTGTCCAGTGTCCAGAGAGGGCACATGCCATCTGAAGCTATCCATCCACTCCACGCAGGCATCTGATATGGTCGGAGACACCTGATCCTGCATTAGGCCGCCTCTGAAGCTACGCAACATCACGGCTCACCCCAAACATCAACTTGAACCAAAGGGCCTCCAGCCAAATAATGTGTGTGTATATGAGCAAGAATCTTAACATGTGCGTATTCCTGCTTGTGTGTGTACGTCATGTACGCTAAAAATCACAGAAACTTGAAAGACATGGATACTAACAATGAGAAGTTGAGTAATTGTTTTCAGCTCTAGTAATTCCTGTGTGGATGTGTATGCATGCAGGTGTGTGTGTGTGTGTGTGTGTGTGTGTGTGTGTGTGTGTGTGTGTGTGTGTGTGTGTGTGTTGAGGGAGTTGTCATATGTCACATGGAGAGACGTGTGATGACAGAGGCTTTTCTAGGTGTGTTTTCAACAAGAACACAGGATTAGGGTAAAACACGGAGGGGGAAATGCATGTAGTATTTACATGCTAACTCACTGCAGAAGACCAGATTCTAAAGATTACCAGCGATGCTTCACTTCCAGTTCAGTGGCTGCTTTTATCCAGGTACGTCACAGTGGAGTGATTGCATTTATTAATGTCCTTGCCTCATCACGGGAGTCAAAGACCTACCTCTTGCTGTGCCAGTGGAGCTGTGCAGGTTAAGTCTTGGTACCCAAATGCCCACCTCTCCCCCTGCTGTGCCAGGTGCTCTTACACCAGCAAACCACACAGGGGAGCTACTGCTTTTTCCAAGGCCTGTAACAGAGACACACACACAGAGAGAGAGAGAGACACACACACACTCACTCAATGCTCTCCAGCCAAACATTCTCTTCAGTCAACCTGCTGCATGGGGTTCAGCACGGATCAGCAGTCCAGCTGGAGGCAAGAAAGGCAGTGATTTCTCTTTGCAGCCAGTAGAATTAACATTTTATAAAAAGTATGGAAGCATTAAATCTGTTGTCTTCTGTTTTTTTTTAATGCTGTCCCCTGATTTTAATAAGTTAACCTGTGACAAAATAGATGATGGTTGTCAAAACAACAACTGATCACTGAAATATCAATAATTACTGAAAACTATCTTACCCTATTTGGTATGTAATAGTGGGATAAATATACCAATAAAGTTTGCCCTAACCAATAATGTAAATTTGGTTGTATTTTTACTTTAGCTATTTAGACTTTTGATATTTGATATTTGATATATTTGCTTTCACAGGCAGATCAATATGACTAAAAGGTTTTATTAATTTTCTACAGTATAGAATACTTAGTATGTAAAAATTAGGCTTATTCATATGGTGAATTTTGACTTTGGGTATGTGTTTAGTTGTAGTTTTGCGTATGTACATAGCTTTTTAATTCAAGGTTGATATCATGTTGCTTTTATGGGCAGGTCAGCAAAAATGATTTTAGGTTTCAACAAGACAAAAAGGTTCAATTAAAGGAATGCTTTGCAAAGGGAAAAAAAACCCAAAGTGAACAATATTGATGTCCAACCCTCTTCCTCTTAGTCATATGTAAACACAACTCGGTATCTAGGACAATGATGTCAGATACGGTAAGAGACATCCAGCAAGCGAGGACATGTTCTAATAAATATCATTACATTCGAGCTGGCTGAAAATATGCCAGCCTGCGAGACACACTGTATGACAACAGTCAAGATTAATGAGCTGAGAAATCAGACCCAAACACAAGTGCTATTTTTTTTCCATGTCCAGTTCACTCAAATGTTTAGGCCCTCTCAGCGAAAGCCACATGGAGGTTGCTGCAACACGCATGACAAGATTTCTGCTTGCTTCATCTGTCAGAGGGTCCACCCATATTTTACAGTGCAGGAGAGGATGATAGGGGCCTGTGGAACACCTATATGAAAGTATGGGTGAGGTAGAGTAACATGAGTGTAAATAAAGGTATTTAAAACCATGGCAGACACACTCAAGGAACTTTGAACAAGCAGCAAACATGGGCCAGTAAATAAAACTCATGTGATCAAGAAGATCCAACATGTACTTAGTTTTATTGTAAAACCAGAATTCTCTCTGGTTAGGAATGACTGAAATTTATGTTCAGGATTTTGGATTATAAAATGTTTATGTTTCTTGAGGTTATCAGCTCATTTTTGCTCATTGTAATTTCTATGGTCTTGTTGGTCATTCTGATTTGTCTTTTGTAAGTTTTTTATTTTCAAATTAAAAAATTGTCACGACTGTACCGTATATGAGGTTTTGTATGTTTAATGTAAATGTAGGACTACTTTATACATGTTTTACACAATTAATTCATCACCGCAGTCAGTTTTATGTCTTGTCAATGATTTGCTTAATAAAACAAATTACTGGTAAGTATTCTGAAAGTAGTATTTGCTTATGAATCACAAATGAATTCCTTTACATGTTAGGATACAGCTTTTGTTTATAATGTGACCTACATTTTCTTTTTAAAATATATATTTTAGAAGGATACATTATAAAAGACTCTTATTATACATTTTTGATCATTTCAGTATCTGGAATTGAAACAAAAATTTGATTACATTTTAAATTTTAATAACAATAATAAAGTCCACAAATGTACAGTATGAAAAGGTAAAGTTAAAATCAAAAAAGTTAAATTGTCTGTACTATATTACATCAAGTTTTATAAAATATGATTTCTATTTATTCCATTTTTAAAAGTAATGTGAGTAAACATTTTCAAGAATCCTCATTAAACAAAAAGGGGTGTAAACATGTATTTTAAAAATAGCCAGAAATGGTAGAAACAGTGTGTGATTTCTTCTGACTGAATTTTATAAATTATACTAATAACAATATAATCGAATAATATTCTACTTACCAACAATGAAAAAATACTACTTAATGCAAACAGAAAAGCTCATCAATGTTTCCTAAATGAATGGATTCCTTGTGTAAATTCTTTGACTGCTTCAGTACAATAGGCGAGGGAACTTTTTCATTACAGAAGGGCCTTGTAATCTCTGGACCCTTTGTTTTTCTTCAGCTCTCAAATGTTCCTCGCCACCTCCAGAGCTGGCTAATGGATGCAGATGGAGGAAGTGTTTGACATTATGGACACAGCAGTGCTTGTTTTGGAGGAGCTGGTCATGTGGTCTGCCCTAGCAGGCCACACAGTACCCTCTTAATGTGACCCAGACCCCCTAGCCAACTCCAGGGGGTTTCAGGAACTGTCCGCTCTGGGGAAACTGAGTGTCAGTTTAGCCCCCCAGTGAACACAAGTCAACATGCCTTAATCCCCCCATCACCTAAAGTTACACTTTTGGGTCTGCAATTAGCCAGCCGGCCAAATCTCCCCCATGCCCTACTGAGCTCGCTTTTTCCGAGCCCCGATATGGAGCTCCAAGCTGGGGCTGTGACCAGTGCACAGAGTTCCATAATGGGACCCAGAGCTGCTGCTTGAGCTGCCGGTTTCCATGGCACAGTGCCGGCCCGGCCACATGGTCCCTCATCTTTCACTGTCACCGTGCTGGAGAGGAAGAGATCAAAACAAACATGTGGTGGCAGGGAGAGCCTGACATGATGAATCGCTGTAATCAGTATCAGACAGCCCAGCGCTTGCTCTGATTGGTGGAGGCTCCTTTTGACAGATTCTTCCAGTGACTGAGTGACAAGACGCACAGAGCAAGATCTGTGACCTGAAGCACAGCCTGAAGACCTGAGATGTGGCTGATCCAAGCAAAACCACCACCAAGCGGAGTCTGCAGGTCATTCTTCTCTGAGCTATGCTGAATGTAAACATTTTCTAAGGTGGGGAAATATTTGCAACATGGAAGCCGGGTGTTTGGTGGGAGCCATGTCCATTATCGACTGGCTCAGAGCCATGACAACAGGAATGATGGGGGTGTAAATTCCAGTCCTTGGTATCGGCTCCGTTCTGCACATTGTTTACCTCCTTTGTGACTTCCTGCTTCTTCATCTTGGAAGAGGAGCACAGGAAGGCCCGAAAGTCCCCCCTCAACCCAAATCTCCTGTACGCCCAAACAAAAAGCCACATTGTAGCTAATTTTCCTGTCTCCTCCGCTGCGCATTTCCAGCCGGGGGTGTGGTATTGGCATTCCTCAAGGTCAAACCTCTGCACGCCTCTGATCCCCTAATTTCACTGTCTGGGGTTGGTGTGGGGGCTTCTCTAATGGACGTTACCCACTTCCTGCTGTTGGTAAGAGGTGATCCTGATCCTGCTGTCACAGAGCGAACTGCCACATTAAAACCCCACTAAACATCTTCAGCGTTTCAAATTGGAGATCTACTGGAGGACTCGTCATCTTACTGACCCCTGATGTTAGAGCCTTTCTTCAGGTGGGCCAAAGGGACGAAGCTAGCGGGCAAGCAAAAATGAGGAGGAGGAAGAGAGAAAGAAACAGGATCAGCCCATGAAAGGTGCATTTACTGACCAGAGTGACTTTAAAGGAAATATTCACTCAGCTGAGTTTTTGGAAGAAAAGGAGCAGACTCTGGCCACCCCGCTGGCTTGGACATTACCTCCGCTAACACAGTTATTAATTTCAGCTAAAGAGGGAAAGTAGTTAATGGGATATGCACACATGCACTCAAACACACACATACTTATACACTTTCACAGTGGGCCTGTCTGTAATGGCCTTTGACTAGAGGTCTGTGGTTCAAGTTCACGAAAGCAGCAGAGGCTGGCGAAGAGAGAACAAGCCAGGGTGGCTGAAGGGGGACAGATGGAGCAAGCGTTGTGGGGACGGAGGGATGGAAGAAGTTGGGGGGGTTGAGGGACATGAGGTGGTGGTGGTGGGGAGGGGGATCTCAGCCTCAAGCCCCCTCTGCCAGAAACAACAAGCAGGCCTTCTCATATTCAAATAAATACCAAGCCAGTGGGGAGCATGGAGGGGCTGCAGATAAGGAGGAGGCAAGGGGCGAGAACCAGACTGGAGGATGGCTTCTCTGCTACACTGAAGCCTATTTAGGATCACGGGCCAGGCCGAGAAGAGCAAAGCAGGCAGTGACAGATTTATAATGAGCGTAGACTCTGCCCTTGCATTTAATACTGGGCTTAAGATGTATTAGAGAGACAAAGGCTGCGGATCCTGCTCGGGGAGAAGAAAGGCCTTAATTAATTTGGGGAGATCGCGGAGGCCCTGGGCCCACATCATCAGTTCTTTGTGGCAGGAATGCCAGTTATTTACCAGCACTCCAATAAGGCTGCGGGAAGAGGCGAGGTGATGACGACTGGGGCCGCCGCGCAACAGATAGGGAAAGGATACTTTTCAAAAGCTAAAAGCTTCCCAGTTTTAAAACAAAGAGGGGAGGGAAAGAGAAGAAGTGATTTTGAAAAGGGATCTGACTCCAAGCAACCCCCTCCCCACCCTTCCTATGTCCTACACAGACATTCCAAACTGTTTTTGCTCTCGCTCAGTCTTTTCATGAGAAATTCAACTTCATTATTACTGATAACAACTCTGAAAGGAATAGTCAGAATATTGAGTGTACCACACATACTGTAAATACACACAAACACATTGACATTTTCCTGTCCTGATTAAATACATAATGTGCTTTTATTCCTATGCTACCATAGGTTAGACTGTGTCTTACAGTAATCTCCTGGTAACTGAATGATGACTGCCTGCTCCCCTCTCTCTCCTTTACAGTGTTGCTTCAGGTGCGGTGGGGCTGAAGGGAGCGGAGTGCCGAGGCCGGCCTGCATCGACCAGGCTGCACAGAGCCTGTTGAAGGGCACAGTTGGCAGCTGTCAGGCCTATATTCGTTAACTCGTCCAAGACATGTGGAGAGAGGACCTTCCTTCCCAAAATAAACAAATAGCGGTGGCACGCATCTTCCCAGACAACTGCAAAGGGGGAGGGAGAAAGTGAAAATTGTGCTTTTCTTTCTTTGTCTCTTTATTTCTGCATGGCAGCTTGGACAAATAGACTAGGTCAAATCTCAGAATCCTTAAAGACAAAGACGAAAAACTGGGTTGCAAGCACAAAACATATATTTCACATTGTGGGCTATAATGTATAAACCAAGTGAAAGAAACTTAATAGTCATAGCAGGAGGAACATTTTCTGAAATTTGTTATGTCATTTTAAAACATGATATTCCTTTATGGTGTAGTAATGTTCTTTCTAAAACACGTTTGTGCTTCCTCTGAGATTTTTTAATGAATAATATTAAAAGGTGAAGTCTCCAGTCTGTTTTCCCATGTTTTAACAATGTGTGTGGGGAATTTTCCTGGGACAAACACTAGGGAATCCTGATTTTCACCTTTGGTCAGCCATTGTGTTCATTTCCATTGTGTTTTTATGCACATGTCCTTTTATGATGACCCCCAAAATACAAAGAGAGCAGGGCTGAACAGGAAAACCACATTTATATGCCAGCAAGGAAATGTTTTTGGGTTGTTTTTTTTTGTTTTTTTTGTAGAAATAGAGGAATTCCCTGTAATATACAAGAAGTTAATATGGATATAGACTTACACAGGAGTCAAACAAATCTCCCAATTTTAAAACAGAATTACCACCAAAGCTTGCCTAAAGGTCTGACCTATTAAAATCATACAAATAATATGGATGCACACTAGATCAGATCTTATAGACTTTATAGGGCTTTATGGTCTTTTAGTATCTTATTATCTTTATCCTATAATATGCATTTAAGGGCGTGTAGCTTTGCTGTGATATTTGCATTACTACTGTATTTATTGAAGTTGACTATAGGATTACTGTACTAAAGTCGCCTTTAGGCATGAATGAAGGGCTACTGAAGGGCGACGTGGATCTGCAAACATCAGTAACACAATGTGAGCACAAACTCCCATCAATATTTACCATCTA
This sequence comes from Macquaria australasica, assembly GCA_005408345.1. NCBI lineage: Eukaryota > Metazoa > Chordata > Actinopteri > Centrarchiformes > Percichthyidae > Macquaria > Macquaria australasica. Next base: position 180,983 of record SEMN01000081.1, read on the forward strand.
CCCCGCTCCAAAGGCGCGCTTGCACAAATAAACTCAGTTTGCACTGTGATCTCTTTTCTATATCCGCGTGCAAATTTGAACATAATAACAAGCGGATACAAAATTAAAGCGACAATTTTTAAATGTATTCATGATAGCAACCAACCAACGCCACGGAAAAAGTCTTCTAAATATCCAGCTAACCACTCAGTGACAGATGATAGAAATGAAATTACAAATAAGGAAAAACAAATACTGATGGACATCGGACAAATATTCATCACTGTGGTAAAATGTTTGGACGTTTTTACTGAAAAACTCCAATTAGTATTCGCGCTGATGTGGACATTTCATTTCGGGAAAGGAGGTGGACATTTTTTAAGCGGAGGAGTGAATGAAGACATTCACAAATTTAGCCAACAGTCAAAATTAGACCACATGGTGCTATAAGGCAGCAGACGGCTTGCACCTGCACAAAAAAAAAAAAACTTTAACATTTATATTTTTGCATTTTAAATGTTTTTATAGTAGGCTACTATCTACTTTATATATTATATCCTCGACTACTCATCCGGAAAAAAAAACCAGATAAAATAATAATGAAATTAAAGATAGAGCCTGTAGTGATATAACAGCAAAACTGCAAGTCCCTGTTTTAATCATAGTGATATAATAGAAGCTATTCTTGTAATATTTAAAAGGCCTATTAAGGTCACTATTCGCCACCACAGTATCCCTGTAGGAATTTATAGAAATAGAACAGGGATTTTGATCGATTGAGTCGATAAATAAATATATATTGTAAACGTAAATAAATAATACATAAATTATAAAATCGGTCAAATGTTTTCCCGATAAGATTACTCAATTTCTAATTTCCGTTTATTTATTAAGGTGTAAATTCAATTCTAACTGATGACTTATTTTAGGGTAGTCTTTTTTTAAGGCGCCTAACTTAAATTTTCTTCTGAACACACAATAGATTTTTATTCATATGTATTTTTGCCTCATAATGACCGCCGGCCGGAGAAGCACCTTTTTGAATACTTCCTCCTGCATACCTGCGTCTCTCTGTGCATTTCCTAAAGCCCCGCGGAGAGAGGGGACACCCCGGGCCCTCTGCTGTCAGCGGTCAACTGCTCACTTCCTCTCCTTCTTATTCAGGGATTTAGACTAATATTTAGACAGGATAGGGTTTTATACGTGGAGTGCGCCGCCTCGGTCCCCACAGCTTCAATCACGCAACATGAATGTGAAAATCATTGTTTTTATGATCAGCGAAATAACCCGTGATTTATTATCTGTTAAATGATGCGAGCGTGTAATTAATAATTGTATCAGCCTGATTGCGGCAGAGACGGGCTCGTTAAATTAAAGAGTGGAGACATTACATCTCCACTGTATAAAAACATCAAAGCATGCTGTTTTATTGTGTGTCTGAGGGAAGCAGAAAGAGAGAAGACGAAGAAGAGAGAGAGCGCGCCCACAGGTCCTCCAGATATACTTATGACCTAATCACATCTCTGTTTAATAATACCACAAAACTAGCAGCAGCCGAGCCTTGACGTTTACGAGATCTGCGCCATTTAATGAGGCAAGGGGAGAGGGGGTGGTTTTGTGATTTGTCATGTTACCACAACAGGACACACAGGACCACACAGGTCTCTCCTGCAGTACATGAGGAACAGAAGCATCCGATTCTCATGTAAAAGACAACAGGAAGAAAGCCAGCAACATGCGGGGGATCTGCGCTGTGTGTGACTGACTGACTGTCAAAATGTGTCAAATGTTACAATACACAACTTCAATCTCACCGGTGTTTTTTATTTAATTTTAACAAACAAATGTGTTTGCGCTCGTTGAAGTGCGTAAAAGCACCGACACCGAGGGCCCACAGGATTGCTTTCTGTTGGCCCCTGTCAGCCGTGTGCAGTAGCCTGTTCCGTCCGGGGACAAGAACACTGGTTCAGGGATACATGTATCCTAATAGAAAGCAGAGAATCACGCGTGATAAGGATGGATACTGTTTTCCGGTGTGAAATAGAAGTGTAGATTAGTGTAGAAATAATTGAAATTATTAATCTGTAAAATTCAGAGTGTACTTTACTTTAGATGTTAAGGTGGAAAGCATGCCTGCTGCAAACTCCGAAAGCTGAAGTGTGGGCTCTGAATCAGAGACTCGGGGACAGAAAATGTATTTTGCGGATGCACCATTTAACTACATTAAACAACATGTCGCAATTGATAATCCTCCACATCAGCAGGACCACCAGGCGTACAGGCAATTAACGTACATGTGGACTACAAGTGTTGCCATTTTTATTGAGTGTTAAGAGTGTTCATACCAAAATGCTGAATTTAATCAATTTTAAAAAGATGTCGGTTCAGCAATAACTTATGAACAATAACATTTAAATAACAATTTAAATACTTTGTTACAGTAATTAAATGCCATCACTGGCCAGAGTGTTAATAATAATTTTAACTTCGCCACATGATCAATAAAAGCAGACAAACATACAGTGATCTGATTAGATATTGACAACAGAGCAGCAGCTAGAGAGAGGTGTGACTGTACAGGATGTCCACGCTGTTCTGCATCCATCAGTCAGTGAATGGAGAAACGGTGAAGCTGGTGTTCAGGCCTGTATCCTCTAATCAGTGAGGGCTGTTCACGTGCTTTGCTCACTTTGTCTAGTTGTTGTCAGCTTTGGGTCTTAAACTCTTCAGGATACAGTCTGCAGCACACGGAGTCCTACAGAGCAAAGACATTTCAAATAAAGTCAAATATGTGCGTAAAAAACGTCTATTTTACCAGATTAAAATGGTTCTCCTGTTAAAGCTGCTTGAATGGTATAACAAACTATAATACAATGGCAATAACTAAGTTATTAATACATGCGGCGTTCGTATGTGATTGTTGTACTTAGAGCTTTTTTGTTTACACCTTATGGAAACCTCCCGTGGTATTACCAACAGGCTGTAGCTGCAGAGATTTTGGTTGCTTGCGTGATTCGTCGCTTACTCACTTCTGGCCTACTGACAGAAATTGCATTCTTATTCATATGAAACCTCAAAGTGTGTAGGCCTATTTTACACAGTGAATCGATACTTAATATGTGTATTTAATGTGAGCTGTCGATTTGAATTCTTCTCGGACACTATTCGTAGAGGAAAATGCAAAGAAGTTTATTTTTCCGTTTAATATTTCAGCTAAAAGTTAGTCTTTATGTCGATAAGTGCAGTGTTGAATGCCTCCGCTGTGCCTTGGCCGCTGCTGAGGCCTGCGAGCGCATTCCAACACAGTCTCTTCCCATTTTGATCTGCTCCTGTATTTTGTCTGTTATCACCTGAGTATTTACAAAGGAGGCTTCCGATTTGGCAATGATGAAGTGAGTCGGTATCGATGGCATCATGTCTGATTAAAAAAAGCCCGGCATACACTGGGAGGAATACATCATCTGGGCGATGGTTTATACTGGTTGTGACTGTGCCACGCGTGATTTCTTTAATAGAGTAATCAATGCGCAGAGGCACATTGGAGTTTGTGTATCTATCTAAATATTTGCCCTAAACAACACCATATTGCAGGAGTTTATTTATGCTCACTGCCTCCCATGGAGAAACATCCAAAACAAATAGGGCTAATCCTCTAACTGCTTTATCCCATTAGAACCCTGCTGCTGCCTTCACACTTAATTCAATGACGCCAGTGTAAATTAGACTATCCGGTCGCTATCGCAGCAGCTCCTACAAAACACATCTTTGGTTGCTGCACATTAAAGCTGAACCTCGATAAGCTGAGAACCAACAAGCCGATAGTGGAGGCGCAAGGCGGAGAGGTCAAGTCCAGCTCCGGTCTGAAGTGCCACGTGTGTCTCTGTTTACTGACTGCACGGATTGCTCGGTATAACGTATGTGTCTTTCTGTGTGTAGCAAGGTATATAAGAGCTAAGGGGCTGCGTAAATCTCAGATAAAATTACGCAACACATTTTGGCAAAGTAGCCTTCTCAGTAGACAAATAAATAAGCGCAAGGGTGGATGGCTGGTGTGTTTAGTGAATCATTCCTTAAACTAAATTGAATCTCTGGCACTTTTCACTTGTTTCCATTTCTGTATTTCTTGGATCCATCTTTTCTTTTCTTTTGTTTGAATTAAAAGCAACATTTTTATTTCCGTGTGTTACTTGATTCAGAAAACACCCAAAATATTTGAAACTGAAGTAAAAGTGTGAATTAACTTCTATTCCTTGATGTTCGTCCAATTTGGTTTAAAGAAAACTACATTTGCAAAGTGAACTCTCGCGTAAAAGCACTGCAGCCCCTGATGCTCCAGGCAAACTCGGGGCAGGACCAGCTCTATCTGGGCTTGAACAGCTTAAATATGCAAACGCATATATAGGCCCATAATTTACTGGAAAAGTGGCGCACTTTGAAGCCGGACATTGCAATGACGTTGGAGTTGAATTCGAATGACTGACACGGTCTTATTGAAATAAAACATCCAGTGCAGAGCGCAGACACTTTTTTCCTAGTGGTGCAGGGGAGGCGTGGAGCTCGCTCACTTTTGACATTCTCGTAGCAGTAGTAGCTTCTCCTCAAGGCAGGACTCAGATGACACCACCCCGCCACCGACCGGAGGAGAAACAAGGGAAGCTCTCTCTCTCCTCTCTGCGGATGAACTATGTTTTGACACCAGGACGCGTTTAGACGTTCATCAAATGAATCTGACCACTGGGGAGCTTTTCGAGTCTTCACGATATCCGTGGGAATACTTTAAGAACAGTCTACCCTAGACTCTCGCACCCACGGAGCGCCGGTGGCGGAATGTGAAAACCCCATTTTGGCGTATGTTCTTCTCCATTGTGCATAGCCTTCTCCTGCTTTCTGTTCGGTTGGAAAGCGCAGGAGGAGGGACGGCTTTTCCCGGCTCGACCCCTTGCCTATGGACGACGGCGGTCCCCTCTCTCCAAAGGCAAATGCTTTCAGTATTGCCTCTCTGATTTCGGCTTCAGAGCAAGCAGGAAACGCAGCGTTTGACAAACAGAGCGCCGGCCTGGACAAGCCAGACCTGCACAGCCACAGTTCCTTTAAAATGCACTACAGCACTGTCACCCGGGAAATGGAAGGTAAATCTGTTTGTTGATGCCCATAGAGTTGCAATAGCCTGTATAGATCTCACCCAAAATTACATAACGCCCTTGCATCTGCTCGGCTAATCGACATTTTCTAAGCGCACAACTGAAATCAAAGCGCACAACCACATATGGGTGCGTTGATTTGAATGCATGAATGAAATGATTGTAAAAATAAATTCTGACACAGTTGGCCCACTATGAAAAATAATGCAAATTCAGTCCTGGTAATCACCATAAGGGAGGAGAAGTCTGCATACAAAGCAGCCAGAGTGGAAAAAAAGTTTCCCATTCGAAAAAACCCAAAGCGTTGGACAAAGAGTCAACTTTAATTCGTGGACAGGATCACATACATTGAAAATGAAGCCAAGAGGAGGAGGGTTTACACAGGCATCCTGTGCGTAATGGTAAAAAAAGACTATAATATGCATATCCTCGGAGGGGGGTGTATATCCATACATCTATTTGTCCAATAACGAGAAAGCAACAGTCACCTGTTGCCTGTTTGTTTGTTCATGCAAATCAATGTGTGTTTACCTTGTAGACCGTTTACACTCCACTCTGCCGGCCAGGTCCTCTATTGTTTGTTAACGGGGTGATGTGGGCGATACCCTTATCCAAAAGTTAAATGGGTGCCGGAAAGCCCATTAAAAAGGGGCGCACTTCTCTGTCAATCAGTCTCGTCCCAAGGCGAGGAAAAGGCACATTACCTGCAGTTCCTTATCTAAATAGAAATAAGAACCGGTTTTATCGCAAAGGGGAGGCCCTCTGCGTCAGATAAGAGAGAAAACTGGGTTGCAGTGTAACACACTGCAGCAGCGCACAACAGAGGCCGCTCAGAGCGCTATCGATCCAAAGCAAAAACGAATTCACGCGCACTCGAAGCTCATTCTACCGACATTTTTTTTGAACATTTCGTCACTATTCGGACGTTTGCTATTTTAGATCAGACAGACTGTAGTATGCTGGCAGTGGATGCAACCTCAGGGATTAATAAGCAGTCGAGACGGAAACTTTTAAACCGAAAGGGGTGCTTTTGTGCGTGACTTCATCTGGGGATCACTGAATCCTGCTTCTGTTTTTACTGTCTGTTTTATAACCGACATAACGTGCAAGGCATATTTAGTAAATCCAGTTTTTTGGGATGATTTCAGCCATATCCAGTCCGTGGCTGACGCAGCTGTCCCATTTTTGCGATGTTGCAGCCTTCACGACGAGCAGCCTGAGCAGCCTCAACACGCCGGGGGGCTACCACCTCTCTCCGTCCCCCGGGGACCCCTACAGCCAGCATGAGTCCCACTTCGAGCCCTGCCCGGCCGCCCAGCACAACTACAACTACCCGGGGTCTAACCCGGGCCAGGCCCCGCCGAGTGACAGCGGGACTCCCAACTGCTCCTCGTCGTCCTCCAACTCCACACCGAACAGCAAAACTATAGTGAAGAAGAACCCCAAAGTGGCCAACATTAACGTCCAGCTGGAGATGAAAGCTTTATGGGACGAATTTAATCAGCTGGGCACGGAGATGATCGTTACCAAGGCTGGCAGGTGAGCACAAATTACACACAGAAGGTAAAAAGGAAAGTTACTTTTCTCCTCGTGCACATTTGGGTAGACCGGACAAATAATACAGAGTAGATTAATCTTTATTCTAACATGTAATATTACTCGATAGCCTGCCTAAAAGAAGAACCATGGAACCAAAAAACTTGTTTATATAATTTAAGTATTTTTGAGCATTTATACTGATGAGGCAAATCCGATATGCAGGATATACATTTCGATTTAGTTTTTGTATTTTCATTTAACAATATATATCATTGCAAATAGTACCAAACCAAATAAGAACAAAGGAGTTTCATTAAATACATTGTATATATTTTTTCTTCTTCTGGAGTTGAACAAATAATAATGAATAATTAACAAACTTTTTTCACTATTCACTGTTTTTCTTACTTAAAATAATATATTTATGGGTCCAGACTGGTAAAACGGTCTCCCATTATAGCATATAACAGTTAACAGAACTCATCATCTTGCTTCTTGCACATTCAGGCCTAAAAGGTTTGTTTACAAGCCGGATGAATTAAATAAATGAACACTGACATAAAACTTTGTGTCGGCGCATCGGACTTTATACAATATGTTTTATTTAAAGCTGTGCAGGTGAGCAGTTCAGGATGTGGATATTTTAAATACGAGGTCAAACGCATGGAGGCTTGTATGTGAATGTATGTGTTGTGTTGTGGTGTGTGTGTGTGTGTGTGTGTGTGTGTGTGTGTGTGTGTGTGTGTGTGTGTGAGAGAGAGAGAGAGAGCTGTAAACACCATGTTGATCTGATCCTGCTGCGTTTTATAGATCCAATAAGAACAACCGTGACTCTCGGCTGGTTTTCTTCACAGTCAGTCTCAATTTTACGCACCGCTGTCATACGGAACATTATGGAACCTTTAATCTGTGAGTCTTTACATGTGTGAACGGAGATCAGCTCCTATACACGCTGATTACAGTGTTGCAGGCTTGTTTTTATTCGGGTCTCGACACGTGTTTACCTTTTTTCTTATTTCCTCATAGGAGTGTCTGTCTGCTTCCCTGCCTATCCCTCTTTTGATTTAGTAATTAATTAAAACAGAATATGGGCATTTAAAGAGACTTGATTGCTCGATTTTACCTTTTAAATTACCAAAATTTTAGACGAATTAGAGGGGCCATTTTTTTATTTCAGAATGTATACTTTATTCTGCTTGCATCCTTAGGCAGGACAAAATTCTTAGCAGCGTTGACCTCTGATCCTCGTGGAGAGACAATAACATGTTACACTAATATTCAGTATACTGTTAACCAGTAAACACTAAATATAGCACGCATAAGCGTCTGCAAGTGCAGTCCTGAGTTTTTCTGTATTATAGTAGCCTAATATAAAGAGGCATGAGATAATTGATTTAATCCTGAAAGTGAGGGGAGAGTTCCCCCGCTGCGCTGTCTGACAGGAGAAAGGAGATCTGCTGCAGAGCACTTTAAAAGCTCCTTCAGCCTCACCTAGCCACAACACTGACGTTAATTGAGCGTTGATTTTAGGATCCCTTTCACTGACTCGGCGGATTACTCAACTTTCAGCTGATGTTATGGATCTGCCCTACATAGTAACCTAGATGAGGTGGAGAGGGAAAAACAAATGTTTGTGTTCAGGGGCGCTGACCGAGCCGCCGCATCGATAAGACCAAAACTTACAGCAAAACTTCCAAAAGCGACTTCATCCAAATTTCTGGGGAAATTATTGTTAATAAATTATTATATCAGCACACAGAGAGCTGTGCTTCTGAATGTGCCCCGGTGTGTTTTTTTCCATACAAATACAATTCTGGATATTTTTTCCTCTCGATCCTGATGATAAAAAGTTCAAATTAAAAACTGTCTCTAAAGAGTAGTACCACACCTCGCCTATACAAATAACGCCCATCTGCGCGTGTGTGTTTCCACTACATGTGTGTAGGCCTTCATGTGTCTGGAAGTCATCAAAAGAGCAGAAGAGAAGTTAAAGCGTCTTGCCAGAAATTACAAAAGCGGAGCTGAAAAGCAACAAACGCAAAGCTCCGTTCACATTAAGGGAGAGTTTTATCTGGTTACGCACGGGCTGAATCACGCCATTTCCAATAGCTCGAAGCGCCTGTCTCATTGTAGCCTCCAGCTCCGGCAAAATTAAGCTCTGTAGGCCTGGAGCTGCGTGTCTCTCTGCAAACACGCTGGCTTTCTGAAAAATCCTTTGTTGGCTCCACTGACGAATTCCAAATTATTAAAACGGTTGAACGCCTTGCACCGTCCACACACAGAAGATCCCGTTAAAAAAGTAGGACATAAAAACTAAATGCAGCAATAGCAATCATTTAAAGCCTGGATTTAACAGTCGACTCATGTTTTTTTTTCTTTACCAGGAGAATGTTTCCAACTTTCCAAGTGAAAATATTTGGGATGGATCCCATGGCAGACTATATGCTGCTGATGGACTTCCTGCCTGTAGACGACAAACGTTACAGGTAACTTTTTCGATGTCTTTAGACAACTACAACACCCATCTGTCACTACAGGGCCGTGAAACATTGTACTAGTCCGGAGGCTTTTACTGAGCTGCACAACCCACACTTTGCAGTGTTAAATTCCACTAGCAAAATAGAAAACTACTGTATAAATAAATGTGAAATAAACGCATATATGAATTAATTCATGAATAAAAACATGCATACGTGTTATTATACATATTTCGACTAGAACATTTATAACTGTTTCCACAATTAACCAAATTATGCCCGAAATATGTTGGTCATAAATGTCATATTTTTAGGCTACCTCAACACATGCATGGAAATCCTGTATGCGCGAGTAGGCGACTTTTATGGGATTGAATAATGTCGCACAATCGGAACTTTGTGTCTAATTCACTTTTTTCGATCTTACAGGTATGCTTTCCACAGTTCATCGTGGCTGGTTGCCGGTAAAGCTGACCCCGCCACACCGGGCAGGGTCCACTACCACCCGGACTCTCCGGCCAAGGGCGCCCAGTGGATGAAGCAGATTGTCTCTTTCGATAAACTCAAACTCACCAACAACCTGCTGGATGACAACGGCCATGTAAGTACGCGACTGGAAATGAATGCATGCAAAAAAGACTAACACAGCACTACGCAAATAATTTAGTAAAAACATGAAACAATTGAATTGCCTGTAGTGAGTAGCATTATTTAGCACCATAGTGTAAGATTTATCGACACCTTAATGGGTCAAAAATAATAAACTGGTAACTGTACTAACTGTAAACCCACCATTTAGACACAATAAGTCCCAGCAGAAAGATTATTGCCGTTAAAGAGAGGTTGAGCATTTTTATTCGCCCTCAAATTGATTGATACAAGTGATTTAACAGTAATAAACCTTGATATTTTGACTAATAGTCAGATGTTGCCAAAAGCCTATTTTCAATCCACACAAATGGAACTGCACATCAGGCTTTACTCCAAAAGTGACGGCAGGGAAGTGGAATATTTCCCCACTGGAAATGATTTCAGGCCTTCCCGCTTGATCCTCCACTGTGTGTGTTCCACCGAGTGTTTCCATTGCATTAGTTGTGAAATCAGAAAGAAAACGGGAGATTTTCGAGTTTTTTTTTTTTTGGAGGGGGGGTTGAGGAAATATTATACATGCCCACTGCTGGATGAAAGTGTCCACCATGGGCCGATTAGGTAACGATCGCCATTACTTCCTCCATGGTTAGGCTTTTAAATGAGAATTGTGCTGATAAAATATTCTCAGGTGGTCTTCATTCATTTAGATAAATGTCACAGTTCTAAATGGCTCTGCACATTTAACAGGGGCGTCAGGTTATTTCTGAATTTAATGGAATTTACCAAACCTGCTTATATCCACAGATATGTATGTTGGAGATGGTTGACATGGTTTTAATATTTAGTAAATAAGATCATTTATTTATTTAATATTTTCTATTTTATTTATTAATATGCTAAATCTTATTATCTATTATAGCCTAATAATACATAGAAAATAGTCTGACGTGTAGAATTTAAGACTTCAATACTTCAGCGCAGTGTTGCATTATAATTCGATATGAGTGCTGATGAATCCTCTGGTTTTTACAGATCATCCTGAACTCCATGCACCGATACCAGCCCAGGTTTCATGTGGTTTATGTGGACCCCCGCAAGGACAGCGAGAAATATGCCGAGGAGAATTACAAAACCTTTGTTTTTGAGGAAACCCGCTTCACAGCGGTTACAGCGTACCAGAACCACCGGGTAAGAAGCCTTTATTGGCCTGTATGAAACTCACATGCAACAACAGCAGCTTTATGGGGATGCGACCTGATTCTAAAGGCATATGAATCACATAAACTACATTTTGTTTAAACAATATGGGTACAGTGGTGCCAGGAGGAAATTATTACCACAGGGTAGGTCTATAACAAGGTCACTTTCAACTCCACTATTAATCAATAAATGCAGATTAAAAATAGTGTTGTTGTTTTTTGTGATTGTCGCGCTACATTGTGCAAAAGCATTGACGAATTAAAGTTGTGTTCAGTTAATCTCTTCCATTGCGCGCTTTTTGCGCGTAAATGGTGCTGCTCTGCTGTGTGCGCACAACTCTGCTTCCTTTTGCTGCGCCGTCCCTGCTCTGTTTCCCATCAGTTCTGTTTAGATTTACACATCAGTGCATTCATCGGTTATTCAGAGCGACTCGTAACGAGTGAAACATTACAATTCGGTTCCTATCAGCAATTAGTGAAGAGTGTGGGAGTCGGTGCGTTATCGTGATTGTAATATCCCCGTGACCACATGGTGATCAGGCTAGGGGATGAAATAACTGTTCTATTTGATGTTAAATGTTAAAGGTTTTCCAAAGTGTAAATTATTTTTTACATTGTCACACAGTTATAGCTACAGTGGGCAATATATGCCTTTATAACAAAAGTATACATATTAGCAAAACTGAATTTGAAGCGTAGTAAAAAAAAATATGATGATGGTGAGAAACTATTCAAGGTATGATTATGAATAATTAATGACTGAGACTGTGCCTGTATGGGAATCTACAAATGACACTATGCAGCTGTAAATGTTACAAAAGAGTTCAGAACTAAATATAGTCTACAACAATATAAGCCCTGTATTAACTGGCAGTAATGTGAATTCACTTGTGTACACTGAATGGACATGATGCTATAGCCCTAAACAACAGACCTGTAACTGTTTACTACATTTTATTAAAGACAGCAGTGTGTTCAAATGTGATTTTTTTCAAAGACAGAGCAGATTTTCCACCTAAACTTTTCAGTCCATGGTGCTAACCTATCACTGCTGTCCTTTCTAATAGAAATCGACTAAATAGAAATGACTACAGTGTGCAGCACTGAGGTTTATTTAATGTCCTGCTCTGGATTTCAGATCACACAGCTGAAGATAGCCAGCAATCCCTTTGCAAAGGGCTTCAGGGACTGTGACCCAGAGGACTGGTGAGCACATACACTCAAACAATACAGTCTTATTGGCATGTTTCCACATGGTGTAAAGAATTCAGACAGCATTTGCAAAATAGTTTTGCTGTTTGTTTTATCTCACACAGGTGCCAGGTGGGTGGAGTTTGCCACATAAAAGAACACAATGAGTGCCATGAAGTTTAGAAATCACTGGATATTGTTTGGAAGTCAATCGACTGTGCTTTTCTGTCATTGACTAATTACCAGACACACTCGTAATTGTCACAGTGGAGTAAACCCCACCCATCTGGTATAGTGAGGCAGCTGAAACCAATGCAAATACTTATTCCAGATGCAAATGACTTGTTCTGTTTTCTTAAAAGCATTAACTGAAGCAATTACGCTGAAGTTTATGGGAGTTTTTGATTATTTTATAGAACAGGCCAATCTGAGTCATGTAATAGGTTGCTTCACATTTAATTCATTGTAAATTGGGGGCCTGTCAATGTGTAAATGCTCATTACATGCATCAGTGTAAACTCTTAAATGTGCATTCATCATTTTAATATATAATAAAGAAATTGTGCCCTTGACATTCATTAAATGAGTATGTAACTGAATCCATTCTCCCTGCTCCAGGCCCAGGAATCACAGGCCAGGCTCTCTGCCAATAATGAGTGCCTTTGCCAGAACAAGAAACCCAATGTCATCTCCCCCTCAGCAGAACGGCACAGAGAAAGGTCTGCAACTCGCTCTTTGTTTAATTTCAAACCTCATGCCTGCTATCAAACATGAACCACAGTCACGTGAAGTTGTTCAGCCTTTAGAAGAAACGCTTTTCTTTCAATTGTTGAATGCGCAGTGGTGCATTCGCAGTATCAGGCCAATACTGGCTTTTAATTAAACATCAAATATCAGCCAGTCATGTCATCCACTGCCGACATGATACAGGTTCTTATGTTATTACATAAGTGACCACAGCTTCACAACACAGTTAAATCTGCAATGAAATTTACATTATCTTGACATTATGATTTTATTTATTAGTGTAATAATAATAATTTGATCAATTAAATAGATTAAATTGAGAGTTTCACCTTGGCTTTAAAACACTTCCAATCCATCTGAAGGAATTTTGTAACTATGGTTTCCATTGGGAAGCTCTTATTTGGAATTTACTCTGCAGCATTTTGAGTGAAATGCATCATTTAATATGCATGAATATTTTTAATGGTAACAGATAATTAATATTTAATTTTTGTTTTCTAAGCTTCAATGCAGACTTTTACCACTTTCACTTTGCCAAAAATATATTAGTACTGCTAATTTTTGGGGTATTGCAATTGTGAAATGAAATTTTATCATATATCAGTGCATGGTGCCAACAGTTACTGGTTTCAACCCAAAAACACTCAGCATCAGTATGAGAAAAACCCATTTCTGTCATAACCTACTGTAGTTTGGAGTGTAGAACTGAACAACCTCACTGTTTAGGAAAATATACACAACCTGCTGGTACAAAGTATGCACAACACATTGGCTAGCTCTGACTGTTCTCATGTCTCTTCCTGCACAGAGGACGGTAGGCGGGACTACGAGCGAGACCCCAGTGGCACGCCTATACACGCCGACCCGGCTCACCAACTGATGTCCCGGGTCCTCAGCCCTGCCTTGCCCGTCCCGGGAGGCCTCCACGCAGTCCCACTCACCAGTGGCCGACCCAGCCCTCCTCATGACCTTCGGTCAGACCCCCACACTCTACCCCCGGACACCCTACACCACCACCCTTACAAGTACCCCACCACCTATGAACACTACCTGGGAGCCAAGACCAGGCCGTCGCCCTATCCTTTACCCAGTATCAGAGGACACACGTACCACCACCACATGAACCCAGCCACAGCTAACATGTACTCAGCCACCAGTGGCCCCTCTAACTATGACTACGGACCCAGATAATGACTGCCGACCACCAGGGCTAATGGCGTACAGCACTGCAGGAATGGAAACAGGCAGGAAAGGCAACACAGTCCTGTCTATTGATGGCTTATGCAACCTGTGGGGTGCGTTCACGGGCTGAAACTCCTTTCTGTTGGATAAACCCTGCCGTATTTATTTAAAGGAAATGCATCTTTGCGTTAAGCACGGGCACCTGCTCTGAGTCCTTGAAGAGGTCTGCTTTGACCTTTGAACCCAAATGGCAATAGCTCCACAGCAGAGCACCTCATACCTGAGCGGTGCAGACATTGAGCCAGCCAACAGAGGAGACAGGAGGGACCTATCCTTAACACGGACAATACCTTTGATCACAGACTGGAATAGAATTTTTTTTTCTGTTTTTTTTTTTTTTTTTTGTGTTGGATGCACTTTTTGATTTGCCTTGTTTTTATTGCTTTAAAAAAAGCCATATGTTATATAGTCCATCAACCTTCTAGGTAGACGAGATGTTTGCATGTTGAGCTCATCAGAGAGGGTGTTGAAACACATCGAAATGTTTTTGTTTGAGGAAAAAAAAAATTACGAGATTTGATTTTGAAACGTACTGAACATCTTGAGCCGCTCTGAGAAGCTTGTACCATGGCACTGACTTCCAGCAATTCAAAGTAAATAAATGAAGCAGAATGACTGTTCTGTATCTGTAAAATAAACATTAAATTCTTGTAATTCATAAAACGGTCTTCGAGCAGGTCTTCCATTCAAAGCTCTATCTGCTGTTGCACTGCTGAAGGGGGAGGGGTTAAAAAAAAGCTGATAGCATTGTTCAGCTTTCTCCAACCGGATTTGCCCTGTTGAATTGGGTTGAGCTGTCCGCTGCTCCTGCAGTCACTGGAAGTCAGGACTCAGAGGCTGTCTAAACATTAGACTGCACTATAGTTCAAATGTTGAAATCTGCACCTGGTTCTATGAAAAAAGCATACACACACATGAATGCATTCATCGACAATACTTCCTACTTCTACACACACTTCCCTCTTAGTTTTGATCAACCATGTGAGCAATTGAATGTGTGGTCACATTACAGACTGCAGTTTTCTGTTAAAGTCTTCCACTGATTAATGAACAAAATCTGTAGCAAGAGGTCATTATTGCTGTGAAAGACTTTTAAAAGATTTTTCATTTAAAAAAAACAACTGATAAGTGTTTAAAACCATTAGTTGATAGTAACAATGTTAAGTAACCGGAATACTATTGGGCATTTAATAAGCATTTATTGTCATACTATTGTGCAAATCATTTGTAAAAAAAAAAAAAAAAAAAGTATTATTTTTATTAAGCTAAAATTTGTGTTTTCTAGAACTTACTCACCAGAAAATAAGAACCCATGTCATGTCATACAAAGTGGAAAAAAGACAGCATTTAGGCTACATTTCCCCTCTCCCCAAAAGGATATCATTGCTCATATTTAATGGGACAGTTAGGTGATATTTTAGGAACGTCACCGGCTCCTATCTGTGCAGCCATTTCCATCTCCTTTTAAAAGTCCTATGAGGAATGCTTTGTTGCCAAGGTTAATCTTGTCGGGGGAAAAAGTCTGCTTTGGCAGTTGTGCCTGTCACGATACAAAGGGAAACGTACCCCAATGCTTCATTTCAATAATGTATTTTTTCTCCTTGAACCCAGCTGCCATTGAGCGCAGAGCAGGGGAAAAGGATGCCCGAGGGCGCCTGACCTCTGACTGCTTAATGGCTTGTAAAGGTGTCAAAGGTTAAATAATGTTTCCACTCATTTAAACGCCGACTAATTGGTTGTATAATTTTTGTTCGTTTGTTTGGGTGGTGACTAAAGCTTTGACGCTATTTACTTTATGAAGCCGATATGGACAATGACATCTTAACAATGTTGACAATTATCCTAATTAGCTAGTCTGTAACGTCTATGCTAGCTAGCTTACTTAGCTTTATTGGAAAAAAGCTGATATTTGACAAGAAAGTGCCAATTTCACTATAGCCAATTAATCCTCAGTTATTTAAAATTCAGAGGGATTCAATTAATTTTAGTAATTCTATATTATGTATTTTATTGCCTGGTTTGCTATTTTATATAGGCTATCTCTATAGGCTGGTTTAAAAATAATTTTAGTTAGTCATAATTAAGCCAAAAAAACGAATAATACACATTTAAATGTTTTCAAATATGTTGTACTCGCCCACACGACCTGTAGGTTACAATGTAATGTTTCGTGTTCCTGTGCAGTCTGGTTGTCAGGAAGCCGCCTGGTGCGGACCGACGCCGGCCTGCAGGTGCTGAGGATCAGCCAGTCGGAACCCGAGAGGCACCACGAGACGGTAGCCTACTGGGTTTATGCCGCTCCGCCGGGGCTCGTGGGGGTTGGGCGAGGGTCACAAGTGGGGGAAGAAGGGTCAAAAGGCGATATTCGGACTAATTATAGGTTTCACAGCACAGAAGAAGCGTCAGTGAGGCTGCTAATGCACGTCGTATTTAGTGCAGTCTGTCTACATATGGATAACTGTGACCTCGTGTCAGTGACTGCAATAAGGAAACTAGGCTGTTGTATTTTCAGACTATAATAAATGTAATAAGTAACTTTCTCCCTTTAATTAATTTTATTTAATTAATAATACAAATTATCATGGGCCCCATAATTTCCACCAAGATACAGGTCCAAAAGTATCCTGCTAAAAGGTAAAGCAGGTTCAAATGCGTCAATACCCTCCATTACATCCAGTTCTGCGGCTTCAAGCGCTGCTGAGGATCCACTATAAGGGCTGCAGTGATCAACTGGAAAAGCAAGGAAACCTTTATTATCCAAGTTAATTTACAGTTAGCACAGTGAGGTATGCAATAAAGCAGTTTTGGAGGAAGTATTCAGATCATTTACTTGAGTAAAAACACTGCAATATAAAAATGCTCCATCTTAAGTAAGAGCTCTGCAATGAAAATGCAACTAAAGTATTATTAGCAAAATGTACTTATTGTATCAAAAGTAAAAGTCTTGATAACTCAGGAAAGTGTGAGACTGTCATATATGTATATATGTATATGTGATACTATCATATATTACATTATTGGATTATTATTAATGATGCATTAAGAAGCATTTTACTGTTGTAGTTAAGGTGGATCTAATTTTAACTACTTTATATACCTTACTGTTGGGTAGTTTAATTTATAACAATACATTATATCTTGCATGTAAAATATTAATCTGCAAAGTAAACTAACAAAATTACAATATTTGCCTCTGAATTGGTGTGAAGTATAAAGTAGAATTAAGTAAATACTCAAGTAAAAAGTACCTCAAATATGTAGTTAAGTGCAGTACTTGAGTAAATGTACGGTTACATCTCACCACTGCAATAAAGAAACAGCCTTCTCATTTTCTCTCCCCACCCGGCACAGTTGCGCTCTTAGAAACACTCTTAATAAATGGTGTCCTTGGTGTGGTATGCATCAGTCTGGGGAGACTTGACATGCCCGAGGTTGCCCTCATTTTGTAACCGTGCCCTACAGTCTGAAGGGACCTGTAAGAGCCTATACACATGAAGAACACAGGAGAGTTTTTCTATTATTAGTCTTTAGCCCCTTAATGAAGCTCAGTTGTATTGAATGAAAAAGATATAGTTTAATAGGCTGAGATTACAGATATTTTAAATCCTTGCAAACTACATAAGTGAAGTGATTTCTTTCTAAATGGCAAATCAGGGAAATTGCACCTACTGGAGGAATTATAACGAACTGCACCTCAATACCAACTAATACTGTCAGTATGGTGCCTGCATTGGAAAATATCTTCCACATTACATTTCTACACATGCACCTAAATAGGCTCCGGCATGCTTTCAACAGGTCTCGGCCATTTTCAAGCACAATATTTCAATGTATCCTTCATTTTACACAGAGAGAAAAGAGTAACCTGCTTAGGCCCAGTTACATTGCAGAGCAGTTCATGTGCCCAGATGTCTCAAGCTCTAGGAGACATGGTGCCAAGGACTTGCCATTGAAGTATGAAGAGGTAGAGGATGGATGATAATGCGACCTGAGGCATCATTTGACACTCCGCTGCATCTGGAACATCTGTTGTGACAGGCCCATCAGGGTCTCGATCCGTCCCCTTCACCTCTGTGTACATTTCTGCCGCGGAGCCTCGCTCTGCCTGCCATATCTGGGGACACTTATTAAAAACAAGCAAGGTAAACCAACCAGAGTCCTCCACCTAAACAACAGAACACGTGTTTCACATTTCCCCCTCTATGGCCCCCTCAACTAATACAAAAGGTGCTACGGTTTATGGCGTGCATGAGGTTGCTGACGGACATTTTATGCGGAACATCAAAACACATCACCACCACTGGGCAAGAGCCTTGATACATTTGTATTAAGTCACATTTGAAAAAATAAATAAAACCAACTTAACCGTGAGGCGAAACATTGGTTTTGGCTTATACAGATGGGATTATTTTCTTCAAATCATTTTTTTTCACCATTTATATTTTCTAAATATTCAGGCTCAGTGTGACATCTTACACATCCATGAATACACCCAAAGGCTCAGGGAGTGACAGAGTCAACCACACACACACTCACAAACCAACCAACACAACCCAACGGATTATGTCCTATCCCAAAGCCAGGCTGACCTCTGACCTTCGAGGCCAAGAAGGACACACGTTAGGTGATAAGTGAAGCACAGGGCCTATTGTGCAGACGGTCTCCCTGTCCATTTATTGACTTCCTAAATGATCCATTATGAAGTGATTTATGAGGTCCACCGCCACCCCAGCAGGCACTTCTAAGGCCGGTAGCTTGCTGTCTGCTCCATTCAGCAGACATCTGCACCAATGGACCCAGCATTTGATTTATCAGAGAATGGACGGAAGCTGGCCCACACCACCTCTAGTGTTTGTTCAAAGCCAACAGGAGAATTAGGAAGCGGTTATGAATGCAAGATGTCACCAGTGGGGTCAGGGACAAAAGGTATAGGTGGAGCTCTGCGGGGGACATGGAAAACACGTCATTAAAAGCAGGCACTTGAAAGAGCAGTAAGCAAAAAAAGTTCTTATTCCGTGTATTTTTAAAACGATGTCCAAGGGTTTTCAACAAGTTCCAAGTATAAACATCCAAAACATAACTTTGAATACAAGCAAGAAATCCAACCAAACCTGCAGTTACACAATTTTTTCAATGACAGTAGTATCACGGCAAGGCAGCTTGTCGAGCAAATTACCTTGTCTTTCCTCTGTTCACTAATGATTCGTGGCCATCACGCTAGTCTGGCTCTTTGATTTCTCAGGCTTTTCCTGTACAGCATGATGAGCCTCTCAACTTGGGGTCATCCCAGAAGACAAAGCCTTTATGAAGCAGAACGTCGAGTGTTTGAAGCCCCCGGCCCCTTCGGCACGGTGTTGTAACACATGAGCTCCCATGCTGCTCATTGACTCACAGAGATATTATTAGAGACAGTGGACAGAAAAACACCTCTCTATTTTCTCTGGGACTTTCACAACAAGACCCTTAGCCTTGTTCATGACAAATGTCTGTTTCTTAAAAAGACATCTGTGTTTGGCATTACATGTGAAGTAAATGTAGAAGTTAACAATGGTCTTATTTTAACATGCAAATGCTGATGATTCCTCTTACAGAGGAATTATTTTAATTTTTACTTATTTGAAATTCTTCAGCTTGATGGTTAGGTTAATGAAGATTTGTGATTCTGTTTAGGCTATATATTAGTCTTTAGTTTTTCTGCTCTTTTTTATTTACAAAGAAGTAATACTTTTTAAGAAGAAAAAAAAAATCAGCTCATGAACAGATAATGCTGACCAAGGAGAGCATCTGCAGATCAGCACCTCCACTAAACCAACAGCTCTCTGCTCTCTGTCCCTGCTGTGATTAACCTTGTTTGACAACAGCTCAGGTCAGGCTGCTGGAGGGCCGGTGTGTTAAGCTAAGACCTGCTAGAATAACAACACAAGATTACATAGCTGCTCAGGTGCTGCGTATACCTCAAATTCAAATCCACTGGAGCAAATCTCCCATCAGATAAATCAACACAATCCTGTTGCTGCACAGAGCATCACAAAAGGCTTTAGCAAACAGTGGGCTGAAAAAGCCAGCAAGTGCCTAATTAACTATTTGAAATATATCAGACATTTTGACTGGCCTCACATTGTAGGTTAGACTGTGTCTGCCTGTCTGGCTCTGACACATATATACAGGTTTATGGTATTATATCATGAGAAAATAAGGGCTTGATCTGAACTTTCAGTTTCATGGTAATCGTCTTCACATTCATTGCACACTCATTATTGAGGTTGTGCAGTTGACTTCACAGCCTCCAACAGCTGCCATACTGGTGGGCAGAAAACGCTACTCTCGGTGCTTCTAGCGTGAAGATTCATCAATACTGACTGATAAGGTAGCCGAGTTCCACGTGAGAAAATCAACAACATAAATAGAAGTACACTGTTAGAAATTGCTGTAAATTTACCTCAAAATATTAACAGTATTATCCTGTTATATTTAAATGCAGTACATTACTGTTAATTTTGGTTGGTGAAATGACTTAGACGAAAGAAAACGGTATTTTACAGTATTAATTGCTCAGAGGAGAAAAAAACAGTACTTTACAGTATTTTTTGCATTGCATTTTGGGAACAGAAAACTGCATTGAGCCCACACGTGTTCAAGTTGTGATTTTTCATCCATCTTCATCTTGTGAATTAATAGGTGAGTGCCTCTTTGCTTTGCTTGTTAGCATAGACAAAATACACAACATTTGCAATCAACTCATATTGTGCTGTGATAATGATTTGGTAGCCTACCTACCATCAGATCCCAACATCAATAAAACATTTGTAACGTTGTATTTATGTCTCTTTATGTTTGGGATTCTTTTACTAAAACTGTTTTCTTTAAGTGAATTGTTGTCAGACTGAGTAATGTACATTGGACTTGAATTAGGTTAACTTGTAAGTTTTCAAGTCAGATTTGAGATTGGAGTCTGAGCTGACACAAACAGCGCAGACAGAAACCTCATTCAAGCGGTCAGTGTGGCCAGCTAAGGTTAACTACTTGTACAGTTGCTAATGTTAAGTTTTATGTGGGGATGCATGATATTCCTTCTCTTCTAATGTGCAGAAGGTGGATGATACTAGAGTTGTAACTAACTTTTAATACTCTCGTTTCAGTGGGAAGCGAACTGTGACACAGCGGAGTGGAGCTGGGTTTCTAAATCGGATCTTTCAAATTATAGGGTGAGTTTCATCCAACATTAGCTACTAAATTCTTCTTCTGCAAAGTGCAGCCTTCAAACAACATTGCAAATTTTATTTAATTACTGTTCCATTCCTGTCACTGTATCGCGTCACTAACAAAACAATTACAGTAATTTCTCGAAACCTGCAACGTTAGTCAAAACGTTAATTTCCATTGAAGTGCCCCTGTGCTTGCAAATTTCTCGGTATATGTGTAATCTCTATCCCTCTATTCATAGGGGGAAATCTTTTTTGTGAGAGTGTTGTGGTTATTTTGTTTCTTTAATGTTGGCTGTATTTTGGATTGTGTCGGTCCAAATTGGTGAAAGAATATTCAGAAAGGATACTTCATATTCACAGTTTAGCTGTTGCTGGTTTGTATTCTAATGTTATTTTGCCCAGCACAGAATGCTAATGGACATGTGAGCTGGTGGAGATTTTTTGTTGAGATTGAGTTTTCTTTCATCCCAAGGACTGCCCAGTTTGACTTGTCAGCATGTTTCCATGTCAGATCTGTGGACAGTGACCTATGTGAAACACATGAGAATTCACAGCAATACCCCTAACTTAGTTCTTCAGTGTTGCATCCAGGACTGCAATAGGAACTTCAAAAAATTAGCAGCTTTGAAATGACATCTTTACAGATATCACAAGGAGCGTGTGATGGAGCCAAGATCACATCTGCAGTAGACCTAGCATGCCATGTTGACTTGTGTAGTGCCAAAATGTAACATTACCTACACCTAACGTAGTAAAGGGCAGTGTTCTTGATACAAGAATAGACTTTGCTATATTTATATTTTTTCCCACACTAATTCTGAACACACACATTTGTTTTTCAGGAGGTTCATCGGGATCAATCCCGAGAGAGGCACCAAGACTGGACGAGGAAAAGTTCAGTCAAAGCAGACGGGAAAGGTCACCCAGAAGAAGGTGACATCAGTCAACCCTTGTGTCTCAGTCACTCACTCAGTTTTTTAGTCATTCACTCAGCCACTTTCTCAGTTATACACTAACTCACTCAGTCAGTCTTTGTTCGTGTCCAGAGTTCAGTTTTTAGACAGACTACAAGACAAGACTGTATTTATTATTTATATGGCTGAAATTTAAGTTTATTTACCTGAAGTAGCTTTGGGCTTTGTTTTACCAATTACCTTCTAATTTTATGAAGAATGTTTTGCAATTTCATTCACTTCAGTCATTCACTTGATTTCTCAGCAACTGGTTTTGATAATATTTTATGTATTTATTTGTGTTCAGTGTTCACACTGACTGCACTTCTTTTTTTTAAATGGCTGAAAATTTAGTTTTTGCCCTAAACAGGCCTCAGGCTTTTATTTGTTTTTCAAGAAAGCTTTTCAAAAGTTATTCAAAAGCTTAATAAAGAGAGACATGTTTTGAAAAGACTTTGAAGCTGTATTATTTGTCCTAAAATTTTAACTCACTATTTCAAAAGCTATATTTATACACTGTATTAAAACATGGCATTTTTATAGCGAGACTGCTAAGCAATAATTTAACAAATCACAAGGTTTAGAAATGTAAGAAAAAAAAAATCATTGTAGTCCTTCTTGCTAGCAGTCCATTACTCAATAGTTTATACAATAGCATGTATTATATTTGTACAGTAGTTTACAGTAAAATCCTGCAAATATACCTCTTGTGAAAAAGTGCAAATAAACATTAATTAACTGCTAATACTTTTGTCAATATTTTACTGTAAAGGTAGAAAATAACAGCTTTATGTTGTATTTACAGAAACAGTAGCAAACTGAAAATTTCAGCAACAGCAAGATACCGTTAATTTTACAGTAACTTGCTGGCAACCGTGCTGCCAGTTCTTTACTGTTTTTTGACGGGACAATCTTTAACAGTGTACCAAACCCAGAGTTAACAAGGCTTTGCAGTTATTGTGTTTCAGATATTGACTTTGATATTTCAGATGTTACTGTAGACATTGTTTGAGAAATGGCATTTGGCTCTGTTAAGGAAAGAACAGTATGATGAGTCTGTAAAAATAGGCCTCTCATGAAGTTAATAATGTAATTTTAGTCCATACAAGAAAAAATAATTTATGGTTGATTTCAAACACCAATCCTTATTCAAGTGAGATTATGCCGAGCAGCATGTTTGACCCGTGTCTATTTTCATGAATCTTGAAGCAGGATGCAGTGTTTACTGTAATGTTAGTCACATTAGCTAATTAAGAAACAGACAGACTCGTTGTGTCCGATGAACTCATATCGATAGGACAAAAGTAACAACCTGCTATAATTATGACTTAGTTTTTCTTTTCATTTATTACCTCAGCAGGCATTCACCAGGTCGCTAGATCCAGATATTACTAGTCAAGCTCAGGTTCTATGTGGATGCTACTATTTTTAGGACTGCAAACAACTGAGCAGGGGCGGTGTAAGTGTCACACAAATGTATTTCCCTTATTTTACTACTCTGTCTTACTCTTAAGAGCTCAGGTGAGACTGGTGGTCAGAAGGTGGAAACCAGACCAACTGAATAACTGATTTATGACAAAACAATGAATTATCCTTTGTTATTTATAGGCCTTGTGCAACATTTCTGCCCTTCAATATTGCTTGGTGCTAAATGGTGACAAAAATGCAGGACCTCAATAGCAAGTGACTAGTATAGCTAACCATAATATACACAGTCCATATGTCCAGATATCAAACCATTGTTCTGGATTATTACTGCATTGTTGGCCACTGACACCAGTTTGGTCACACCAACATCAGTGCAGTTCAGGGTTAAGAAAGTATTGATTAAATGTTCATATATCTTCCCAGAGCTCAGAGGCTCAGCCAGTGTCAGTTCCCTCATTGTATATTGACCACAGGCTGATCCTCTGGTCCTTAGATCCAGCAGCCAGCAGTCTTTGTCTGTGGTCCTGGTGGTCAGAGAAGGCCACGCTTAGCACCATGTCAGTGTGGTACTGAAGCACTGCCAGTGGTCGCAGCTTCTTCCACCCGAAAACCCGCACCCGATGGTCCCAGCCCGCTGACGCCAGAAGCTTACCGTCCCCCCTGATACACAGTTGGGAAACCCCAGGGTTGACCAGCGTCACACAGTCCTGGAGCTGTAAAGCCACAAAGAGAAATAGGATCTTAGCAGGTGTTCGCAGGTTAGAACCAGCTGAGCAGTAGTTTCTTTGTGGCAATTGTCAGAAATCTAAAACCAAATGAAACTATTGTTCATGCAAATAATAAGACAAAAAAATAATCAGACCAACTAATTAGGTCATTAAGTCGATTAATCACTGCCGTATAAGAAACTGAGTCCAACACAAACACCGACAGGGAGAGACTATCAGCTGATCTGATGACTGAGGTCCAAGTGTGAGGCTGGATGTCTGTTGAACCTGGCTGTAAGACTCCTGGGACTCAATCATCGGCCATAAAACATTATGGCACGAGGGCCGCGAGCAAATCTCTCTGCGTCCCATTATTTGGTTTGGAGTTAGGGGAGCCTATTCTGGAAGCACGACTTGAGTTACCTTTGTCACAGTTTGCAAGAAAGAGAGACCATCTCACTGAAATGCTTGTTTGCAGAGGCCTTGTTGCTTTAAGCGCCTCTGATGAATTACATTCACACTGAAAGGTCTGGTCAGCGGCAGAAGAGACCCGATAAATACACTGTTGTAACGTCTGCCTGCTAAAGATTAGCCACAGCTCCCTCTCCCTGTGATCTACAGTGTCCCAAGGACTGTATCAATCTCTCTAAAGGGGCAACATTTTGACATATTATAATGAATGGCGGTTAAGATCACTATCTAAAGGGCCTGTTGTGGTGGGCATTCCTGGGGAGCGAACGTGCTCTTCTTGCAGGCTAGGGATCTCTGCTGGACCTGTAGATGGGACAGCAACATCTGGATATGGGAGCTGAAATCAAACTGGACAGCGTAAAATTGACTTCATAAGTTGTGTCTAGGGAGACTAATGACCTTGGATAGGAGGAGATGGTGGAGAATTTATCTGCTTGCTCCTGTTTCGGGCAGGAACCATCCACAAGCTGCATGTGGAAGATATAAGCCAGGTACTCATAGCCCAAGTGGATAAAGTGGAATGCAAGGGAGAGAGGGAGCAGGGAGGAATGTCATTGATCAAAACAGAGCGAGAAATTTAAGTTCAGAGCAGGCGGTGATGCGATTTCATTTTTTTTGTTAATCAAACCATCATTGCTGGTACCACTAGTGTGAAATAGAGCGGGGCTGGTTAGACCAAACAAGCCAGATATACTGATACAAAGAAACCTGGGGGGTGAAAGATTGTTTGGAGCTTTGTTATTACCTCAAGAAGTTGGTATGCCCCTTCCTCTCTCCATCTGGTTTGCATTAGAGGCCTGATAATGATGGGTTTAAGTGTCTGTTTTTGTTTGTTTTGCTTCCCATAGTTTGTGTCAGGAAAATGCATTTGTTTCATTAAAGGGTCAATTGTAAGCAGTAAATGGCTAATGATGTAGTAATGGTCATTCAGCAGGGCTGGCTGGCTCATTGTTTTGACTTTCTACAGTCTGAGAAAGCAGAGAGAAAAGTGGTGAGAAAAAAGGTCGTCCTGTGCTATAACTTAAAATTAATGGTGCTCTTGTTGTGCATGCTGGTTCCTGAGCTGCCAGTGATCAGTGGTTACTCTGATTTTATGTGGCAGTGCTGCTTGATGGTAACAGTGCTGAAATTATTAGTGGATTAATTGATTAGCTGATCAACAGAAAAGTAATCGCCAACATTTTGAAATTCAATTAATCAAATAAAAACTGGGCCGGTTCTGCTGCTTTCCTCGGTTTTACTATATTGCCGTAAATTGAACATCTTTAGGTTCTGGGTTGTTAGTCGGACAAAAAAAACATACATTTGAAAGTATCATCAATTACTAATTCATCAGTTAATCACAAAAACAAGCAACAGATGAATCCATTATGAAAATGATAAAAACATTGGAGTTGGAACGATGACAAGACCAATTAGTTGATTGACAGAAAAGTAATCAACAACAACTTTAATAACTTGATTAATCATTTAAAGTATTTTCTGTAGTAATATTTCAGGATACTTGTTTCCCCGTTTCCAGTCATTGTGTTAGCTAAGCAGCATATTTCCAAAAATGTCAAACTATTCCTATGAGCAAAAATGCCAAAACTATTTGAATATTTTAATTCCATGTTCTCCAGCAGCAGCATTGTTGTTCTTGCTGTAGAGCCACACAACTGCTGAGTGAATAACTAGAAAAGGCTGCTCACATCAAGTGTTGCCATTAACCAGGTCTCAATATGTAATGAAATCCATTAGCTCTAAATGGGGAGTCTTGGCTCGTTTTATTTGACATCCCGTTTTTCTTCCTCTTGCTTCCTCACTATCTCATCATAGACATAATTCGTCTTTGGGCTTCATCATTTTTTTGTCTGAACACTCCTTCCTGGCCTGTGTTACAGCATGCAGACACACACACAGCAGGCTTGTGAGAACGCCAGCTTTCTCAGCTGTCAGGAGGCTACCAGCTCTGCTCAGCAGCTGGGCCCACTACAGTTTTTGTGGCCTACGACAGATCCAACACAAACTCACACTTCAGGATCCTCTTTTGTAGCTTTTCACCGACAGAGGAGACGTTCAAAAGGAGCATCCACTGGGCAGATCTCACTCAAGCCTTGCTCCACTTTTCTCCGTCTTTCCCCTCAGCCTTGGCACGGAACTTGGCGCTCACGCTCATCTACTGAAACGTCCCATCATCACTCACTCACTCGAGCCTAGCGGCTGGGAGGCTTTTCGCAGGTATTTCTGACACACCCTGTCCCTGAATCACACTCAGCAGCGGGGAGATTACAGCCTTTTGTCGCCTTGCCTGTCAGAGCTTGGCTCCGGCTGACAGGAGATGGATGTGTCAAACAGGTGAGCGCAGCGCCATTCAGAAAAGGTGAGAAGAGGAGGGGGGGGCGGCTCAATAAAAAGTGCCATAATTTTTATGACAGCAACTCATACAAACATACATCAGTCCAATAGCAGACTGAGGTTGGGCCTGATATGACCTGACCCATATATCAGGTCAGATCAGGATTGGCTGACGGGTGCAAGAATTCACAGAAGGTGATTCCTGGGGGGAGACAGTAGGGATACTTTTACATTGTAATGAAGATGAGGGGCAGGAGTTCCACCTGTAGAGAACTGTCATCAGTCTCAGAAATAGCTTGCTGTCAGCCATGCTTGATTTACACTGTTAATCTTCCTCTGTCTATACCTGCTTTCCATTTTTCCAGTCCGCGACCTCTTGTCTTTGTCCTGGAGGAACCCGTCACTGCACTTGTCAATGCATTTGAGTGGCCGCCTAAATATATGTCCATCTGGCTTAACAGCTTGTAAACCCCAGCACCCACGCCCTCATAGTCTCACTCTGACAGATTCACAAAAATGCATGCTAGAAGGAGAGGAGAAAAAAGGCTGAAGATGATGCCTCATTATTATGAGAAGATATCAGGCCAGCAAGGTCAAACAGCAGATAAAGGCCTCTGGGAGCCATGTGTAATACATTAACCTCCATTCCTGAGGCTATCTGTCTTTATCTGGGCTTGATAAGCTCACTTCACAGCCCTTCAGCTTCACTAAATCATAACTGCACTGTGTTGTGTCACATTCGGTTTCCCCTCCATTTCACAAAAAGCATCTATCTGCCTTCCCAGCCAGCTCCACTACACTGGACTGTATCGCAGGAGTAATTTGTGGGAAGTGGGATGCTGTGGCACTTATAGCCTGCTCAGCCTTTATTGCAGCCTCCCACTGTGAACTACTGTTCCCTTTACTGCAGATGTGTTTTTTGTTTGGTTTAGGGGCCTCCGAGGTTTTGATATTTTTATTACCTCTCACGGGTCATCCGTCAGGACCCGGGGCCCAGGTCCGCCACCCGGCAGGTCCCCCCGCCCCCTTACTGCTGCCACACAAAAATACTTTTGTGGGAAGAACTGAGGATAGCTGTCTGGACGTCACACTGAGCTGCACTTCAGGATAATTTAAAAGCCCCTGTTGGATCTTTTCCCTCTCCTTGTGCTTTTTTCCTGTCATCCTCATCCTGGATTACATGCTGAATCAATATTTTGTTGCTTGAGCAAAATAAACCAAATAACCACTCTCCTCCTGTTTTTGGTATATTGAATCAAATCCTTCGTAGTGTTTTTCTAGACGCATTTTCAGGGTGAAAAAAAATGGCTTTGCAAATATTTCTAATTCAAGCATTCATTTGTAAAAAGCCTTGGAAAGAATAATACCCCTTCACTGTGCAGGAGTGTACTATATCAGCCTCAGGTTCCTTTCTGCTCTGATTCATGGGGGTTGGCTGCAAAATGGGAGCATTCCCTTTTGCTCATGAAATCAAGAGAAAATACAGCTTCAAATGAGGCGTTAAGTCTCTGAAGCGTTGACTGTTATGTAAAAAGAATTATGATACAAAGCTGATGTGATCTCTTTTAGTGTGACAGAAGATGCTCTGGTATGGGCTTTAGTGTATAGTTCGGACCACTCCCAAGTATGTATGTGTGTGATAACCTGTATTTTCTGTGTTTTCAAGGTAAATATGCATTCCAGTAGTATCCTGGTCAAGAATAACATTGTATTAGTTGCTTTTTTTAACTGCTAAAGTATATATGAATTTTACTAATTATTACTCTACAATAATAAGTAAAACATTTTTGTGATGCGTTTTTATCCAGAACTATATCTAATCTATATATTATCCAGGCCTAATGTGTGACTGTGTGTAGGTGTGTGTGTGGGTGGTTTGAATCTGGAGTGACAGCCTCAGCCCGGCCCTTGGCCCCTGGCCCTGCCAACGCTGTGTAACCAGCAGCTGATTTATGGCCCCTGGAGCCCTGCTGAGCTTCTTCCTCTTTGGCCCCTGATGTTTTCCAAGAGAGCCTGGAGAAAGGCAACACTCCTCTCCTCCCATCTCCACCTTTACCTTTTTTATAAGATTTTATGGCATTTAGCTCACTCTCATGCGCAACAATTAGTCAGCAGGTAGGGGGTTCAGGACCTTAACCAGGGACACTTCAGTAGGCCACATGAACATTATAATGATTACCCAACCAGGGGTACTTGGTACAGTCACTAAGGTGTACTTGGAAAGATTGTACAATAACCAGAATAACTGCAACTAATTTGAAAAAAAAAGGATTTGATTAAAAACATATATCCACACATTGAGTCAGCTCTAACACCTGAACACTACATGTTACGGTGATGCAAGAAAAGTATAGTTAGCACGACAGCAGTGAGTCTAAACTCAAGCTACAAGTAATAATAATAAATTGTTGCAATAGATAGCTAAAAGTATAATTCATTTAAATAGTAAGGTAAATTTAATTGATAAACTGTTTTAATATTTATCTAAAAGTAATGGAAAAATGGTTAAAATAGTTAGCTAAAAGTAATGGATAAACAGTTAAAGTGAGCTTAAAGTGTTGAAAAAATTGAGAAAAAGCTAAAAGTAATGGATAAATGGTTGAAACAGATAGCTAAAATTAATATATAAATGGTTTAAATGTCCAGCTTTGGCCACTCCAAGGGAGCAGTACGAAAGCAAACTTGACCAAACCAACCTAAACATCGATGTTTCAATTGTGTGCAAAAAATTACTGTAACAATATCTACTGAATACTGGGCTTCCATACGAATGCTCACCTAACTTTTGGCAGAGAACTGTCATAATTAATAGTGTTAAATAACAACCAGTTTAAAATACATTCAAATCAACACATGTGGAACATGATGGGTGGTGTCAATGAAGGGGTAGTTTAGTTCATCTGACAGGGCTGTGGGGGTTCATCAGACAAAAACATTTGGGAACCACTGGACTAGACAATACCACTACCCTCTCTAAGCCTGTCCTCTGCTGACCTGCAGGTTGTTCTGTCTGTCCAGCATCCAGGAGGAGAGTTTCTTCTCAGAAGAGCCTGATATCCCCCTCAGACGCTTAGTGTCAAAGGTCAGGCACATGACAGGCTCAGGGTGGGCTTTGGCTTGGCTCAGCTTGGACCTCTGGGTTACATCCCACAGCAACAGGGAACCGTCCTCGTATCCAGCCAGCAGGAGAGGTCCGGGACCCGAGTCTGGCTGGAAGTGAGGGAGGATGATAAAAGACCGCAAGTTGCGAAGAAAGAAGACAAAGAGTAGCGTGAGGTAAGATGTGGCATGTGAGCTGTGCAGTAAAAAACCACAGAGACTGCTGCATGGTGCTGGAAGCTGAGCGGAGCAGAGGTTATCAACCTGGAAGCTCCCGCTGACACTCAGAAAGACGCTGTGAGCTCCATTCGTCAGCCTGCTGCTCTCTCTTTCCAGCACTCCATTACACCACTCCTCACTTTGCTCCTCATCTATATTACTGAGCCACAGGCCACCACTGATAAGTTAATACTGCAAAAATACGGTTTCTCTTCAAGTGTAGTTTTGACTGATTAACATATTATTCATCATTTAACATTGAACATATTTTTCAATTCATTATATATTGTTTTAGTATATTTTATTTTTGCCTATTTTTCTTTAATGTGTTAGTTTTTAATTATTTTACGGACCTTCTATTTTATGCTTTGATGATGAAATTTGCTGCATTTGCTATATTTTTAGATGTGCAGTCTATTTTCTGAAACAGTAACGTATCCTTAATATTGCTGCTGCAAATTTTACCACAGGGATTATTCAAGTTTTATCTTAACAGATAAAACCTAAATAAAACAATATATTCTAGAGTAGAAAGTGAAAATATACAGTATTCCACAATTAATGAGGCACAAGATTCGGGCTGTAACTCACGTAACAAACATAACTAATTTATTTTTATCAATGAATCTATCAATTATTATATATTTAGATAGTTTTATATTAATCATCTGGTCTATAAAATGTCAGAAAAATGGCAATCACAAATTCCCAGAGCACAACGGGCAACTTCAAATTGCTGTTTTTGTTTGACCAACTGCCTAAAAATCCCCCAAAATAAATTTACAATCATATAAAACAGAAAAAAGCAGCAAATCCTCAAATTGGAGGAGCTGGAACCAGAGAATGTTTGGCATTTTAGGTTGACAAATGACTTAAAGGGTTCATTAATATGCATTCATTTTCTGTCCATCGACTAACCGATTAATCAATTGTTTCAGCTCTACACACCTTACGCATGTTCACATTCTAAAACAAACTTATGTAATAAAAAAAATTCACACTAGGATTGCTTCATCCCCATTTCACCCCAGGACATTACAGATCCAGCTGCAACGTTTACCACTGGTGAAACCATCAGAGTAAATCTTTCAAAGCAACCTGTACCATGCACAAAATGTAGTTACGTGCATTAAAGAAAAGAAACGTACGAGTATAACATTTAAAAAGAATGATAAAGTGGTGCCTTCCCCACTGGTGGGAGTCACAGATAACCTCTCAGTGCTAGCTAGCTTCTTCTAAATGAGTGTGTTTGATCAAACAGGCACAGAAGTTGTGTGGAGGTATACAGTGAGCTTGTAAATCACTTCTGTGAATGAGAACATAAAGGTGAACTGATAAAAACTGGGGGCTTCATATATCTTTGCACCGCTGGAGGGAAGAAAGGAAGGTCAGAAGGAGCGAGAGAAGGGAAGGAGGAGGAACAGATAAAGAGAAGGAGGGAGGGACAACTGGCGAGATCTAACCTCCATCCTGCTTTCCCGAAGTCCCACAACTCTTCTGTGTACATAAATGAAGCACCATGCCTCTTGCTACCTACACATCCCCTTCAAATCCACATATGCCTGGGGTGTTATCCAAACAATTACTGAAACTTTTCCCAGCTTAAAAGACTTCACACTGGCCTGTGGAACGACGCAATACATTTCAGCAGACCTATGAATACACAGAACAGATATACACTTAGTCCTGACTTGAGCCTTTGCCTCTAAATACCATCAGGCTCCCAGCAAAAGCACTGTGCCCTGCAGAAGTGAGGGAAAGAAATTTTTTCCATATGTGCGAGGGGGGTCATGTCTGCCATTTTTTCATCCATCTTCAAGTCCTCTTCTCACTTAACGCTCGATATTTCTCTTCTTCCAGCTTTAAACAAATTATAGACAGAGTCGTGTATTCCTGCCAAACACATCAGCGAAGACGAACACTAAGGGATTATGAAAACAAATAAAAACAAGTGAAAATCAGTGGCCTCTGCTTGCCGGCAGGGCCCGGGCTAAGCGTTCCAGGCTTGGGGCCCACCGTTTCACTTAAGTGTAGGACCTCCTTGATTGATGATGTCATGGGTCGGAGGTCGGGGAACCCTGGGTAGACACCTAATTCATTATATCCTCCACAGGCCTCTCTACAAGAGGGCTCTCTGCTGGAGTGGGGCTGGGGCTCTGGGAGGAGATTCATCACCACGGAACAGCTGGAAAGACAGATGGATGGAAGCTGGTTGTAGAGGCAGGACCAGGACAGAGCTGGGTCTTCTCCAGAATGGAGAACTAGTTGGGGCTCAACCTGTTAATAGTCATGTGACCATGATTATTGCCATTTTTTCATAACTGTACTTATGGAGCGCATTAAAGTGTAATGACAGGACAATATCTGTGTACATAATGTGTGTTACAATGCATTTTGAACAATTAAAGGCAATGTCATTCTGTCATTTTATCGTGTAAGCATCATTATAATTATTAACAATGCAACCATTTCAAGCCTGTAGACTGAAAGCCCTATTTTTAGATCAAAGTCCAGTCAAGAGTCAAGACTCCCGGGGCTTTTAAAGTTTTTGTTAATTTTCTTCCTTCTCTTTTTTCTTCTAAAACAATCACATTTGGTGGAAAGATTTAAAATCCCCCTGATGCTAAGGCATGAAAAACATACAAAGATGTAACCCTACGGAAGCACTAAAACAAGCTCTAACAAATAGAGACAACATTACTATAATTGCTGAGCCATTAGATCTAAATCAGTTTTAGTTCCTCCGAGTTTCCAGCTCAAGACAAATTCACTGCACGCGCAGAATTCAGCTCAATACTCACTTTTTCTGCTAGGGCTGAAACTATTGTCGATTAATTTGCTTATTATTTCTTGATGAATCCATTAATCGTTTGGCCTATAAAATGTCAGATGCCCATCACACTTTCCTAAAGCCAAAGGTAACATCTTCAAATTGCTTGTTTTGTCTGACCAACAGTCCAAAACTCAAAGATATTCAATTTACTGTGACATAAGACAAAGAAAAGCTTGAATGCTTGAAAAATGACTTAAAGGATTAAACGATTATCAAAAAAGCTACCAACTGACTTTTTGAATTGTGCTGAACTGAACTTTACTGCAACATGTTTATTAGATTTCACTCTTTTCCAGTGTGCAGTGGGATTAAACAGATACATTCATGATATCAAGCATTTGTCCCAGCATTATAAGAGAGATAGATATACTATGACCAAGTAATTCAACTAAAATTAAGTTTTCATTTTGAGAAAGAAAAATTTAAAAAGTGATCACTGTGGAATTTGTCACTAGGGCAGAGTAGTATATATTAGGCCTGTGGGCAGATTAGATCACTGTTTATGAAAGGGACCCTTCTGTAGTGTAGTGAAGAGGACGATGGCGGTAGAAGTGAGAAGGAAAAGGAAAGCGCAGCTGCAGCCTCGCAGTTCAGTTTATGGCACAGACTTAATACACACACAAGGACAATGTTATGTCTTTTTACACACAGACACTCTGAAAATGTTGCTATTTTTCTATTTACATGAACACTGAAAATTGTCAAAAATGCAGTTGTAAATGTAAATTTGTGTATTGGTTAAATCATCCAGTTTGTGTACTTCTTTCAAGAAGGGAAAAAGCTGTCACTTATTATGTTTTGCATGACAAAAAAGATTTTCTTTAATTGAATAAAGTCAACTCTTAATATAAGTACTCTAATACTGTTAGTAGCCCTGTATTCCTGTATTCATTTAGAGCAGTTTTGAAAATGAAAATGTTCATATATAGCATGTTATGTATTGGCACAAATTATCCCCAAAATATGCCCCCTGCAAAAAAAAATTAAGTAAAAAAATACCAGTAAAGGCCTCCACGAATACATGCTGGTCAAATCCTAGTCTCCAAGTGAGTGATCCAAGGTGTATCTTTTTTATTATTAACTAACTGCCATGTGTTTTACTGTGGCATCACATATTGGTGGATGTGTGCTGTGCTATTTCGTGTGTATTTATTATATTGTATATATTAATTTTAAAGGATGTCGTTTTATTCCTTTTCTAGGGTGCCTTTTTAACATCTGGCCAGGAACAGCAACTGAATATTAGGCTTTTAGGTTAATTCTGGCACATGTACAGTTTTTTCTCTTTTGATAAATGAGCGTTGACCCTGTCAAATAAACAAATACAATAAAAAACATAAATAAATAAAATCTAAATGTAATTGGAGAGTAATATGCAGGTGACATCTTGAATTTATTGTATATTCAGCAAACACGTCTATGTAATTTCCTTATGTGGTAAGTCCTTCCAAACTCATGAACAACCCAGAGACCAACAGCTTGTTTGCTGATGTGGCCACCACAGGCCTCAGGCAGACACTGCTTCAACATAAGGAACCAATCGTTTCCTCCGGTTTTTGTCCCGGTCCACCTATGATGTCATGGCCACGAGGCAGCAAGGTGATGAGCTGAGAGTGATGGATATCTGTATAGGAACATTTCCTTTCCCCCCGCCAGCCTCTGTTCACATTAAAAGCCTTGCACATCATACATCAATACTGTCCCCCTGGCCAAGGCCTACATCCCCACACACGTCAAAACCCACATGTGGAGGTACTCTCTTCCTCCTCGTCCGCCGTATTGTTCGCTGCTTCACAGCCAATCAGATTCAGAGAAATCAAATAAGCAGCTCTGTCACCTTTTAGACAGCATATGAACTAGCATATGAACGCTGGGTGGGATTTTGCCGAAGGGAAGCTGAATTGAGAAAAAAGAGCAGTTTAACACTGCATTTAATCTTTTCCATAAACTCCAGCAGAGAGGGGCTTAAAGGCCGACAATAAATCTGTTAGTGAGTCTGTCTTGGAAATAATGGAGGATAATCACTTCTCATCTCAACGGTGGGAAGAGAAGAGGGAGGAATGGTGAGAGGGAAGACAGAGAGAGGAGATAATTGTCGGTGGCTTCTTCATGGTGTGTGTGATAGAGAGAGACAGGGTGGAGAGAGAGGATGACGGTGTCAGCTGTTGCCTCCTGCTGTATGTGAGGTTAAGGAAACAGTGGGTAGCATATGAGCATTTGATGTGAAAGACAAGATGAGCATTTTTTCTCATGGCTGACGGACAGTGTGGGTCGAGTTTCCAACCTGCCTGTGTGTGTGTGAGTGTGTGTGAAAGAGGGTTTACACGCACACTCACAAACGCACACACACAGACTGGGTTTTCAGCCTTTTCCCACTGCTCAGACCTCTCGAGTCGCTCAGTCAGTGTAACAGATGAACATGCCTCGGCCTTGAGAGGAATCAGCCTGAAATGATTTAGAATCACCTGGGCCCTTCGGCTTTGAAGTCAGACAGCTGCCTGTGCTGTATTACAATGATATTATATAATTCATAATGATATAATTGATCATTATGTTTCCTGGCACTCAACGCTGAGCCAACATTGGTTCATAAATCAGATGATGAAAGGTGGGTGTAACAGTGAAATCAAAGGGAGAGAAAGAAAAACAAAAATACAAAGGCAGCATGCACTGTGAGACTCTCTAACTTGTCTATATGTCTCCATAATAATTTCACACACACAATGTCACCTTTGTGGATTTTGTAATTAACTAAAGTAACTCTAATTAGTAATACAGGAATACAGGGCTGAATGCGCACAAGCCAGCAACGCGCCTCACGCTGGCTTTAAAAGCATTAGCTGTGTTTTGATTTCTGTTGCCTGTAAACCGTACAGCCCATAAAATGTATTCAAACTATCCACAGTCTTGCATAAGTCTAAAACCCCACTTTGTCCCCCAAAGCCCCAAAACCCAAAGAGTTAATAATTAACCATAAAAATAATTACAGGGTCTCTTAACTTTCGACAGCATTTACAAAACAGAAAGCAAACTTTTTGCTCGGATCAGATTGGACGTACAGCTGCAGGCTGATATATGGCTGTGAACCCCCGGCCCTTCCAAACGCTCTAATTACAGTGTTGGGGCTCGCTGCCAGCTGAGAAGAAACGCTTGGAAAAATGGCCCAGGACGAGTCGTTGGGCTGTAAATCATGTGCCACGTCTCTTATGTGAATTTGTGTTGACTTTTCTATTATTGCGTCGTGTTATAGGGTGCTGGCCAATCAGAAGAAAGCAGGTTAAGTATTGAAAAAAGTGGCACCACTTAAAATAAGAAGGAAAGAGAACGTGGAGAATCTCCTGCTTTTGATAATGGTTGCCAAGGTGAACT
Organism: Macquaria australasica; assembly: GCA_005408345.1. Lineage (NCBI taxonomy): Eukaryota > Metazoa > Chordata > Actinopteri > Centrarchiformes > Percichthyidae > Macquaria > Macquaria australasica. Next base: position 217,710 of record SEMN01000081.1, read on the forward strand.
CGTTGAGATGTAGTTATAGCGGGACACGTAGCTACTTTTGGGGGGTTAAGGTAAAAAACACTGCAACAATTTCTGTTAAAATGACACTTAAGGACTTCCTGGTGCTTACCTGCCACAGTTTGATACACATGACCATCCCGAGCTTAGCGTCCGGTTCCAGGGTGCAGACTGGGGTCTTACTGGGTAGCTCAATAATCTTGATCTGCAGAGAACACAATTAAACAATTAGATCTATTAGACCTCTTCATCTCCACATTCTACATCCATGCTAGCAGCCTGTACAGCGATGCTTTGAGCTAAATGCTAACATCAGCATGCTAATATGCTCCCAATGACAATGCTAACATGCTGATGATAAGCAGGTATGATGTTTACCATGTTCGCCATCTTAGTTTAGTGTGTTAGCATGCTAACATTTTACACATCAAAGTCATTAGCTGCTACTAGCATAACACACCTGAATCTCCTACCAAACTGTCATTAGACTTGTTGCATTGTGGGTAATGTAGGCGCCAGAATGCATGGAATAAAAAAATAATGTATGCTGCATAAAATTCTTTTTGTTGTTGTTTTTTGTTTTAGGAATGTCATTAGTTTTGCAGGTATTGCAAAAATTTAACTTTTGACCTGATGATGGCACTAGATGAAATGAATGAAAGGGAGGGGAACATAAATGTCTGTACCAAATTTCATGGCAATCCATCCACTAGTTGGAAAGACATTTCACTTAAAACCACAAATGTGAACCTCATGATGGCGCTAAAGGAAAAGTCTCAACAAAATCAGTGGGCTTTGTCCTCTGGGGACCATGATATCTGCCCCAAATTTCATGGCAATCCTTCCAATAGCTGTTATAGAAAGTGGTGGACAGACTAACAGACAGGCCGACATTGCCATCCCTATCGTGCTAAAAAGGAAATACTTTTATTATGCAGCCTGCTATCATCACACTTCATGATTTCTACACATTTGTAACTGTCAACATGCAAACTGCTTTGCACAGCTTCAATTTAGGTAGCTTATCATGCTCATACTCTCCGGTGGTTTTGTTTTTAGGCTGAGCCCAACTGTGATCAGTTCTCTGCCCACCCAGGGTCTGAGGGCGCTACCTAAAAGCCTAAGCTGGCAGGCAGACTTTCATATAAAAAGTGTTCCGTTTTGACTTTTTTTATGAATTTATCCAATATATCCTAATGTATTTTCCTTTTAATTAAACCGTTTTCATTATTTTTGTTCTAATGTTGTTTTCATTACAGAGACCCAGTTACAGTTACACGCACAAATTGCTGTTGCATGTAGATATATCTACAAGCTGTCTGCCAAGTCATGATTTGTTTGTCTTCTGAATTCAAATAACAAAGCAGCAACCTAAATCTGTCATTGTGGTTCAGGACCTCTGCAGATCAGAGTGCCTCCGACCAGCAGTACAGTACCATCCATCAGTGCAGAGCAGCCGCCCCACTGTCTATAATAAATCCTACTAAAGCCTGACCCCGTGGCATGAATGGTGTTTTCCTGCACACATTGGCACTGATTCTGATAAAATACACAGCCTAATGAAGCCAATGATAAAGTGTGCGCCTTTGTATGTGTGTACACACATCACTACCAAAACTCAGTCCTTCGACTTCCTCCGTGCTGATGATCCGCATATTCATCCTCATTAGGCCTCAGATTAAACAGCCCTTTAAGGGAGAGATCTGTATTTTAGCGCTAGGCCACATCTGTCCTGCATGTTTACCTCTGCGTGCCTGACAAAGAAGGCCTTTAAGGACTCCTCTGTGCCTCAGGTGATCACTGTTCTTGTGTGGCATCACACTGCCCATAAATAAAACACCCACACTATTAATTAATGTTTCTGCCATGGCAGCAATCTGCTGGCAGGAATCTCACTGTGAGCAGTAAACAGTAAAACCGCCTGAAATAGCGAAGAAGGAAACTATTATTCTGTTTTCTTGGAAACATACCTAAATATTGACCTACCTGCATATTGCCTAATGCCTATGGCATTAAATCACGCCATGGCGCATGTTTTGTGGCAAGAGGTGCATATGCATTGTGTTCATGAGGGAATTCATTTATGTGGGTGTTTTAATAGAGACAGAGCGCATTTAAGTCCCACGCACAGCGGAGGGGAAAACAATTCATTGCTCTCCATTGACTTTGTATTGCGTGAAGGTGCCTCCTTGTCATTTCGGTCGGCTAGCAAACAACAGAAACGTGCCTAAACGCTGCTGTGTGGTGGGATGCACTACCAACAGGGTAAAGAACCCAGAACTAAGTTTTTATAAGCTGCCAAACTGAAAAACTGAGCTTTTAAGAAGACAAAGGTGGATACAGACGTGAGGCATCAGCAGGATAAATGGGAAAACTGTGGGATCCTGACACTCAGTATGTCTACATGTGCAGCAAGTATTTTATCACTGGTCAGTCAAATATCCAAATGTCAGTTTTAGGCTAACTATACTGCTGTAAGTTAAGCCAAAGCATTTTGACAGCATGCAACTTGTGTAGCTGAATGTGGCTAAATCAGAAAGCTATGCAGTCTTATGTTTGCAAGTGCCTTAGCTAACTACAGTGAGTTAGCGTGAGAAGGGACACCGAGATAGACGGACAATATTTTAGTTTGTCCTCTCTGGTAGACAGAGGGTGCTAAAATAATCCTCTGACATGCTGAAATCTAATGTTTTTAGCTAGCAACAGGCATTTTGTTAGCATTTCAGCCTTGGTTGCATTTTTTGGCACCGACTGTTTTCCCCTCCAGTGGGTGTGGTTTTCAGAGTATGACGCGTTGCGCTCTGTCTCTATAGCGGTTACATGATAAGCATTTGTCTTGGCCAGTTATGTCTGTGGAATGGGGTGGGGAGACCGAATGACAAAATCGTCTGTGGCCTGTTTTGGTGTAACTTGTATGGGTGTGTGTGTGTGTGTTTCTGTCTATCTGTGTCTGTTGGGACAATGGCATTATTGAGGTGCTGGGAGTCACAGGCGCCCTGATGCCTGGCCTGCTGGACTGGGGTTAGCAGAGGCACGTTTGGCTGGATCAGGTGACTGCTCTGTCCCTTTCAAGTGTGGGTCCTCCGCAGCGGAGCAAGTAACATGAATCTGGAGGCAATAAAAGATGGCTGGATCGCTGGCTGCCCTCTCCCCATCCTGCCTCACTCCACACAAAACCCTACAGACTTGTGGGCGTTGAGCATTAACTTCGAGACATACTGTGCAGACAGAACAGTGATTTAATTCCAGTGCGCAATCTCTATAGGCCTGGGAATTCTCTTTTTAACCAACCAGTCACAGATTAAAAATATAAACAGCCACTTTGACTATTTCATCAGCCAATAGCAGTCCTGATTCACAGAATGGCATGTTACTAGCCACAGCCAAAATTAACCGACATTTAGCTGGTGGCTGGTATTAAGTTCCTATCCTTGCAATGTGCAAGCTGACTCATGACATGAAGGCTGGTTTGTTAATGATGCTGGTTAAATTGCTGTTTGACAGTTCCTGGCTGCAAACGGCATGCTCACATGTCAAGCTGACCCACGACACATTCATTGACTATCACTGGCCACCTGACTGAATTCAAGCCATTTCATATTTATGGCTCAGAAGACATGCAAACAATCCCAGTGTGGTGATAGGAAAAGGTGACGGGGCTTTGATGTAAGAGAACAACTCTTGCTGTGGGACTTCCAATTTTCCACTAACTTCCTAAACAGTACTAAAAGCCACAAATATGTGTGAACGCTTAAAGTCAATCCAGCAAACTGGCAACAGCAAGTCTGGTCAGGTTCATACAGGCTGGCATTTTTTATACTCAAGTCAGACTGTTTAACCAATTAACTATCCCACCTCCCACCTGCCAATATATTTAAGGATGTTTCCTCCTGCTGAACACAGATCAACATGTGCCAGTGGACACTTCATTTCTTTTGCTTTTAAGAGTAGAATTCAAGCACTTTTCAAGCACTTTCAAGGTACCTAAACCAAAAATTTCCAGACTCTTGAAGCCTTTATCATCACATCTAAATTGTTACTATAAATGCAACTGCGAAAAATAAAGTTAACAGAATTCCTTTACACCCATAGCAATCAATGTATATTGTCACATATTAACTTTGATTGTATGTTTTGGTCATGATTATTTAATGCTTCCTAATTTCCAGAGTAAGGAATCAACAGATGACTTATCTAGCTATGAATAACGAGTGAACACAAGAAAAGAACTTTACTTTTAGATTATGTTGAAAATCAAGCATTTTTCAAGTATATTCGAATTCAAGCATTTTCCTAACCTTGAAAACGTAACAGTTAAAATTAGGCAAACTTTCAAGGCTTTGAACAAACCCTGGTATTGTCATTATTTGTATATATTATAACAAGCCATTAATCTCCACACTGAAGAGTAAAATTCCACAGGAAACACTGAACTTTTGCAGCTTTGGCGAACGTTTAGCTTGAAAAGTGACATTCCCTGCATCTGTTTTTTATATGCACTCACCCTTTTCAAGGTTGCAGGGGGCTAAAGCACATCCCAGCATGCACTACAGGGTACAAAATGGATTGGTTGCTAATTTATAAATGGGGTAAAGCACATAAGACACCTGCACACATTCACACTGACATCCACACCTATAGACAATTAAGAGTTTCCTCATGTCTTACCTCTTCTGTCTGTTGTCCAGCGAAGGCCAGCAGACACGTCCCAGGGCTGGTCTCCAGCAAGGAGCACTGACAGAATCCAACACTGCCGGTCCACACAGAGTCCACCACCTCACTACGACCTTCGCTCAGATCCCACAGACAGACCTGCATGTCCCGTCCCTGACTGCTCCACCAACAGAGAGAACAACAAACAGACAAAAGCTGCAGTTATTTGCATATTTCAAAAGACACATTACTGGCTGTCATCTCAAAACATGTCTGGCAATGAATGCTTACTGTTAAATCATTTTATCCCCACAGGTTTTTGTTATTGAAAAGCTTAGTTAAAAATAAAACCATAAATTCTGTAGTTAACATCACAATTACAAATAATATTTTGCATTCCCAAATGGTCAGTAAGAGAAGGATGAATAAGACATCTTATCAGAAAGTTAAGAGACCAAGAGAACTGTTGTCCTCACCTGATCAGGGTATCTGCTGCCTGCAGCATGTTGACCCAGATGACCGAGCTACCAGAATGACCTTCTACAATCTTCTGAGCCCTCCTGGTGTTCAGGTTCCAGATATGGATTGCACCCTTCTCTGATCTGCAAAACCCAACAGGTTCAGCTTTATGAAGGCTGTTTATATCACTCATACAGTATACAACATATCATTCAGCATTGCTCTGCTCTCACCAATACCTATAAAAAGTAAATACCAAAAATGGTCAGATTTGTTCTGGTCCAAACTAACAAATAAAGAAATAAAATTAAAGTCTTCTCTAAAATCTTCACTGTTTGAGGAAGATGAAGAGTCAAAATATGAAGGTTGAGATAAATGACTCACCCAGAAAATAGGAGGGGAGCGTCCCCTCCATGGCAGCTAAAGTGGAGGGTGTTGAGGGGCCCGCCAGCCCCCCTCAGGGTGTAGATGGGGGACGGAGCAGGACGAGACATCCCCGGGTCATGCAATCAATGTATGGATGCAAGGAGGCCGCAAACCCATATCACAACACCCACTGAAACAGACGTCAAGAAAAGAGAGCTAAGAGATGAGTACAATACTGCGCCGTTACAGCAGTTAATTGGACTCTTTCAGAGGAATACAATAACATGAAAGTTAAGTGGAGGCCTACAGTAAAATCCATAATCATAGGAAACCTAGTCATCTCGTTTTGTTTTTGCACAAACACTGAGCAAAGACCGTCAGAAAGTAGCTCCATTTTGCCTTGAAGCCGTTCTCCTCCACACAGCAGACAGTTGTGTTTAATGCACTGTCTGTACTTTCTCCATTGTTAGTAGCTACAAACCCTGTGGCTCTCTTGTCTTCCTCCTTCTAGTCTACATGATAACACCTCTCTTACTCAATACGTCATAAATCACAACCCCTGACAGCTTAATTACAGTAAACAGATGGAGATTCTGGCTTCTCACTCCTCTTGTGATCAACAGCCGTTGTCCCAGAGGCAGAGGCAACAGCTCAGACTTTTATGTTACGTTTGTAGGCCGGGCAGCCGAGGAAACCCATCCGACCGCAGGCATGCTGCAAGGAAATGATGCGTCAACGTTAAATTGCAGCACAATCACATGTAAGTGACTCTTACATGTTGGCTTTAGGTAGCCAATATCTAGCTATCCAACCATTTGCTAAACTGCTTATCATGTTTAGAATCACAGCTGGGTTGAACCCATTTATGACAATATTCAGTGTATTTAAATTGTACCATTTTTATACCCAAAAAGAAAGCTAGCCAGTTCTTGAATTCAGGAGGACGCATCTTCTCAGTGTTATGGGAAACAATGCACAGAGAATGACTTTGGAAACAACAACCCACTCAAATATAAATGAGCAATTAACCTATTATTTAAAATAAAAACACTAGCAGGTTTTACTGGCTGCCACCCCTGAGGCTGGTAAGTACATTTCTCCCTCACTACATGGAAATATTTTTTCTATCTGCTTATTTGCAATAACATGTTCACCAGCAACAACTACACAAGAGCAAATCCTAAATATGACTTTTTCAAAAAGACCAAAATCAGCCTAACCACATTACTAAAAGTTTTAGAACTAAAGTAGCACACAGGTTGGCTTTCCCTTAAAGGAATACTTTGACATTTTGGGGAATACACTTATTTGCCTTCTTGCTGAGAGTTAGTTGACAAGGTCGATAGCACTCTCATATCATTCCGTTCAATATGCAGCTGGAGCCAGGAGACGATTAGCTTAGCTTAGCATTAAGACTGGGAACAGGGGGAAACAGTTAGCCTGAATGTCTAGAAATCCACTTACCAGTAGCTCTAAATCACACTAACACATTATATATCTCATTTGTTTAATCTGTACAAAAGCCAAAGTGATGTTGCCAGGCAACTAGCAGAGACTCCAGGCAGTCACTGCCGTAAAACCGAAAAACCACAACTTGTCGTTTTTAAACTTTGGTTTTTGTACAGATTAAAAACAACGAGACATAATGTGTTGATTAGTGAGCTTCCATCTGGACAAAGCCGGGCTAGCTGTTTCCTCCTGTTTTCAGTCTTTATGCTAAGCTAAGCTAACTGTTTCCTGACTCAAGAGTGATATCAATTTCCTCATCTAAGGCTAGCAAGAAAGCGAGTTGGTGTATTTCCCAAAATGTCGAACTATTCTAGCACAATATGGGTGACTATATAGTTGAGGTCACCTGAGTTAATGAGCTCGACCTCACCGCTGCACAATCACCCCCTCCTCCACTTTTACTTATCATAACCCTTGCTCCCTGCAATCAGTAGACACTGAAACTGGAGCTTGAGGAATTCAGAAGCAACTCATTTCAGGAGGTTAGTGGTTAAATTGTCCATGTGAATCTGTGAAGCGGAGAAACAGAGACCCCTGACCAACCTGCCTAATTAAGGACACAATGCTGCAGTCTGATGACTCATAAGGAAGCAGTCAACACATCATCTTTACTATCAATCTACCACTATGGGGAGACACACTGCATGCTTGCAAAATGGAGCCTTTTTTTCAATGCTCACTATAGAAAAGATAGCACTAACATCCATCCAAATATGTAAAATGACAAAAATAAACATTTGAGTTATATTTGGAATGGTTCAAAGCATATGGCTTATTGACCATTAGGTATCACTCATATCTCTGAACTAAACCAACAGGAAACTCTTTGGCCAACAACTGTACAAACGTGTTTTTGTGTGGTATGAAGAAAATGGCAAAAACCGTCAACAGCGTTTTTGTGAGGGTCTATTAGTTAAGCTGCTTTTCCTGTGAATGAGTCGGTAAGGCTGCATTCCTGAGCCAGAGTCCTGTGCCTGAGTGAGCGTGTGACAGGGTGAGGCTCGCCCTGATAACAGGTGGATTTAGCGTCCCTTATTGCCCTTTTGCAGCAGGCCTGCATGGAGCTGTGAGTCACGGATACACCAGCAGCAACTGGCTGTTTTCATTGTCTCCAGACCAGGGGGCTGTAAGTCTTTCCGCTGGCAATCACAGCTCACTGCCAATCACAGATAACAATTGGGGACAGTGATGGAGCGAAACCTATATCCAAAAGATGAGTATAATGGCAACTTTCCCCTTGCCACTACTTCCTCAGCAGACTGTTCCTTCTGTTTTCCAGGCGTCAACATTTCCAGTGTCTGAATTGCCCCCAACAATAGGTCTGTTGTAGTGGCTGCAAGTGAGTCACCCACAAACCCAAATACAAACATGCAGGCAGCTCAGGAAGGGAGAGACGGACACTGTAAACAAACAAAACGGTGGCAGGATGTTACTCCAACCTATTTGCAAGGACCCTTAAATTGTTCCTTGCTAACGGAGACAGCAAACAATTAAGTTCGTCAAACTTGTATGTTTGACATCGAAAAATATCTCTAGTGAATGCAAAGATAACTTGGGGGTGTAGCGGCAGTATGTAGCTGGGACAGATGTGATCCTCTGGTCAAAGATCCTCAAGGACAAGTAACTTGTTCTATTAAGATCTCCAAAATTCTCCGCACCCAGCCGTTTTAATTAACCTAAGAAGCTTTCATAAAGTGACTGAGCAATAGATAACAGATACAAAATAGGTCAGTGAACTTTCTTATTAAAAATGTCCACTCAGAAATTACAGAACGGGGTAACTAGCTAGGCCTAATGAAACCTGTGTGTCTTGGACAGGGCATAATAAATCAGACTGACTGACTAATATACCTGAGCTGGATATGAGAGCCAGTGGGAAGAGGTAGGAGAGGAGGACTGAGGCTCCTGCTGGCCCTGTAACAGATAAGACAGCTCTGGGGTAATCTGACTCTAAGTCCATGGATAAAGGCAGTTTGTCTCTTCTTGGGCTGTCTGTCCACACCTACTGGGTAATTAGGCCTAATTATGAGAGAAAGGTCCGCTTCCCCTTCATGTTATTAAATAAGAGCCAGCCTCGTCCGCCAAGGATCTCTCAACACCAGCAAGGGGCTGGCGACCTTCAGATCAAACGCAGGCACTATCTGTGCCCCCCCAACCCCCTCGACTGCAGCACCCGTTCCCCTCCTCGGCATCGCTGCACATATGAGGGCTTGAGGAGGGAGGGGACAGAGAGGGTATTCGTTATGATATGGGGCATCAAAAGTTTTTTTGAGTAGAGGTGAAGGGAGAGTCCTGTCCACATTCCTCACTTGGCTCTTTAGTGCTGGTATCATGTGATCGGCAGCAACCCACCTGAGTTGCCCCCTTGTCAAATTCTGCCATTCATAAATAAGAGCAGGGAGGGAGGGGTATACTGATCACAGGGGTTTATTATAGAAGCTTTATAATGCCCCAGCTTCACAGGAGCCATTATGGAGGCATGGGATCCCAAGATCCCCTGCTGATATCAGCCTCGTCAAATATGAGATCTGAGCTGCGTGATGAAAACCGAAAGTAGATTACACATAACTCAAAAGCTGCATTCTAGATAGGCCTTCCAATGAAAAGCCAACTTTATAACCTTTCAAACTAATAGTATTTCTTTTTTTCTTTCTTTTCTCTATAACATCTTTGCCAACTTAAAAAACAACAACACACCAAATCCGCCCATTGCTGCTACGTCATACCTCAGCTATTAGCCATTCTGCTGTTTATCACAGGCAATGGTCTTATCTGCTGTTTCCCTGCTTTTCACCGTCTCGCCAAAGGGGCACTTCCACCTCGCTGGCTGGTCAGTGAGTGGTGAGCTGGCTCTACGACCATTAGGCAGCCCTGCTGCCCCTAACCCTCCCCCAACTAATACAGATCCTTCTGAGGAGGAAACCAACGTGCCAAATAGAGAGCGAGGTCTATTATAAAAGTCCAGTTAGACAAACAACATGGGAAGTGGCGAGGAAGACACACGCCCTTTATTGTGTCTTGGTGGGGTTATCTGGGCTGGATAAACAGCCCAGCGTCAGATAGAGGATGAAGTCAGACACAAGTGCACCAACACCCACTGTCAGTCACAGATCCAGTGAGTGGGAAGAGGTGGCATTGTTCGCGTGAATGGCGTGAATGCTAAGCAGGGGCCACTGCAGATAAGAGTTAAATGCCTTGTGGGTGTCATTGAGGCAGGCACTGATGGAGCACTGTGTCAGAGGGTCCTGTCTTAGGAGGTCCTGACTGTGGTCAACAGGTACCAGGAGCCTTATCTGTTTGCATTATCACCCATTTCCTCCATGAGGTCATTTACCTGGACACTAGAGGATAAAGGGACACAAGAGAGTCGACAGCTCAAGTGTCATCATACATCTCCACACATTACAGGTGTGATGGGCTTCGGATCTATAGGGATTTTGCTGTCCATACAGCAAAAGGTATGAAAACAAGTAAATGTTTATTGTGCCATAATCCCAATAAGACTTCATGCAACAGGGGATAAATAACACGGAAAACGACAAGTTGACTTTGTCAAACAGCTCATCCCCTATTGTTACAACTGTCAGTCATCTTCAGGGGTGTGATGAGTGACTGCATGAAGACTAAGTAATGGACTGTGAAAGGTTTGACAGAGTGCTAACTATTTGTATATGGTGTACAGCTTCTGGAGATCAGCCAGAACTCTCCTACCAATTTTAAAAAGCTCCTATAAATGGGCAAGCCGAACAAAATCAAAACTAGTACAACTCTAAGTTGTGCATTGGCGCGTTATTATGGGAGATAACGTGAGCTGGATACAGGAGCTCTATGATCAGTTTCACAACTAAAAAGCAGTCATACCTCCATCAAGGCTGCGCAATCCTTTAAATCGCCTAATTACATCATAATAGATAATATAATAGAAATTATCATAAAAGATAATAGAAAATATTCATATCTGCATCTGGACTTGGATCTGATAGTGCCAGTGCCAGTCTTCATCATTAACAGTAAGTGCAGAAATTCAGGGGAAATAGCTAAAATGTTTTTTAATGCTTTATCTAGGCTAATGTTAAGAAATCCATTAAAATATTTTTTGTGTCTTCTCTGAGTTTTCCCACGCACCCCTTTCTTTCAAAATAACATTGCATTACAGCTAGTTCTAAGAAATTTCATGAGCTTATCTATGAACAGTCACACCAGTCTTTATTCAAAAATTAGGCAGTTTCTGTTGCTTTGGTAATTGGCAGATACATGTATCTCACTGACCTTTAGTAATGGTGGGAGCCATCATATAGGCCACAAGCCGCACTTTAATTTAAATAAAGCTCAACTTTCATGATAATACACTGTTATAAAACTGGTATTGTACCGGCATTGTTTCACTGATCTTGTTTTGTTCTTATTATACTATTAATTGTCTGTTAATTATACAGTACTTTCATGTACTGTTTATGTTTAGGACTCTTAAGTAGACAAGCCTTCGAGTCATAAATTTGCAATAAGATCAATTTGATTTATATTACTGATGCAAACATGAGACGGGGCATGAGAAAGTGACAAAAAGGATATACGAGAAGCGTAGCTGAGATTTGTGGATGAGCAATGCAGTTTGTCGTTAAATAGCCGCTGTTTTGAACGGAGTCTGGCCTGCTCCCGTCTCCATGCGACTCTACTGGACGTTATCAGAGCCGACTTATACTCACAACGGTCTTCATTAGTTACCTTTCTGAAGCTAAAGCATTGACTAAAGTGTTGGGCTGAAGACAGAAAAGGTAAGACTACAACTTATATCTATAAGCACTTAGGTTAAACTGGCAGTCTCGTGGTGTTATTTACAAGAAGGTTAGCGTTAAGCTAGCAACTACCTACAACAGCAACAAACAACACATATACCTTGTTAATACATGACAGGCGTTATCGCTGGGTAAAGTAGTGTCACCATAGTAGAAAAGAAGCTTTAAGAAAACTTCACAAAATACCATTTCAGTGAGACACCGGTGTTTTGACAGTCAGAAAGACACAGGCAGCTTTGCAAGGACGGGATACAAAACATGCGCCGGACTTGAAGGACCTCTATTTACAGCAGATGAGCTGCCCATGAAAGTGCCTGTATAGAAGAGTCCTCTCTCTCTCTCTCTCTCTCTCTCTCTCTCTCTCTCTCTCTCTCTCTCTCTGGTTGTAGTCTTCTTCAGAATCTCCACTGGTGTGGCTGGTATGACACTACTTTCATATTTACTGTATATGCATCTGGGTAGTTCTATTATGATGTGTCTCTTTCCAAAGATTAAGAAGTGTGCTATGAAAATATTGAATAGATAAACATAAATAAATAGGTAGACTGCCTGGATAATAAGGAGCAGCAGAACTCTGATGGGCCTATAATTAACACCTGATTATGACTGTTGTTAGATTGTCACTTAACATGTCTATTTTCTATTTAAGAGAAGAGAAAAGAAGAGAAGAACTGGACCATTCAGACTTAAAAACTTTGTGAATAGTAACACATCAGATATATGCTCATTTAAATTCCTACTATGTCTATAATGGGCTTCTAAACACTCAGACTACCTACAAAATCATCCAAACTGAGCGATAACTATGGAACTTGCAAAGCTCCACAATACTGCATGAACAGGAGAGTCTTTATTTTTTTTTTCATCCTTTTCAGTCTAATGGAGAAAGAGAGACAGAGAAAACACAGGTCCTTAATCCACAGAGCACACAGGCCCCTTTCATGGGAGTGCTGGGAGAGACCTTTATTTGTCCATTCCTATCATGGAGAAAGCGAGTTTCAAGCTCGGCTAGGTCTGAGCTGGAAGATTAGATGAAACCAGAGTGTTTTAAACCTCTTCTGTGGCCATGGATTAGAGTCAGCCAGTCCCCCTGCACTCTGAAATGAAACAATAAGTAGTACGGGTGGCTCAGTGGGAGAAGATGCATAGCATGTAAAGCCCAGTGGGTTAGAAACCTAAATAATCTATTTGTCCAACCAACAAAAAAGTCCCAAAGATTAAGGATAGCACTCATTTAACTTTAAAAAGCAGGAAGGGAAAATACCTCGCAAACACCTACATTTATTTTGGCAAGTAAATGGTAACATTTTGGCCTAAGCAGCCTTACTCAAATTATATTAAATGAGACATATAATATTTTGGATTTAGAGTGGAGGATTAACAGTGTATCTAATTCACTAATGAGCCAGATGAAATACATAAGCACTTAATGACGTACATGAAAAGGGTGAGTCTCAGTTGTAGAGCAGCAGTGAGTTTAAACCAATTAGTGCAAATGGAGGTGGCAGGATGGTAACCCCTCAGCAGGAGGTGGGAGAATGTGTCTGCTGCCCTGCCTGGACAGATACCATGGCCTACATCATCATCAATTATTCCTGGCATCTCAGCTTACCCAGGGGCAGGGAGGGTGTACAGGACAATGCCAGGGTGCACTTGAGAGCTAGAGCCTCGGTCTCCCTGTGGGTCCGCGGAGGAGGAGGAGGAAGAAGAGGAGAGGGTGGGGTGCTGTGACAGGGTTGGGGTGTGTATACAGTATCATCCATCCAGCCCAAGAGACTGCCTGGTAAGGAAATCCCTGGAATCCCACTCTCGCTCCAGCCGCCCGGCCGTGGGGGCAGGCAGGTCACTTTACAGCTCATCACCAAATTAGAAAGGCTGCGGGTCAGCCTGAGCAGCAGCCAGACCACAGAGAGATAGAAATAGATGGGAGTGCTGCGATGCAGTCTGCTGGCGCTCATTCACCAGGCTCCTCTCTCATCATGGAGAGGTAGAGGACCGCGCTGCTATACACCGTGGAGGGCAAAACTCCAGGGAGGAACACTAGACAGTGCTTTTAAGTCCCCCGAGACAGACCATAAGGTAATGAATACATAGTGTGGACACAGAGAGCTACTGTACCCAGAGACTGATGAGCGTGAGGAATTTTCTTTACTGACATACAGGGCATGAAAGCAACATGCAACACAAGTACACAATACTTTTCTAGTGGGTTTTAAATGTGAAACTATTACAGACCTGACAATAAGTAAAAAGTAACCTGACAATAAAGCTTAAGTATATTCAATATTAAACTGTGTATATTGGACCCTTATTCAAGCAAAGTCCTAAAAGTTCTTTAAAAGAATAGTTTGACACTTCGGGTAATGTACTGATTCGCTTTCTTGCAGAGAGTTAGATGAGAAGTTGATACCACTCTCATGTCTGTACGGTAAATAGGAAGCTCCCAACAGCTTAGCACAAAGACTGGAAATAGGGAAACAGCTAGATTGGCTCTGTCCAAACTGTCATTTATACACTTTTTTTGTACGAAAAAAAAAAAAAATCATATAATGTGTTAATTAGTGACCTTTTGAGGTGCTGGTAGGCAGAGTTTGTTACTTCAGAGTAACTTCAGAGTTTGGAGCCAGGTTAGCTGTTTCATCCTGTTTTCAGTCTTTGTGCTGAGCTAAGTTAACCTTCTCCTGGCTCCAGTTTCATATTTACCATACAAACATGTGAGTGGTATCAATCTCATCTTATCTAACTCTCAGCTAGAAAGCAAATAAGCGCATTTCCCAAAATGCAAAACTGCATAATGGATACATATTGACTCTAACCTACTGAATCTAGCAGTTTGTAGGGCATTGTCAATAAATGATATTATCACAAGGGGAAGAATGTGTGCTCCATCAGAAGGACCTGCTGGTCCTTAATTTTCCATGTTAATGATAATTTGCATTAAGAGTGGTGATTTTCAAACTTTTGTTGAAGCTAACACACAATGCTAACTGACACCCAGTTTACTGTAAACTTTGAATTGAATAAATTGCATTAGAGCAGCAACAAAGGCAAGTGAAGAGTCTTTATTCATCATATGTGGATAGGATCACTGCAAGTTTCACTGGAATAGCAATGAAGTGTTCATCAAAACATTTTGATGTCAACCCAGGAAAAACAACAGGTGTAAATAATAAAATGAATAATAGCTGAATTTAGTTTAGCTGCTTTGGTTTCAGGGTCCTGCTGTTGTGCCTGCTGGCTCACTGTCACACTGTCTCGGCTTACTGGGACACTTGAATAGAACAGAGCCATCGTTAGATTTATTAGTGTGTCTGGTGTGAAAAAGACCCCCTAACTTTTTGTTGTACCTGCTGTCCCTCAACCTGCTTTATTTATTAACTGTATATCAGTTAATAAATTCCTACATTTCCCAGGATCCATTTTGATAACCCTTTGTGAACTGGTGGTCTTTCAGGCAAGGATGAACAAGTTTGTGAATATAAACAAGCATTTCAATTATTGCAGACCTACCCTTGCTCAAAACACAGTATGTTTGTCACTACATTGAATTCTGGGTGACTGAGGCTATTAAAATGGGTGTAGAATTTTGTATTTTTAAATGTGGGTGTAAAATAGCACCTCTACAAGTGTTATCTTTGGGGACTGGGGAAAATAAATGTAAAACTGTCTTCTAGTTACAGAGGAAACACACTGATTTGGTTTTAGATGTTATCCATTGGAATAATTAAAACACCACCATTCAACAAAACAGGATGAATTGTCCTTTCAAGGTCCCCTCAAGTATGGCACTGTACTACCAGACAGAAGAATGAATGTGTGTGTGCAACTTTACGTCTCCCTGAACTTTCTATGTGTCAGTGGACGAGTATGCACTAAGTTATCAGAACAGAAGGAGAAGATACTGTGTATGGGCGTATGTGTTGAATGTGCAGGTATCATAAAATGTGATGCTGAGGCCTCCCTGGCTCATGTTTTCCTTGGGCATCTTTGCAGGTGTGAATGGAGAGATCTCAGGGAGGGCGAGGAGTGACTGGCCTGCCTGTCATTTTGAGGCGTAGAACAAAACACAACTTTAATGAATCAGAGCGTAAAGCAGGAAGGAGAATGCAGATGCACAGGCACTATCAGCACCACTAAACCATCCTCCCTTGGAATAGTGAAGAAGGGGAGGCAACCAGTGTCTAAAGTTAATATTCTTATCAGGTCTTTTTGAAACTCCTCTTTAATGATGAAGCTGTTTCTCAGGGTCACGTCCGCTGGGAGCAGCTGGCAAGGAAAATTATCTCTCATCCCTAATATTACACTCAGGAGTAAGCATTTGTAAATGTTTGTCCTAGTCACCAATACACTCTGTCTTTTATACTAAAATATATAATGCATGTACACGTAAAAGTGATGAAACAATTTGTTTCAGTGTCACATGCAAGCTGTTCCATTTGCTTGTTTATTAAATGCATACTGTATATACTCTAAAATAGGTCAATGGAGATTGCAGAAATTGACTCAACTTTGGCACTGAGGTGTGGTTAAAGGTTTTCTATAGACAGTTGATGTCACACTGATACATTTCAGTTATCTTTAAAAGTAGTAGTGGTCACGTTTCATTGCGTTCCCTGACAAGAAAATATCTGGAGATAAGATATTATATTTTTGGTACAAAAATTAGTAAAAAAATTCTGTCTTCCACTTGCAGAAGAACAAACCGTATTTCTCAAAACATCAAACTATTCATTTAAATAAATATCAAGAAGTTCTAAATTGACCCAGAGCCATGTTTGGTGTGTGGCTAGCCCTTTTCTTAAATTTATTTTTTGATGGTAAAATTCATTTTAAAAGATTTTTGGCATTGAAGATATTACTTATTTTTATAGAAAAGGTTTGATACATGGCAACAAGTACATTGTTACATCAGTTAAGGGTCAAAAAGGTTTTGCCAAAATTCCACAACCCAGCAGGTTGTACATTATCATCTGAAGGCTCAGGCCATCTTTGAAACATTGGTATGCAAAAGGAACAAAGATAAAGAGAGTCTAAAAATGCCATTGTGTGAACAGAACCCAGATCAGTAAGTCGAGACGTATGCCATGTCTCATACAGTAATGACCACTCTTCATGTTGCTGCTACTACTTCATTTGTCATACAGGATAACATTCAGGCCAAAGGTTACTTTGTGAAGGCTAATTACTGAGCTGGCAGCTGGTTATATATACATTGGACTCTCTCTCTCTCTCTCTGTGTGTGTGTGTGTGTGTGTGTGTGTGTGTGTGTTGTGTGTATACCATAGTTTGGCTATGACAGTGACACTCCTGTTATCGAACCATCTAAAAATGTTGAATTTGTTTTGGAAAGACAGAGCAGAGCTCTCCACAGCTTTATTTTTAGGGAACGTTCATGTGTATTGACTGCAGGCTCACAGTATACCCACACCATGCCATTCAAGCATGCAGTATGTGTGGACATTCAAATACAGGCCGTACACAAGAGAGCTCACGCTGCCGACACACCCACGCATTCACATTCCCACCTGCCCCCACACAAACCTCATAGACACACACACAGAGAGAGAGAGAGAGAGAGAGAGAGAGAGAGAGAGAGACATACATACCTCGTAAGCTATCTCTTATCAGATCAGTGACCAACAAATAAACACAGGCATGCATAACTGTGAGCTCCAGAAGCAAAGCATGCAGAATGTGTGTGTGTGTGTGTTTGTGATTCATTCACAAGCCGCTCGTCCCATCGCACAGCTTTTATTGGCTAAACAGGAAAGACAGAATCAATCAGAGAGGCATCGACAGCAGCCGGAGGGCGAGCCCAGCATGCAGTCCATCTGCATCACATAACAAGATGGTCTCTGCCACTCAGCCTGTGTGTGTGTGTGTGTGTGCGTGTGTGTGTGTGTGTGTGTGTGTGTGTGTGTGTGTGTGTGTGTGTGTGCATTCTTACTATATGCATGTTTATGGACAGGGCCATAAGCAGGAATTGCAATCTGTGTCTGTGCGTTCCATGCTCAGATCAGGCCCAGGCAGTTCCTTACATTTCCAGGCAAATGTTTTGGCTGCAGAGCGGGAAGCCATCATGGCACTGGGAGGTACTTTGATTTATGTGATGTGACTCAGACTGATAACACCAGAGCCCCAGAGCAGATACATTCAGAGGGAAACTGTCAAGTCGGTGTTTATACTGATGCTCTCTCTGCTCTGCTAGTGTTTGGGAAAACCTTTAGGAATTGTAATGAAGTAGTTTCTTATTTTCTGTGCAGAGGCTTGTTACTGTAAGATGATTATCTCCATAAATACCAGGGTTTGATCAATGGAGGGTTTTGAATGTTGAAGCTCATCAAAATCTGATATTTGATAAATATATCTGAGTCTTTAAACTCTGGAACCATCTACTGGAAGCCAGGAAAATTGTGGAAGCCAGCCACATTAGAATAATTTCTGAGTAATGGTTTGCCATAGATAACCGTAATCAAACACACAGCATCATATTTTTAGTTTCATAAAGGAAGATTACCAAATAAGCCAGGCTAACTACAGGAAATTCAGTTTCATAAAGTAGGTTTAAATAATTCTTACATAGGAAAGTTATCCCTCCAGACTATCCTGTTACCATTCAGCCTGGACTTAACTTCATCCAAGGCTTAACCAGTTTTACAATCAACCCGACAGACTGAAACCCTGTCCCCCTGTCCCCCCCCCCCCCCCCGGAGCAGTCCCTTGGTACTGATTGTGAACAGGATTCAAGTCAAACTGCAGCACATATCTAATTTATCATATTTTGACACACTGTAGGCTGCAGTTATTGCCAACATAAAATGTAATCCTAAAACCTTTGTCAGTCCCAGGTATTTGCATACTATTCCCGTAGTCCACATATGCGATTCCACATGTACTTGAAAAATATAATAATATTGCTTTAGGCTATTTGTATTACATTACAGATGAAAAATTGACTGACCTGTGGTTGTAGTCTTGTAGCGAAAGTAGAATTTTAACCATTTGCTAGCTTTATACAATGTCTATACAATGCAAACATGCTGATGTTAGCAGGTGTTTAACATGTTAACCAGCTTAGTTTAACGTGTTAGTATGCTAACATTTGCTAATTTGCACTAAACAGCACAAAGTAAAGCTGAGGCTGAAGGGAATGTCATTTAGTATTTCAATTTGTCTAATGTTCGATTAACTCAAATTTTGACCTAATGAAAAGATAAGGGATCACTAAAGTTATTAATTCAGAGAATTCATTCAGACATGAATGTATACCAACTTTCAATCCATCCTATAACTGTGGAAGCATTTCACAAAACAAATCCCACAAATGTGAACCTCATGGTGGCGCTCAAGTCAGAGGATCACTAAAGTCAGTAGGATTCATCCTCTGGGGATAATGAATGTCTGTAAAACCAAACAGGAAAAATCACACTGAACTTTGGTTGCTCATTTTCTTAGTACATGTGTGAGGCATAATGAGTCAGTTCTTAAACCTGGCTTGACTTAATCTGATCACAGGTTGGCTTTATGAAACAGCTTAATACTGGTTCAGTACCTTAGGCTCATTGAAGCCAGGCTTTTCACATGATCACAGCCCTGCTGCAATACTGTTTCATTCCAGCACTAATGTATACAACGACAAAGCAGTGCAGTACAACTATGGAATTAATTGAGCAATTAATCTACATGTCATCATTTTGATGAAAAAAGTGTAGCTGATCAAACAGACAATGATTAAGAGGTTGTTAGAGGTACAACAACATAATCATAGTCCCTGCAAGTGCCAGACATGTCTTGTTTAGATACAAACATCAGTGTGTTGTGTTGCTTTTGCATGCAGACTGCTGTTGTCCCAATCGGCGTGGTTTGGCATGCATACACACGCAAACACTGTCCCTTTGTTGTATGCCGTCATCAAACATTAGCTCAATAAATCTCTGTGCAGCTTCCAGAGGTAATAAGACAGCTTCCTGTGTGGGAAAAGACCTGACTAAATGATTTAGGAGCTGAGGTTGCTGATCGTAATTGCTCTCTTAGTGACGTCTGGGGATCGGAACCACAAACTATGACATTGTAGCACATCCTTTTTACTCTTGGCCACGGGCACTGGTATTCTACACAAGGCTGTGGTCGGCTGGACCGGTCGAGATAGGCCAAACCTAACCACAGTGCTATATCCAGCTCCTTTTCAAACACACACTTCTCCTCAGATAAAGGCCGCCGTAGCAGCCATGTGTATTGAATTTAGACCATTCCTGAGGGTATCCTGTTCTTATCATGGGTCAGATAAGCTCATTTCACAGGCCCTCACCTCTACTCGGCTACCAACAGGACCCCACTCTGACAAGAGCTGACCTCATCGACTTTTTCTCAATATTTGTGGTTGAATGAGAAGTCAAGAAGGGAGGTAACTCGTTGACAGAATCTTGCTAGAAGCTAGTTTGTAGCAGAATCAAATATGTAGCCTTTAGATGTTTGAAACAAACAAGACAACCTTGACATTCCTGATGGGGAGTATTCAGACTGCAGACTCAGTCACAATCTAGCGTCAAGATTAAAATGTGTCTTTGGACTGAGGAGTCCCCACAGAAGAAAGTGGCGTCTAAACTGTGTAAACACCCTTGTTCCCATGGTTGTTTTTGTGAGCCTACCATTAGTCTTCGGACATGGCTTCAGTGGGTCCTTTGAGCTAATTGTCTTGAACTTGGGAGGCCAGATGAGGAAGAAAGCACCAAAATCTAGTTTGGAGACTCACCTTGGCTTACCAGGGGGCCCCTTTTTCTACATGAAGCCTACTGCGGACCCCCCTCCCCTGCCACCGCACCCAGTCCAGGCCCTACAGGCATCTCAGGCTGACAGCTCTTGAGCCAGATACTGGCAGTACAACAGCACAGTCATAATTGGCCCCTGTTCATTTCTCAGGGATAATCCTCACCTAGGTTGAGCCTTTTCTGTTCCTAGCCTCATTTTTTCACTAATGTTTACATAAGGTATGTATCGGTTTCTTCTCCTCCTGAGGCTTTTGCTCCGGCTGTGGGGCTTTATACCCTGCATGTGTGTTTTAACGTGTGTCTGAGGGTTCTGCTCTTCTAGCATGGCTGCAAGGGCTCAAGACCTGATGTGACAAAGGCTTTGTGAATGTCTGACTCACAGACAACTGTCAGCGTTCAATGGGCTGGATTAAGACGGAGCGTAGAACCGAGGGCACGCTGACATGTTGACATGTTCTATTAAGTGCATTTCAAGGTGGATTTAGCTTGTTTGGCCCATTGTGGAGGGACAGAAGAGACACAATTGCTAAATGGGACTGGCTATTCTTGAGATGGCGGGTGAACTTTACTCCCGCTGTCTGGGTTAGGACTGACACCGTCTTCATTCTCAGGGTGAGTGAGGCTGCTGTGGATCCTGAGGAGGTTCAGGGGTTTCAGAGAGCTCTGTCCTTAACCAAACAAACACAGTGGAATTTCTGCCATTGTTGGTGCAGAAGGTTGAGTGACAGGGCTGCATAGCAGAGCTGCCTGTCAGCAGAAACAACTCCAGGTCAAAGTGTGACCACCCCTTGTGACACGGCTTAATATTAAGACTGAGCCATGTAGCATATAAGATAAACCTGTGCAGATCCACAAGGGTGCATATTTACATCGACACTGTCAGTGGTTCTCTGGATTTGTTTTTTTGGATGCCCATAATGTTGTGAAAATATATTTTTTCCCCGCAACAATTATAACTATAATTTTGGATTTTCATTAAAAGAATAGTTCAACATTTTGAGAATACTTATTTGTTTTCTTGCCGAGAGTTAAGAGGAGAAGATCAATACCACTCTCAAATATGAGTGGTATCTTCTCACCTAATTCTTGGCAAGAAAGGAAATAAGTGTATTACCAAAAATGTTGAAGTACTAACATTTATACTTTATATATTTTTACTTTTGTTTTTTTAACTGCATTCCACTTTTATTTTCTTTCAGCTATCGGTTTCATCTTCCCTCAGTAAGTATATGTTTTTTCAAAATAAACACAGCCCAGTGAAAATGAACTCTTTGCACACACATGCTGTATGCTTACATGAACGTGCACATATTTATGTGCATGAATTAATGAATGTGCAGTCATTTATGTAGAACACAGGACACTCAATCAGTGGGCATCATTACTTTAATGGTGACACTGGGCATTCCAATGTGTTATTACTTTACATATAAATTATGTATAACAAAGCTTTAATGGAAAATTACACTTCTCTATTTACAAGTACTAAAGTTGGCGGCCAGTGACATCAGGCCTGCACTCCCCAGTTTTGGGTTTTAGTGCAGGTCATCATTAGCTGGCCGACCTGAAAGTTGAACCCTGACCCCGCGTGGGGCACAGCTGAGGCTAACTGGTCAAGTCTTGGGCCTGGAGTGACTGATCAACAACAACGAACAGATATCATTCAAATCAGACAAATATGTTATTTTTAAAAATTAAATACCGACTATTCCTTTCTGTGCGTGTGAGCAGCCATACTGTGAATAAAATAACAGAGTGGAGGAGAAAAAGCAGAAGGGAAGTGGAGGGTAAAAAGCAAACAGACATTACAGTTACACTGATGGCCTCGATAACTTCCCTCACGTTGCCTTTGGCCCACCCTGGGGTCTCTGAAGTGGCTCGTTAAGCACAGGAACATAGACTCAATTACCCTGGGCAAACACGCCGCTACCGCTCGGTGTTGTGTTGGTTGGCTGGTTGGTTGGCTCTGTCCGTTCCCTGGCCATCCTACCCTCCCCTCCACCCTGAGCCCCCCCAGGCCCCTGTCGTGCAGCGCTGCAGCATGTGAGCCCTCTGTGCTCCGAGTGATAGAGTCAAGCTGTTCCTGCTGAGCGGAGGTCAGGGTCCTTCAGTCAGCACCTCGGCCCTGAACAGAGCACACAGGAATCCCCCTTCGCTCCCTAACCAGGGCTGAAACTCAGCTCTCTCTCTCTCCTCTGGCCCAGGTCCAAATAAACCTGGTACCTCTCGCTCTCTTTTTCCTCTCTCCATCTCCTGGCACACTGTCACTCCCCTCATCGAAATCATTAATCAGACTGGGCAGATTAGACTTCAAATAAAAATAAACTACACCCAGCAGCCTCCTCTTAGGTCCCCTGATTTCTGTAGCAACCCACTTTATTGACAGTCCTCCTCCTCCTCCTCCTCTACTTAATAAACCCAAGATGTCCAGTACAGCCAGCAGGTTGAACATTAGAGCACAAACTGTGGGGGTCTATTACTGCTTTACTGATATAAACAACTTGCCTTATCTTCCAGGGTGATGACTCTTTAGGCCTAACCTGCCATCCATGTAAATACACAACAGATAACCCTTATCAGTTTGGCACCAATAAAGCCAGTCTGCTTTCAAACTTCATCCAAAAGCACATATCTTTTATAGGGATTAAAGGGATTAAATGTGCAACCTGAATGTATTCAGGCTTATGTTTTATCCAGTGACTACTTTATCCTGTCTTTCATTCTTGGCTCAGAAAGAAAGTGGAGAACTGGAGGGCAATAGTGCCACCCTTGGGTGAGGTCGAGTAGTACAGTTCTAGCAGAGCTCTCACAGCACTGTTAAACAGGTAGAGTTGCTCTGAGCCTGGGCTATGGCATCCACACAGCTTTTGACAGCACATGATTGTAGTCCCACTGTATTCTTCCATGCATTGGTATGGAGAAGGGCATGGGAGGAAAAGGAAGGGGTCTGGGGTCTGCTGGGCCCTAAACAAGCCAGGGCTCCCTGGCCAGGTCTGAGCTGGCTGACTGACAGGCAGCCCACCGGCTGTTTGTGTGTGTCCATGGGAAATGGGGCGGTGTCACTGCGGCGACGGCCCTGGGGCTATCCATCAGTGTCATGGAGGGGGGGTTGTGGGGGTGTATGGTATGTGTCACCTCCAAGACTAATGGACAGGAAGTACAGCTGGAGAAACAACAATATTTGCAGAATATATATTCAGAAAAACTTTAGGGCTCGGTCCACAGTTCTCGTACGATTTCAACAAAGCCCTGAGCGCAGGCCTTAATCCTGACTGATGAGCCTGTTTATTTAAAAGACGCTCGCTCTGCGGCCAGAGCTCTCACGAACCTGATCTGTAGCCCTGTGCTTCTAGAGCACACACTCACAACATGCATGTATGCATGTAGCTAGGAGGTGCAGCAAAATCCCGGAAAATATTGGGAAACAAGGCCATTTTGGGGCCATATAGAAGGAGAGGGACAAGGAGAAGGAGCAGGATAAACCCAGGTTAACTTCTTTCTACTATCACAGAGGGGCCCTGCATGCTTACTAGTGTTCAGAGACCGAGGTGCTTAACCTCAGCAGCCGGTGACTGTGGCGTCCAAGCCAGAGCGCTTTGTGATGTTCACCTTGATCACCTCCTCGGCACAGGTCGGGTGGATGCCTACTGTCTGCAAAAGGTGGGAATATGTTGCTCCACATCTAAGAAACATACAAACACACAGAGGTCATTCACATTTTAACTCACACTCTCCCATGACTGACAACTGTTTAAGTTATCTACTGTCCTTTAATAAGTCCTGTATTTTCATTATCAGTTTCACCTCCATATGGCGTGTATCTTATTTTGAAACAAAAGCTTGTGTCTGCTGAGGACCTAACAAAGGACCCAGCTATAAATTGTATCTATGATGTGTTGTATAGTTTCATTAAAAAAGTTAATCTTTTACATAACACCTTCTGAATCAGGTGTTATTAATTCTTTATTTACAGATTAGAAATGCCAAAAAGGGGCCTGTGGGCCAGAACTGGGCCTCAAGACCAGCAATTATGGGCCCTTTGTAAAGGCTTCTGAGACTGATTAGATATTCTGGTGAGTTTGAGATCACTGACTGCATATAACAAGGCTTAGACTCTGCTTTTAAAAAGGTTTTCATCTTTTTTGGTGAGACAAATGTTTTTAGAAAATGACAACTTAAGCTGCCTCTCTCTGTGATGCAGTTAACTCCACCTTTGTGGTCCTCAAAGCAGGCGTTCCATTATGGCAAAGAAAGTAAAAGCTACCTGCCTAAAACTAGCAGTAGTCAGGTGTTCTTAATGACGTGATATATTATGTTAAAATAAAACTGACAAAAGGAAGTACTTTTACAAAACTACATCTCCTAAAACAGACAATTTACAGCTATATTTTTCATTGGTGTCTAACATTTTGATGTTTGGTTTGATGTAAGAAATAAACTGAAATGTATCGTTCACTAAATGAGAGTTGAGTGAGAAAAAGTAATCAGGGACAGTCAAATCCTACAAAAATGTTCCATTCTGCACATCTAACTGACTTTGAGAGAGATTAAACACACCAACTCAACACCAGAACTGTTTGGATGGTTGTTCCATAGGACATAAATGCAGTAAAAATACCAAATTTATCTTAAATAAAATCTAGGATTTATTGAACTTACTGGAAGCCCAAAGCAAAGCCCTGTGTAACTTCTCCAGCGTTTGGACCGGTGAAGTGCAGCCCCAGGATCTTCTGGTCTCCACCCCGCTCACATACCACCTAAGGAGGTAGAAAAACTGAATTTAAGCCAAGGAGCTGTTAGTGATAGCTGCACTCGTTTTGCTGCACATGGCTTCCTCATCTGCTTTTGGCTGTAGCCGTCAAACTAACCATCACATTTTAGGATCATTTTTATCTTTTTGGTTGGCGAAGCAGGACAAGTGGATCCCAAAGGTGACTCTTCTAGGCCACAGATGAACAAATCAGAGGTTGGCAGGATTAGCTAATGGTTCCACCATTCAGATTATTTCAATCCCGCTGAAAATGTCCTTCGAGCAGCAGCCTGAACCCCACCAACCTGCTGCAGGAGGCACTGCTTCTCCCGTCCTTCAGCTACTGTATATGCACGCACAAATAGTGTCTCTCACAAACATATTGTACAAAGAACTAATTATATGGTGTATAAAATGCCAACAAATTCTGCTTCAAAATACCTATTCATATTTTTAAAGGAGATGGACAGTCAATCAGTTATTGACTACCTTAGTTAGGAATCTAGTTCCTTATTGTTTTGATTTATAATTTTAGTATGTGTATGTATATATATATATATATAGTGAAGCCCAATCTCAGGGTGATTTTGTTTTGTAATGTTAATTGCCTGTTAATGTGTGTCAATAGCAATATAGTAAAAAACAAAACAAAACAAACACTCAGGTCTGCAGTTTAACCCTACCTTTAAGTAGCACTGGCTGGCATCGCGCTCTGCGACAGTGAATTCTAGAGGCTTGTAGAAAGCATGAAAGACCTACACAAACATAAAGACAGAGGACAAATCATGTCAACAGGAGAAATTATATAGAATGTATTATTGTGGTCTTCAAATCTGAGCAGTTTTATTTTGTGTTCTCCTGCCTACAGCCATCAGTACTTCAGTGATTTCAAAATAGTCTATTGTGGATCTTTGCTTTAACCAGCAGAGCTTACTAATGTGCAAACAAAAACTCTGAGGGAGTTTCCAGTCGTGATGATGATCTCTTCCTGTGCTCATTTTGCAAAGTGATGTATTCACTTTTTCTGAAAATGGCAACTAAAAGAAAATAAGGACGGTAAACAAAAAAGGCTGTGCAGACCATACAGCATGCCTAATGAGAAGATTTGTTTTACAAGCAAATTAAAAGCCCATTCACGTTAAGATTCTTTTTGCAATAGAATAAGACAAAATAATTCATTAAATTTAGTATCAGGCCATGGCCCCCAAGTTACATACTGTATTTTGTTTTATTATGACCACTTTCTGATTCTAATGACTATCTCTCGCTAACAATGCAATGGCAAACGCCTTATGAGCACTAATTCAAACACATTGTATATAATCTGAATAAAAACATCTATGCTCGCTCATGATGGTGATTGATTTCAAACTCCTCACTGAAAGACCTGTGTGTTTTATTCTCAGGGCGAACGTGCCGTCACAAGTTGTGAGGGCCATGCAGCTGTCAGGGGCCGGTGGTGCAGCTCCTCCTCAGATCTCAGCGCGCCTGTCATCACCCCATACACACCTCAATCAGGCCTCCTGCTCGCTTGTCAGTCACAGCGAGGAGCCCCACCTCACCGGCTAAAGCGTTTATCGG
Organism: Macquaria australasica; assembly: GCA_005408345.1. NCBI lineage: Eukaryota > Metazoa > Chordata > Actinopteri > Centrarchiformes > Percichthyidae > Macquaria > Macquaria australasica. The sequence goes on from SEMN01000081.1 coordinate 244,589, forward strand.
CGGCCTCGTGCAGGTGTTTGCTAGCATCTGGCACACCGCTCACGTACGCAAGCATGTAAAACACAGAGCTGCTTGCTGTTGCATTGTATGCGTGTGTCAATGTTTGTTTAGGGATTATGGAACATTGTATTTTTTATGCAGGTTGATGGCAGTAACAAGCCACTAACACTGCCTGTATAACGTCCTTTGTGCATGTGTGGGATGCAGCTATTCATTCATTCATCTATTGGGGAAGAAACAAAATGCATAATACAAGAAAGTTACAGTCACAGTTCAATTGTGGACTGATGCTCCACCAGTTCTGTCTTGTTATATTATAAAGATTTTATAATTCCTACTACATATAATGAGATGTGTTGTTTAACTAACTAACTTAACACAATAAGTAAGTTGAGGACTTTTACAGAGCACTTACAAAGTACCCTTGAACACAAAAAACATGATTTCAAATAATTTTGTATTTCAAAATTAAAATTAAAATTTTCATCCAAACACTGCTGTTTATTTTATAATATATTAACAAAACTGTGGGCATTTGAGTTGCCACATGCCACTAACACTAGCAGATTATGGGTTCAGGTCTCTCCAAGGCCTCCTCTACATAATGTGGACTTTTCTGGTGTGTAATTACAAATTCCTGAACCTATTTTTTTTTTACACCTATATTTTCTATATAGTGGTAAAAGTTGGAGTACATTTATATTTATTTAAATAAGTCACTATGAAGGAATTGAAGATACTACAAATCCATTCTGGAAGTATTTACAGTTGGAAATTCACTGCTTACAGCTGTATTATATTACACATCTACCACATCTATCTTACCTCTATGCCGTCTTTTCCATGCCTCTTCTCAGCCTCCTCCTCAGACAGACCCACACAGCCGTACTCGAGGGGGGTGAACACTGTGGTGGGCACCTGACACACACAATTAATCGATACGTTTAATTGGCTAATTAAATTCAGCAACCATTATGATAATTAAATATTAGTTTCAGTCTCTTTTCAGGCAAAAAGGCCAAACCATTCTTTAGTTCCAGTTTCTCGATTCTAAGGATTTGCTCCTTTTTTTTTGGTCTTAGATGATAGTAAAGATTTGGACTGTTGGTTGGACAAAAGACATTTGATGACATCACCTTGGATTGTGATTAATTATAATGTACAATTTTCACCATTTTCTGACATTTTATTAACCAAATGATTATCCGATTAATCAAGAAAATAACTGGCTGATAGTTGCAACCCTACTATAAAATCTAACATGGTTTTTTAGACCTCTTTTGGACCTTTTTCAGGTCTGAAGGTTGTCATGTATTATGGAATAACGATTGCTTTTGCTTTGTAATTTCAATACTATGGATTGAGCTCAAAAAGCCACACAGACACAAGCTGTGGAAAGATGGAGGGAAATTATCAGCCTCTGATTGTGTGTGTGTGTCTCACGTTGTCGTAGTTCATGAGCGCAGTGCTTCGACCAGCCAGTCTGCGGGCCAGAAGCTTTCCTGCCTTAATGGCCGTTGGGGTCAATTCAGGACGACCCTAAAACAAGAGACAGTTGAATTTACTCCAGTACATCAAACACATGTGATCTAAGTCTAGTTCTCAAAGCTGCAAATCATTTTAAAAATGTGTTTACCTTGCAATAAGTAACAGAAGTGTGAAGTTTAAACCATTTGGTCATCCGTTTTGATTTCAAACATTTCTGACTAGACACATTAATACTCAGTGCAGAAACAGTGTGAATACAAACACACGGATAAGGTGGACCATTAATCAATGACTGACATAAGTGCTCAACATTTAAACCATCTAGCACACTTAAAAGAAATCTCTGCTTCTGTGTTTTTGCCTTTATTGTTCTGGATGTCTGCCAAAACAAACACAGATACACACACACACACACAACTGAATGGTGCAGAAAACAGTAGGGCTGCGGGGCAGTTCTAAAGACATGACTTAAACCTGTTAAATTCCCACCCTACATCCTGTTGTCCAAAACATCTCCTGCACCTCTGCATGTGTGTGGATATGTGCTCTGGTATTCCAGTAACTGTCATTCGTCATAATAATGCATTTCTTGGCACTCTTTTCTGAGAAGAAAAAAAAGCACTGGACAAATTGAGATATCAACCTTCCTGCTCATGAAAGAAAAAAAAAAGAAGAATAAAAAAGCCTCTCTGCTGCTGTGAAAAGCTGACAGACAAATTGGGGTGAAGCACGACTCATCAAAGCGAACTGTCAATCAAAAAGAGTGTGAGTGTGTGTGTCATGAGGCCTGGGAGGCAGGAAGGAAGCACACAGCTGGTTGTGGCGAAAAAACAACACTGACATTACATGCAGCAGGTATTAACATGGCTGATCCAGCTTGGAACACACAGTGGCAATGATTATATGAAGACAGGCTAGAATAGCCTTCCTTAATTCTCAGTCGTCTGCCAAGTACTGCTGGAGGGTAATGTGTTTTGTATGTTTGAACAAATAAATGTCCTACTTTTAAGATAATGATTATTATTTGGTGTAATAACTGTGCTCACTTCTATATTTTGTCACCTTCATCAAATGTGCAAAGCTCAGTTTGTGGCAAAGGGAAGGGTTACCACTTAAATACTTTTCTACATATTGGATTTGAATGAGGTCAGAAGAAAAGAAAACAATGTTGATTTAACAATTATTGTTATGCTTTTCACACATACAGCAGCGGGGTTTGTGGGACTCCAAACAATGAGGAAGTAAAGCCAATTTCAACAAAACACAAGGTTAACAGTTTTTGTTTTTTTATCTAGAGTCCTATCAAGAGTTTATCCACCTCTTTAAATCTGACATACCACACATCTTTATGACCTTGATTTATGGTGAAGAACTATATCTTGTTGATAGAAAACAGATGTAAGGAAAATGGGCATACTCTTTCAAAGGAAGTATGAAAATAAACATGTTTTTGCTCACATTCTTGTTTATTTACCTCATGTTGAGGTCATTGTTTGTTTACCACCCTTTACATCTCTGGCTCAAGTTGTCAACTAGATCTACCTACTACAATTTATTCCATCAGTTTATTACAGCTTATTACAGCATTTTCCATCATGGTACAAAACATATTCTCCAGAGCTGATATGCGTTATATCATGTATGTTCCAGATTCCACCCATAGAGCTGACTGACTGTGATGGGTGTGGACTTAAAGCAACTTTGGCACATTGTTGATTTTTACAGTCTAAATTTAGACTAATAATTATGTAGAGTGTTTTCCATCTGTGACTGTAATCAGGGCTGTTTCTGCTGTCACTGTGGTGTCTGTTGACAACGCCTACCTCACCGATGTCACCAAAAGCATAGATGTTTGGCACCGAGGTGGATTCGTCAGCGCCCACGACTATTTTCCCCGTCTCCTTGTTGAGCTGCACACCAAGCTTGTCCAGGCCCAGGGCTTTGGTTTCAGGGGCTCTGCCTGAGGTCAATGGAAGGAAACACCACGAGGAGAATATTACATTACAACTCAGGAGAGTTAGAGGTGTGGGAGAGGAGAGAGGCTCTCTGTACAGTGTTCATAACACATTCTGCTGAGGTTTTAAGGCCACCGCTGCCCATCCAACACAGTAAACCTTGTCCAAGAATAATGGGAGTTATCAAAAGCCTAGTAGATACTGTACAGTGTTCCTAACACCTACAGTAGCATGCAGCTGGAGCAGTAAGAGAGAGGACTTACTAAAACAGTAAGGTTCCCTGATTCACCTTCATTGGTGACAATCTGTGACAAACTCTGCAATGAAACCTCCCAAACTCGCCCTTCAGGAATTACCAAACAATAAAGAATTGACTGTTTTTATCTTGCATGATAAGAGCTTTTCCACCCCGACGATAAAACTCTGAAGACAAAAACAAACAGATTAACTGCCATCAACTGTGATCATCAATTTATTGTTTTGATTTTCTAAGCAACAAGACTAAGAGTCTACAGTCATGTATATTCTGTGAAGCTGTACTTAGGTACCGTGGTGCTTTGAGCTAAATGTTAACGTCTACATACTAACATGGTCATAGTGACAATGCTAACATGCTGATGCTGAGTAATAATAGCAATACTGTTTACTATGGTTGCTAGCTTAGTTTAGCCTGTTAGCATGCTAACATTCACTAATTAGCACAAAACTGAGATGAGGCAGATGGGAACGACATTAGTTTTGCAGGTATTTTATAACTAAAGTATTGAACAAATTAAAATTTTCACCTGATGATTGTGCTAGATGTGAAGGCAGGGGACCAACAAAGTGTTAAGATTCATCCTCTGGGGACCATGAATGTCTGTAGCAAATTTCACAGAAATCCATCACCAATAGTTGTTGGGATACTTCAGTCTGAATTTTTAGCTTTGCGGATTTGCTGCTTTTCTCTGTTTCATGTCATTGTACATTGAATCTCTGGGTTTTGGACTGTTGGTTGGAGAAAACAAGCAATTCACTAATCAACAATTACCAGCTCAAATCTTAAAACACCAGTACAAATGTTGGCCTTGAAATACAAATGATGGTCAAACCGAACTTAGAATTCTTAAATTGGAAAACAACAACATCTGGCCAGCTGAGAGGCAGAGCTCGAGAAGAGGAGAGACTGATGAGCAGCTGGGAATCGGTATCCCATCGACCCCCGGGACACCCCAAGGTGTGATTTCTGACACTTCCTGGGGGACGGCTGACTGATACTGTCGACACCGAGTCTCTATGGTGATGGTGCATGGACCACTCACTCCCCCCTCCTCTCCATAGCTCCTCACAACCTGCCTGGGTAGCATAATAAACACCCAGCCCTGAGCTACCCATGTAGATGCTATCGGACAGCAAAAATAACAAACCCCCGAGACCCCTTTTCCTGGCTGGAGCCGAAGAACAACGTCCTCCCCCTCTTCTCAGACCAGGGGAGCTACAGGGACCTGTCTAGTGCTCCACAGCATGGGTGGTTGAAGGCGATGGAGAGCACAGAGAAGAAGGAGAGAGGGGAAGTTGGGCAGCCATGACCAATTCCCAAAAGCAAGACAGTCATTCTCTAACTGCCGTAATTTTTGGTCAATTATAGTTGATTTTAGCTATTTACATTTTGCTGTCCGCTGCTGAAGACCATGAGATGCGGATGAAAGCTCCTGGAGAAATTTAGTACATCGACCTTGAGTCTTTTGGTCAAACTATTATTTCCAGGGTCAAGAATGAACCTCAAATCTTTATGTCTTCATGAACCTTGAACACATTTATAAACAGTTTTAAACCTGCCTGTGAAGGATTTATACATGTTGATAATCTGTTCATAAATGCTTTATATTGTGTACAGTGTATAAACATGGATCAATAAATATGATTACAGCTATGTTACTGTATACTGTGTTATCAATTAGCCTATTTCTTACCTTTATACACCAGTTACAGTTGCTTCAAATGAGAAGTTACAGTATAATTGAGTGTTAATATATAACTTATAAATGCTAAAAAGGGAGGGTTAAAATAAAGTGGTTCACTAGTCTGAGTTACAATGGAGTTTATGTCCCATAATGGTCTATATCCTGTTGAGGCTTTACCTCCCTGACATTTCTGCAGCTAAAAACTTAAATACTTGATGTTTTCTGCTTTGAAAATATTGAATTTCAGCATAAATTACACCAAAAACATCAGTATTGGCTTACAAGAACCCATATCGGTAGAATCTGACTGATAAGTATAGACTTTCTCTTTACATATCTGGCCTTCCTGTCTGTAGCTCCAGTCACTGCTGTACTGTAGCAGTGACCACAGCTCCATTGTACGGCGAGGACACAACAACAGTGGCTGGCTGATAAGGGACTTGGTTGGAGCTGAGACACACACACACACACACACAGACACACTGTGGTCCAAAAGATAGGTCAATCTGAACAAAGCCTGTTGTGACATTAAGAGGAAGCTTCTAGACTGCTAGGCTAATTAGCCACAACAACCGTCCACAAGTTGAAGTGAGAGCTCTACGCTTATCTGATTAATCAAATGAACAAAGACAAAAGGGAGAGCAGTGTGTGTGTGTGTGTGGGTGGGGGTGGGGGGGTGGGGGGGGTGCAACCTAAACCTTAACCTACAAAATTCCAGTATGTTTTTTTCCCTCATTGGTTCAAAGTGGGCGGGGCTCAGTCGGAAAAAGGTGAGGTCATGTACCTCCTACCTAAAATAAAAACATCCTACCAATGCCACAATAACAAAAAAGCTTAAAATTGAGAGTCACACCTTAATTTGATAGTAACAAGAATACTGATTGTGTTGTATTTATCTTCAGATGTTCAGTTTTATGCACTACTGTTCAGCCAGTGTTTGGTTTTGAATGCTGATACTGCTACAGTATTTTGGAACTGATTTAGTGACTCGCAGTAACCATGCTCTTGCCCAAAAACATCTCAGTTGCACTGCAATTGAGAGTTTGCAACCCCACAGGGTAATACAGACAGATTGAGAGACAGAAGAGCAATATTCAGGGATGTTCTCAGTAACTTATAAAACAGAGACAAGCAAATGTCCTTTAAAAGAAACTAGGAAATGTTTTTAAATGACATCCTTGAGTACTATAGAGCACAGTGAGGAGGAAGACTAATGTGCCCACTGTCCGCATGCAGACAGGAAACGTGGAAATGTTCTGTTTCCTGGTGTGGTGGTCTGCGGGCACACCTGGACAGGGGAGCGGCCATGAGGCCAGGAAGGAGCAGGGGAAAGGTGGAGGGAGGCAGGGCCGTGGAGAAGGATGTGGCAGACAGTGGTGATACTGTCCCCCGGTCCCCTTTGGCCTTTAATAACTCCACAGAGGCCTGGGACCCTGCCTGGCCCCTAGTGTAAGGTCACAGTAAAGGGAAGTGGCCTTGTACTCATAACTCGTGCATGCACACATCAAAGAGCAGAGGCCACGTTGTTACTGGTTCTCACTAAACTGTATGGGAACAAAGGGTGTCATGGATATATCTGGGTCATTGCAAGGTTTTAGCTAGTAGCACTAAAACAAGGATATTGCTGCTGGTGTTATGACATTTTCAGGAAACCCTTATAATATGCAACACTGTTTAATGAAGGAACTTGTGGTGATTAAGCTGGTGGTGCTGTTGGACAAACTAATAACAAAAGCTAAGAAATTATTTGCTGCATTTAATGTAAAATATAATATGAAAGGGGCTAAAAACAGGCTAAAATTCTTAATAGTTTGGTGCACTGTGGATTGGAATCAAAAATAATTTGAATGCCTGGTTTTGCCAGGTCCCAAAATGTCAAGTGCTTCATTGAGTTTGGGTGAGAACTCTCTCTCTAATGAATATAGGAAACATAAGGGTTGCAGCATCTCACGCATGTCAGAGTACCTACTGATACATGCACTCAATGCAAATATCATTCTCACCAGCAGTCTCACGCTGAGACAATGTGGGAATTGAGCCACAGGAGGGAAGAACAAACGTCATCTCAGCTGCAGGGTCACGCACATCCTTGTCGCTGTCACACGCATAGAGCAAGAGAGGACGCTCTCCCCTCTCTCCCTCCCACAACACTCAAATAAAGCGACAGTCTGGTGTAGGCACTTGGAAAAGCCTGGTAGTCAGATTTTCAGAAACATTGCCCTGTCTTTGAAACCGCACAACACAAATAAACCGACGGCAGAGGTCCTGACGGATGTTCCCTCCATTGTTACTCATACTGCTGGTGGAATGGGAGAAGTGAAATGATAGAACAGAGAATAGATAGATGAGAAAGAGGAGGAGGAGGAGGAGGGCTGGCAGTATTGGCAGGCAGAGGGCCACGGGCAGGGATGGCAGTGACAGATGCGCGGTTGGTTTCCGCAGGGCTGGCATGGGCAGGAAGGCCCGGAGAGGGAGAACAAAGAGGGGAACGCGGTGACCCTGTGCCTGGGTGCATCCTGCCCCGTCCTGCCCCTCTCTAACCAGAGAGCCAGAGAGCTAGTGGTGGGTGATTAACACTTCCCCTGGCCATTCCCATCACTGAGGCTTTATTACTTTGTTTTCAGCCTTGATTCCTCTGCTATCTGCTGACACTGCACTCTATTGAGGATGACACTGAAATTGATGGCAGGGAGAACAGTCATACCAGTGTTTTATTTCAGGGATATATATGGGAAACAATATGGGTGGTGTATTACATGTAATCTCTAGAGAGCTTTTAAAAATAGGGCACACAGAGTTACTGTGCTGTGAACTGCATCGTTCACTATCAATTTAACAAATCTGCAAAGTAGATCATGTCAAATTTCATCCATTTTAATATCTGATTTATAAAAACTGACTTATTGTGGCTTCATAATTAAAAGAAATGTTGCTGACTAAATAATACAGGCTCAAGCATCTGTCAGAGCTATTTTTCAGTCTTTTGGGGGAAGTCAAGTCTCTATTCAATCGAGACAAGTCCAAGTCAAGTCTGAAGTCAATCAAAATAAGTTTCAAGTCAAGTCACAAATCTAAAGCATGTCAAGTCTTATTACAATGACACAGATTTGAACATTTTCCTTTCAAAGCTATGTCACTAGTGTTATATTCAAGGTGTGAGGCTATGCAAGAAATACCTCACACAGTCTTATTTATTTTTTATTGGTCCTGGATTTTATCAGGCCAAAACTTGATATTTAAATATTTTTGCTTTTAAGTCTTAAAACAAGTCAAGACCCACAGCAGTCAAGTACAGGTCAAATCTTGAGCCCTTATTTTTGTGACTTAAGTCTGGCATCTCCTCTAATCAAGTGTCCATAAGCAGCACAATGAGCCTCTACCACTTCAGGGATGTTGTTCTCAATTTAAACCTGACCCCTCTGACCTCCATGTGGAGGGGCTGCGAGGGGTTCCTTTAGCATATTGCTTAAATACTCCATTCACACACAGCGAAACGCACAGACTCACCAACTGCCCATAACACAGAGTCATAGGTGTCCTTGTGTTCCTTGTCTGTGTGTGTGTCAGTCCAGGTCACCTGCAGGGCTCCAGTGGAGAGTTTGTCCACTCTCTTTGGGACACACTTCCATGCAAACTTGGTCCCATATGCCTCCATGTAGTCTGTTACTAGACCTGCCATTTGCTGCATAAACCGAAAGAGAATATCCACCTTTAAACATGACAAAAATTGCTATCATTTTTGTCCAGAATATGCAGACTGTGGTGCAGGGAGCAATACCTGATCAAACCCCCGGAGGGCGATGCTGCGAACCATCACTGTGGTGTCCAGGCCAATGCCGGTGAGGAAGCCGGCACACTCTAGAGCTACATCTGAACAACGCCAGGTTGAGGATTACAGTGCTTTTCATGATTTGCATGCACAGTAGCACCTGATGTGTGGCTCTCGCACAACAAAAAGGTAGCTTAAAAAGAAGGGACAGTCACATATAAACAAGATAATGGTTCATCTGGAATTGGAAAAATATTACTACTATTTACCATATAACCGGCACATAATGTATCTCAGTGGGTCTCAATGCAGTACTGCAGATATGGCACCTTGAGTTTAAAACAAGTGGCAGGAGTTATTCAGAAATACTATTTGAAACTGGTCTGATGCCCATGTTATTTTTTTTTTTATTAAAAAGGTAATAACTTTACTATTTCTCTACTGATTACCAGTGGACTTTATACAGTGGCTCCATTTACAAGCTCTTGGGCAGACAAAGGATACAGCTGGCTCCAACCACAAGCCTGCAAAACACAAGTAAAGAGAAGCTCTTAGCCGAACCAATAATACAATAAAAATACATTTCATCATTTATGCAGCACACTTTGGCCAAACAAAATAAAGCAAGTCCAAAATTGAAAATGTTTACTTTAAATCCTAGAATTAGTGAGGTGATGAATTACAAAACTTCAGAACCTCAGAGGGATGTGAAGAGGTGTGAAGAAAATTTAGAAAACAGGGACAGTAAAAACTATGTGTGTGTGTATGTGCACTTGCAGTGTCAGTGTATGTGTGTGTGTGTGTGTGTGTGTGTGTGTGTGTGTGTGTGTGTGTGGTCCAGGTGAATCACACTTCTAATCCAGCCCTGAGATCTGTGGCGTTGAAGAGGGCTAATTGCCAGCATTTAGGATAATCCCTGTAGATGGGGTGTGCCATGTTCAGGGCTCAAGTCCATACATCAGCTGGCTGAGTGATGCCCGTCACCAGCATGGATGAGGCCCTTCTCTCCCTTGTTTTTACCTCTTCAACCCAGGCCTCCTTCCCTTAGGTCTGCCCCACCTGACAGCTCGGGCTGCCTGCGGCACATCCTGCCCTTGTCCATGCTAAACTAACCACTAAAAGCCCCGGTGCCCATTTTCTCCATGTCTGTGTAATGCACCGCTGCACTTAGCACATATTGTGAAGTGGATTAAAGAAGATTAGGCAAAAAGCTTTAGCTTGACTCTACACTTTCATCACTGAGAAACTGTCTCCTTTCCCCTAGCCCTTCTTACTTCTCATTGTACACTGGTCTGAAGTCTGTACAGCTGCTACATTTTTCAACTAAAAGATGATGCTATAGGTCCTTTACAACCCTTCTGACCCCTTTCATGGTGACATTTGGGGGGCATGCAGGCAAGAAACAGAAGCAATGGCAGAGTAAAAAAGTTCATCCATCAGTCTGAAAAATATTGTATTCCTCTTCAATGGGAAAAATCTGAAACACCAACTGTTAATCAATGACTGAATACCCAGTGACTGAGATATACTACCAAAGGCCACCTACAGACATTCCAAAAAATATGGGGACACTTTATGCACTATATTTTTTGTGGAAAAATATGAAAATCAATAAATATATTCAACCTCCCAAAAGAAGTTAATCCAGCTTCAATATGCAAGTACAGTGCCATGCTAGATTAAGGAAAATATCACAGAGATGAAACAGTCAAAACTATACATGTGTCTAATAAAGGAGCCACACAACAAACAGAAACATTATAAAACTCTTGAGGTTCGGCTCCTGACAGTGGACTGGTATCATGTGGTTGGAGGCTCAAGCCCAGGCTTAAATTAACCCACGACTCCTGAGGAAGGAGGCTTGCTATTGACTGTCTGAGGAAGCCTGTTAACCCTGGGTAGTTCTTCAGAAGCCCCAACACTGATATACACTAGATTTGGATTCTCCTATGCATCTGTCTAGAATGTGGGGGGTTTGGTTGCAAAGGCTTGATGCGAGTCCAACTTTGCCCACAGTCCTATGGGCCATACACATTTAAATCACTGTTTTGGTTCTTAGTCTTGCCAAAGCAACATGGACCGCGTGAAAATGCTACAATGAGGATGTCTTGAACCAGCCTTTTAACCATTAAATCCCAAATACTTATACCTTTATTGTGTCCATTAATGATAAGTTGGAAAAAAACCAAAAAAAAAAACCAACAACCCTCAAACAAATTCAAACTTACATGCATGTCACCATGGAATACTTCAGATCTCTGCACTTTCAGCGAGCCCACTTTTATATTTTAATTACCAGATATTTTTCTTGTTCCATTTTTGTCAGAGTAGAAAAACTTCTAAAAGTGCTTCTTATAGATAGTGGTATTATTCAGTAATATTAATCTCTGATACAATTACTTTATTTAGACAGACTGCAACACATCCAGTTACTTGTCTTAAGTGGAAGACACTTAACTGGCTAATATAAGATTTTCATAAAAGGCATTTATCATTTATTCCAATATACTGTTCTAAATTATTAACAGGGCATTATAAATCCCTTTATAGCCATAATTAGACTTTATAGTCACAATAACATTACATTTATTCAGCTGGCTCTTTTATCCAAAGCGACTGCATTTCAACCATTTAGATACAATCCAAAAAACACATCAACTTCATCAAATATGCTGAACTGCTTCAAGTGCTACATTTAGAAACAATAAGTGATGGAGAAAGGTTTGTTTTTTTATTATTATTTTTTTTATGGACCAAGGTAACATTTTGTTACGATGCTCATGGTATTACACAGGCACAGAGTGCATGTATGCAAAAGAGACCCTGTGAATGTTTCTCTGCAATTACTGGCAAGTTATGCTGGAGCCATCTGTGGTGCTTTACAATAAACTGCTGAAAGATATTCCCGGGAAATGTGGTCATTGTCCACTGTTTAGCACAACATAGAGTTAGACCAACAGCACAAAGCTGCTCCAACTCATTCAAGTACTGGTCTATCCCTAGACCAGTATCACAGTCCTGCTGTCACGTGCTCAGTGTTTTCTCCTGATAGCACGATGATGGCAGCCAGTGCTGGGCTTCGACCCCGGGGCCAAATCTGTCACTCAGCTGTGTATGTGCTCCAAGACCCATTAGACACCAATCACTCGCCTGGAACCCCCTCACACACCAGCCCTGCCGGCAGAAACAGCCTCTTGGACATCACCTGCACGGCTGACGGCTGACAGCACAACAACATCTCCAGCTCCAGCGAGTGTGTGGTTGAGTACCCTTATGAGGACGCTAAAGCTAACCCACAGCTAACCCCTTAACAGCCTGCGGGGAGGTAGAGGACTCCACCAACCATCACACTCTACATCAAAGGACTTCCTGAGCTCAAGTGGTCTCTCTGAATGGATAATTCTGCTTCACATACAAAAGGTGTTTTGTTGAATACAGTGGTAATTGTTTAAGGATATTACAGTGCACTCATGTTGATGTAAATGATTTTGTATTGCCACCAAGTGGTCAAAAAGTGGAATTGCATACACTACTATACATATATTACATTGGTATACTTATTTTATACGCATTTTACAGTTAAAATTATAGAGGAACTGATGGTCCTAAACAAGACCAAATAAGTGCTGCATGCATACCCATTGCCAAAAATACACAAACAAATTATCAGCCAAAATAGAAAAAAGAATATAATTAAAAACAATTAAAAACTCCATGCCCCAGGTGCAGACAGCCTAGATACTGTACATATGAAGCTTAAATATCGGAATAATTATTTCCGCTTATCTGTCACCATGAAGCAAACAACCACCACAAGCCAGATATACCACAACCACTAGTCACCGTCTGCGTGTTGTGCCAAGAGGAAACGTCAGGGAAGGACCAATTAACCAGGTGATGACAGGGGCTAAATGGCTGGATTAAAGGGCTTGTTCTGTAAAGGTCAGGATGCACGCCGCTAATCTGAATCATGAGGCGAGGACAGGCTGACAGGAAGGGAGAAAAACAAACTGCATGTCACTGATGAATAATTACAGTGCGTGACAGTGGGACGTGTCGTGTCAGCACGGTGAGTTAGAGTAAGGCATTAATACTGCAGAGGTTAGAGGTTCTGTTTTCCTTGTAGCTCATTGTATAGAGAGCGACGCCAACAATCACACACCCACTAAAATGCATGCATTCAAGGGTGATATTATTTTGGAGCTGAAGCAGTAAAAGAAAAATCACCAAAATTACTTTTTACTTTCAGCATTGTTGAACAGCTGAAGCTGCATGCAGACCATCATCACAGCATATAATCAGATGTGGAGGGCACTGACTAGTTAATATCTGCTTAATAATACAATATTATGTAAAGGTGTGTGTGTGTGTGTGTGTGTGTAGGTGGAGGGCGTCCTCACGTTTTCCCGGGCGACTTTTTCTGCCAGAAGATGTCGTCACTGGTGATGCCGTGCTCCATTGCTCCAGGAATCTGTAATGAGAGTTAAAGCTGTGAACAGATTTACCTACCAATCAACGGATCTATCAATAATGTTTAACACCACATACAGTTTGTCTCTAAAACCTGCTTTTTGCGTGTGTGTTAAGGCTTGTATGTGTGTCATAGTGCAATGCCTCCAAACCACATTCTACATGACGTCAGTGGTTTTGGCTGCTCCGTCTCTTTCTCATTTGTTTGTCGACCTGGCAACCGATCAACCAAACAACACACGCTGGTAGAGAAACATCTCTGGGGGAATGATGGTAGCCATGGTAGATGGTAGATGTTACTTACATTCGTGGGGTACTTGGGCCGTCCACCTGTGGCGATCACAATGTTCTTGGCAGTCAGGGTCATCTGTACGAGAGAGGAGGGACATGTGAAGTGACAGCCTTTGTTCATATCCGACAAAAAACAAGGAAATGTCAAATGAAAGCAAGTGGTCTCCACAGGATTCTGCATTAAGGTGATGATAGAAACACTGAAACAAGTAACAGCACTCGGATTGAATTTATATTTTGCACTTCAATTTAATCATTTAATAAGTAAATTAAAAAAATACAATAAAATATAAAATTAAATAACATAATAATAATAAAACATAGGTAAATGCAGATTTTACCATGTACTAATGAGAAAAGAAAAAAGTAGCAAAAGTAGTATACTTTAATTGGTAATAAGAAAAGGAGTGATTATAAATATGGTCATAAAGGAACTGTATGCAATCATATTACACGTTTTATATATCGTATATAATCAGCTACAAGTATAAAACATTTTACAAAGTAATTCACACATTTTTTGATTGTAGTCTCCAATCACCACTTTGGGACCGACTGAATGTATAAATTAATGTCTTAATGTGAATTAGCAGCCCACCTCTTTCCCTGCTTTAGTTAATCCTTTAACAGTGCGTTCATCCACCAGACTTCCTTTGATGTTCAGATACTTCACCTTCCTGAAAAACAGAGGATAAACAGCTGGTTGCTCCTGTTGGTGCATTAACCTACTGTGGTTGTGCAGATCACATACAGTAACTGTAACTCCCATGATCATTTCTCTCACTTATTTCGTGCTAATTCCCACTGTATACCCTCTACATTTCACCTTTTTAATCTGCTGAAATGCAAAGTTAAATCAAAAGACACCAACAAAAGCATGATTTAGTTGCTTGGAGAAAAGGCTGGACCAGGCTCATGTCCTATTTGTTACTGGGTATGTTTTGCATGCGTTATTATTCTCTCTTTTTTTACCAGCATGAGGACAGGGGATGCAGATTAGATGTTGAGCTATATTTCTTTATGAATCAGTAACACACATACTGAGCATCTGGACCAAGAGTTCAGTAGTTTCTATGGACTTCTTGATACTTTTTTCTGCAGACCTACCTCGTTTCCCCTTCAAGAAGCGAAAACATTTTACAGCCACATTTCTAGTCTACAAGGCCTGAGGATGAGAGATGAGAGCCAGCAGAATTTGCATTTTAATTGTATTTCTTTTATTTGATTTTGACTTTGTTTTAAATGTAATTAAATTCAACATAAAATAAGCTGTGCTGTTGTCATGTAGAGATTGTATTTGGAAAACACTTGATTAGAATTGATTGTTGGAAGTTAAATAATAATTAATTTCAATCCACTTAATTTAAATTAAAAAGTGAATATTGGTTTTGGTTTAATTTGTTTAAAAATACCTTTTTGAATTCATTAGCTCGTATGAGCATGAGTAATTCTAGTTTGTGCAATGCAAAGATACTCACACAAATCTCTTTACCCACAACTGCTACCTTCAATTGCCATGTGCTAACTGTTTTATTGCTGCAAGAAAATCTTAAAAAAAGTAATTATTTCTGATTAAATATGGGACATTTATTTAACACCTGTGCTCCTTTATTATTATACTTGTAACTAATACACTTCACTGTGAAATTACTGCTTTGCACTGTGTTGAACGATGTCTCTCTGCTGTTCTGAAGGCCTAATTGTTAATAAAAGGAAATGAAATCATATTAGAAGCATTACTAATAAGCTGAGTCCAAGCCAACAATATCACTGGATTGAAAACATTTTAGGTTAAGCTTGGGCACATTCACAGAGGCTAACACCTGTTTGCCCTCCAGCCAGCCACTCAATCAACATGTGGTCGCTGACTATCAATCCTTCAGCTGTGTACCATCAGAAATGTACAGCCTTCACCAACATCTCAGGTCATAAAAAACAGACCTGAATATACATATTCCATTTCTTTATGGAAATTCTGTTTTTACGAAAGTTTATCATGGAAAATAAAGGAAACGGCACTGCAGTGAGGGAGGAAGTGAGACATGAGAAGTGGCTGAAACAATGACAACACATCGTATTTATTCTACATGGCACTAGGGATTAAGTTTAGAAGCCAGATAAATAAAGATACCAAATTAGACCATGTTATGATCATGGTGAAAAATGACAAAATTTACAAGAATAGACGTTTTTATTCTTGGAAGGATGATAATGAGACACAACAACTCTCCACTGAAACTCCTTAATAAGTCTGACGCTGGTGTCACTCACTTGTCCTGGAGCTGAACTCTGTGACCCCAGTTCAGAGACCTGACGTGGTTCTGAACAGCCTCTGCCATGGTGGCCCTGGAAAACACACCAGAAGGTAAAACTATAAACAGACCTGACCACTGCATTCCTGACCACACTGACACTACACAGAGGAGAAAATGCTTCGTGCTGCGCCTGTGTTCACAAGTTGAATAATGGGAATCAAAAAGGAAATAATGCCAGAACACCACATATTCAAATTATAAATGTGACAAAGTATAATTTTAAGCTAATTCATTAATGCACTTTTCACATTACACACAGTTTTGGTTTTGGCCTTTTACTTTTCAAGGCTGCTTTTCTTTTGACATGTTTTAAGGATTATCTTGTTCCCTTATGAATTGTGTTTTTGTTTTTGGAAAAGATCGTCCATACATGCAGTGAACAAGAACAATGAAATTTTATCTTTGTACCTTTAAAATAAAGTCATACTGTGGTATCAAATTCATTTTTTAGTGTCTTTGTCCTACTGCATATACATCACTAGATGGTGCTGTTTTGCTACTCAAACATTTATCAACCTGTTTGGTTTTATTAAGTTTACTTTTTCCTTAAGGTGATAAAAATAAACTTAAGGGAAAAGTTTCGATTGACCTACCAGTCATGGCAGATTGGCCCTGAGATCTGCCAGCCATACTTCTTAGCATCTTTGACTGCAGTGCCAAGTAGAGCAGTCTGGTGCATGAGCTTCTTAGGAATGCAGCCAACATTAACACATGTACCACCAAGACCCCACTTGGTACCTGTTTGGAAAAGCATTTCCCGGGGACTTAACAATGGTTAACAATAGTTTTTCTTATTTGAATAAACAACCAGCACAACAGGTTCAGAAAAAATTATTTTACCTTTCACAGATGGCTCCACATAATCTAAAACTGCAACTTTCTGTCCCGCCTGTGCCGCTGTAAATATATGAATATATTGTCAGTGTATTATTAGAATATAGACGGCCAAACATTAAAGAATAACAGACACTTCTCTCACCTTCTTTGGAACAGGCAAGGCCTCCTGAACCACCACCAATAACCACCAGGTCATAGTCATACTTCCCTGTGTGAGCATATTGGATGATAAATAGTAGACACAGTACAATTGATGGAAATAGTTTAGTTATGAACTTATTAGTGTTGCATTTACCCCATATATTAAGTATTTTGTGCTATATATCAGCCGCTCTCCTCTGGGGAGATTAGCTCACTAAACTCCACCATCCAAACATCTGGGAATTTATACATACATAGGTGGAATACATACACAGATCAGCCATAACATTATGACCCTTTTGCTGCCAAAACAGCCCTGACCCGTTGAGGCATGGACTCCACTAGACCTCTGAAGGTGTGCTGTGGTATCTGGCACCAAGACGTTAGCAGCAGATCCTTTAAGTCCTCTAAGTTGCGAGGTGGGGCCTCCATGGATCGGACTTGTTTGTCCAGCTCATCCCACAGGTGCTCGATTGGATTGAGATCTGGGGAATTTGGAGGCCAAGTCAACACCTTGAACTCGTTGTCGTGTTCCTCAGACCATTCCTGAACCATTTTTGCAGTGTGGCAGGGCGCATTATCCTGCTGAAAGAGGCCACTGCCATTAGGGAATACCGTTTCCATGAAGGGGTGTACTTGGTCTGCAACAATGTTTAGGTAGGTGGTACGTGTCAAAGTAACGTCCACATGAATGGCAGGACCCAAGGTTTCCCAGCAGAACATTGCCCAAAGCATCACACTGCCTCCGGCGGCTTGCCTTCTTCCCATAGTGCATCCTGGTGCCATGTCTTCCCCAGGTAAGTGACGCACACGCACCCGGCCATCCACATGATGTAAAAGAAAACGTGATTCATCAGACCAGGCCTCCTTCTTCCATTGCTCCGTGGTCCAGTTCTGATGCTCACGTGCCCATTGTAGGTGCTTTCGGTGGTGGACAGGGGTCAGCATGGGCACCCTGACCGGTCTGCGGTTACACAGCCCCATACGCAACAAACTGCGATGCACTGTGTGTTCTGACACCTTTCTATCAGAATCAGCATTAACTTTTTCAGCAGTTTGAGCTACAGCAGCTCTTCTGTTGGATCGGACCACACAGGCCAGCCTTCACTCCCCACGCGCATCAATGAGCCTGTCGCCGGTTCACCGGTTTTCCTTCCTTGGACCACTTTCGGTAGGTACTGACCACTGCAGACTGGGAACACCCCACAGGAGCTGCAGTTTTGGAGATGCTCTGACCCAGTCGTCTAGCCATCTCAATATGGCCCTTGTCAAAGTCGCTCACATCCTTACGCTTGTCCATTTTTCCTGATTCCAGCACATCAACTTCGAGGACAAAATGTTCACTTGCTGCCTAATGTATCCCACCCACTGACAGGTGCCATTGTAACTTCACTTCACTTGTCAGTGGTCATAATGTTATGGCTGATCGGTGTACATACACACACACATAGGTGGAACAACACTTAAAGACGCACTCTTTTTTTCAGTCCACAACACAAGTCACTTATTTACACTCACACTTTAGAGAATAGGTTTTAGTGTTATCCCCACCATATTATTTCTCCAAAGCATGGAGGGCTGAAGCAAGCAGCGTAAAGTGTTGATATTGTTTCTTCTTCGTCATATGCCAGTGTTACTTCATCGAGATAGCAATTTAACCATTTTTAAAATTAGTTTGCGTAGAGGTTATCACCTTACAGGGCAATTTCGGGGCAAACAGCGAACTTTATGAAGTTGTATCTCGCCAAGTAATGTTAGTTTAATCAGAGAAAAGGACCAACGCGCTGTGACAGGTAGGCTACTCTTCTCCAGGTGTGGAAACAGAAAACCAGCTGGTTTCAGGCCTCCAGAGCCCTGCTGCTGGTTAACGTGGCCTTTAAACCAAGCGGCCGAGAAAGATGTACTTTCTGCTTTAGTCGGCTGACTAGAACGGAGGCGTGAGGGCCGAGGACACCGGACACCGAGGACACCGGACACCGAGGACACCGAGGACACCGGACACCGAGTCAGTCAGTGATTAGTGAACAGGCGGGTCCACAGGGGTGAACTTACAGCAGCGTGCTGACAGAAACACCGTCTGTTCTCCGTTTCTACACAATACATTTGAACAACATATTGTTACCTGTCAAGTTCCTTGTCAAAACATGCAAACCACAAGTCCTTTTCCACCGGTGTCTGCCTCTACACAAGGCAGCCATGTTGTTATTATGAAAGGACCCTGGCCGGGTATGTGGTGGCCAGAGAAATGCCTGAAGATAAATGGGTCGTACACGGTCGACTCAAAATTCAACTATTTCAATAAAATTTGTTCAGAAATAATGTGTTGTTCATATTAAATAAAAAG
Organism: Macquaria australasica; assembly: GCA_005408345.1. NCBI lineage: Eukaryota > Metazoa > Chordata > Actinopteri > Centrarchiformes > Percichthyidae > Macquaria > Macquaria australasica. The sequence goes on from SEMN01000081.1 coordinate 264,142, forward strand.
TTTAAAACTCAATAAATATAATGGGATAATCTTGACATTTAATACTAATTATGTATATTATGCATTTAGAACACACATGAAAACGGTCACTCTAGTAATACTGGCATGGTACTTAACATTTCTCCATATAGTAGGCCTAGGCTACATGTAAATAATGTGAAGGTAATGTACAAACATAGGCTAATATGGCTGAAAATGATTATATAACCTAACTGGTTTCTCACTGTGACACCTAACACAGACACATCTAAATGTCAGCTGTTAAAAAGGTCTATATATATATATATATATATATATATATATATGACATTTTTCTAGTGCGCATTCGCTCTTATGTCACTGCCTTTCATAAGGATTTTATAATTCATATAGTCTAAAATGTTCTCCTCCTATACTCCTTTCTTTCATGACTAAAAATAGAACCAACTGAAAAAAGGCTGCTAAAGATTCAAACACTGGTGAAAGTGCAGGTTCTTGTGCAGCTCAGCGATGCAGGAGCTGGAGGGAATTTAGTGGCTTGTCAAGGATACTTCATTAGGGCTAATGCTTTCCAACACTGAGGCTTGAACCTTGGTCATCTGGTTTAATGACACCACCCACTGCCTCACATACACTACATCATATTGTCTGAGTAGATTATTTGACCTACACCCGCAATGTCTCCAGTGTAGCAAACCAAAAAAGGACAAAGAATTGAGGAAAATAGTTCTCAACAACATAGACTGCATGTATTAAGAGTTTTAAATTATTTTATATTTAACAGTCTGTTCACCTAAATTCTGAAAAGACATATTTGTCACTTACCTCTGTTATAGCCATAGAGATAGTGTTGATTTACTTTGTACAGGTTTTAAGATATCTGCTTCCACACGAACACAATGGAGATTAATTAAATTTTATTTGTGGTGGTCACAGCATTGAAAAATGACATTTAAAAATTCAACAGCAACATCTTTTTCCAGAGAGTGTTCTCCCCATTACTTTGGATAATCCACAGTCAACACTTGCCATAAGGACTATTTCCTTGGTAAAAAAAAAAAGAAAGAAAGAAAAGAAAAGACAAAAGAAAACTGTTCACTGTGAGCACCACAAATAAAATTCCATTTTTGTAATTTGGGTGAAATTACCTTTTAAAATTCTGAGGTGGGTTGTAATGAGCATTGAAGCCTCGAGTCTTACTGGAAATTAATAACACAATATAAAACAAGACACAGAGCCGAGCAACATCTTCTTTCCAGGCATGATTTATTGAAAACACACCAAATTTATACTCTACAAACCAGTATTTTTCCGTTATGTTTAACAAGCGTAATATTTGCCTCTGGGTATTAGTAAAATTAACATAATACATTCTGTCACTGTGGCATCGCTTCTGCTCGCTACGAAAGCATTAACAACTTTACTCCTCTAGGAAATCAAAACCATTATTTGAATGACTATCTTTTTAAAAGTTTATAATACAACGTAATACAAGGCAGAAACCCACCAACAGTCTAAACTACTTGGGGTTGGGGGTGGGTGGGTGCAGGATGAATGAATGAGTGAGTTGAGTTGAGGGAAAAAAGGGAGGGAGGGTGACACAGGTGGAGAAGGGGGGAGAAGTGAACAGACAGGATGGAGAGATGACAGTTGAAAGGGAGGAATAAAGTTATATAAAACACACTTATCTTTATCTACCATGGAAAAGGTTAAGGCACATGATAGGTACAAACACATCTGCTACTGAGTAGTACAGTTACTTTATTTTGACGGTCTTGAATCAGTTATATCTACACAGGTAGGTTTGTTTAATTCGATGTGTGTCCGAGTCCTGCATTTATTTTACAGCACAGTTTCTTGGCTCTTTGTTTTGTAGAAGTACAATGTGCTGCACATCCACAAAACCAAAAACCCCGTTTATGAATGCATGTAAATACAACTCCAGATCCTTTGGTTGTGGTACTGCAAAGTGCAGTCAGGAATAGACAGTCATATGGGTCTTTGTTGCAAGGGTTCAGTATTGTCCAATGAAAGCACACACTTCTGAGGACACACAAAAGGGATGCTGGGTATTATTATAACTTTTTTTAACCTCTGAAATTAAAATTTATACAGTAAGTTTTTTTGTAGTTTATTGATTTTTACCACAACGTACATCTTTGTAAACACTGTGTAAAATATGCAAGCTTTATAAAGTCACATACGCCACAAAGAAAAATCAGACTTCAATGCAGGCACATGCCGTTCGCCTTGATGACGCATGAGTGATACCACCTCGGATTGGATTCTCTTTCTGTCTCCTGTCCGCAGTGAATCAGGAGACAGACTGAGGCCGGAGAGGAGACTGTATCTGTATCATCACTTGGATTTTGTATGCAGTCTCACCAAGCAAGAGAAAAATGGCAAAATGATTCTGTATCTCTCTGCTTTACTACATCTCAACTGCTCATCCTAAAACGTTGTAAAAATATATACTATATGACCAAACTTGATGTTTTGTTCTGTACAGTGTGATGCAACTCTTTTATTTAGCCTTGAACGTCCAGATCCACTCGTCCACCTGCACTCTCTTCCTGCACATGAATGAATTAGTTAATATCCAAATGACACCACAAAAAAACTGGCACTTGGAAAGAACAGAATATAAACATCTGTACAGTTTTTCTTCATGCTCACGACTGAATATTTCTCTTTAAGATGCACCGGTGAAGGAGGGTTCAGGGTTGGCGGTAACTTGGTCTGAATGCATTGGGAAGAAAAATGAAGGGACTTTTATTAACACTGCCAACTCTTGTCTGTTCTATAACCTCTGTCTGACCTCTGACCCCTTCACCCCTCCAGGGTGTCTCTTTTAAAGATGCAGGAGCTGTCAGACAACATTTCATTCATTACCTCTAGAAAGAACACTGCAGATAAACTTTTCTTCTGTAATTCTTTTTTGACAAATACAAAATATAAATAGGTGATCGTCGGCGTAACTTGACAATATTTGACACACATTTCAGTTACGTGGTTATTTCTTGTTTACAAACATGGTGAGCCTTTATCAAATGAGATGTGCTTTCCAAACAATGTGATATTAATATACAACTAAGAAGTCGGTCATTTTTGTTTTGTTTTTTCCTTCATTTTTTCCGTTTTTTTCTCCGTTTTTACCTTATATACATTTATATAAAACCCAACAAAAATAAAATGCTTTTAGATCTATCCTTTCAACAAGAGAGCAATCTTCTGCCTCTCTTTTCAAAAACACAAATCATTTATAAACAAAATGCCTTATATCCTCTTTAATAAACATCATTGACAACCGGCCAGGAAACTTGTGAAACCGCGTCGCTACACAATTTGAGTGGTTACACAAGTAACCACAGCTCTGTGAGTGAGGGTCAACATGCTACTCGGCTCATACATGTTGACCGCGATGAAACAGAAAGTTTTGTTTCCATTTTAGCGTACTTTTATGATGCTGTGTGAACAGAGACTTTTACTCCATCTGATTTACACACTACGTCACTTTCCATTCTCCAGACCACAACTTGCAGACTCCTCACTATAAAATGGACATCAATCACCTGTTAACCACTTTTGATTGAAAATCATCTCAGTGCACTTTTAAAAAAAACAAAAAAAACAGTGAACCAAATGGATTGTAAGTGTATGAGAGCAGGCTGCTGGGAGTACATGTTTATCCACTATGCTACAACTCTTCTCCGGCTCGGTTTCGCTCCTTTTACTTTTCCTTTCTCGTGTCCATCCCACCAGTCTGAAAACAAACATCCTGTGACCTTCAAACACACCAGTCCAAAGCTGTTCACATCATAATACCACAAGCTTGACCACAAACTGAAAGTAAAATTGTCCAAAATCCGCAAAAATGAGGCATGAACTTCTTCCAGATGTGAAAACTTCTCCTACAGGTTTCCTTCCAACACACTTTTCAACTCCTTTTCCATTCACTTCCTTCACCTCGCTTTTCTGCCCTTCATACATCCGTTCCTTCACCAGCACCGGCCTCTGTCCGTTTCTTGTCACCAGTAGAGCTCAACAAGAGTCAAAATTGTAAAATTCACATGATGTCCAGTGGGAATGTAGATATGAGAAAGTAGTAGGACTAGTCACTTTTTATTCTTTTTTACATTTTTCTTCTGAAAAGCATGAGAACGCTGGCTGCTGCTGGGTAGTCGCTGTTGTGATTTTTTTTTTTTTTTTAAATCCTCTTTTCTGTACAAAGTCCAACTCCAAAGATGAGCTCCATGTGAAATGGCAGTGGTGATATGGGAGATCCTCCTCTAGTTGGGGTGTTGCACTGTTGTTATTTTAAGCCTGAGGCACGTGGACAAGAGAGAGAAATATTAGAAGAACCATCCATATAGTTTTAAACTACAATAAATGAAGAGTTTCAGTCCAAAATGCTATATATGCACTGTAAAAAAAAAAGACATCCATCAAGACGAATAATAACTTAAAAACTATCCAGTGATTTAAAGGATAAGGTGGCATTATTCTATGCTTTTTGATACTGTCAACAAATTCTATTAAAAGACCAAAACCAAAACTGACTGTGGTACTCAGCCCCAAGCCCATTAGTTCCTACTGAAGATATATATCTGTAAAACTAAATGTAATTCATATTTTTATATTAACAATGGATAAAATCACTGAATTTAATGTGAAAGGGGTCACTTGTTGTGACAGACCCAGAATTTAATCACTCAACTGTGTAGTTCCCCTTAGCTCTATGGAGCATTTTAGCATCTTTCAGCTCATTGTTTTGCTTTTCCGGCCCGCAACTTTGCAGCTGGTGGAGCACAGCTGTTTTACAAGCTCTTTAACCTGCCGAACGCTATCTGCTCAGCACCAAACAGCAGACAGAAAATTTGCAACTAGCTGGTAAACATTGTTGAGCATTTAGAAGCTGAAGAGCCATGTCGAATGTGATGTTCAGTTTGTTGTGGAGTTCTGCCCAACTTTATGAGGTGATATAATATTACAGTATGTCACGTGTTGGTTTTACAGCTTGTTGCGCTGTCCAAAAGTGGCTGTTTTTACAATAAATGAATGTAAAAACAGCTTAACCACGGGAAGTACAGTTTCTGAGGGTGCTGCAGCACCTCAGCCCCAGGTGGCTGACATATGCTACATTCCACCTCTTTAGGTCCATATCACCCACAATATCGCAAACATTACTCAAACAGTAATGAATAGTTTATTCTTTGGGCTCTATTATCAGCTGCAGATTAACTCACAATGTGCTTTTAAGTGGCCCTCTATGGTACAGAGGAATAAGATACACCATTTTTGGTTTTGGTCTTTTCATGGAATTTGTTGACAATAAGAACAATTCAAAATATCCCCAGCCTTTTCCTTACACATTTCATACTAAAATGTATTTTTTAGAGTAGAAACCGCATCAGTGGTTGTGAATTTAGAATGAAACTCTTCAGTTGTGCTTTCATGTCAGACAGCAAGACAATCACTTGGCATTATCACAGTACTTGACAAATCACATCACTGTCAACAAATGCTTCAATTATGTCAGTCCAGATGGCAGATGGAGGCAAGAGACAGCAAAACAGATGCTTAATGTGCTGTATGAAGTGAAAATTACTTACCTGATGGTTCTTAATATTACCTATAACACTTTTTTATTTTCAATGAATACCATATATCATACCACTGTATCTCTTAAGAGTCATCCTATGATGTATTTCCTACGATAATACAATGGATGGAGATGAAAGAACTGAACGGATGGCCACTGACAAAGATGACCAAGATAAGAACATGACGATGAGGAAGACAGTGAGGTCTGACAAGAGGCCTCTGGCAAAGGAGAGTACGGCAGCAGTGAGGAGGAGGCAGGAGGAGATAAATGCTGCTGGTAGAGTAATGACAACTACTGAAGCTCACCCAGATCAGCTTGCAGCTTTGCAAAAGGCATTCAGTGGGAGAATTTATAGTGGATCAGTTTGAGAATTCAGCCAAACACAACAGGGCAAACAGTCACTAATGCACTGTAAATAAAATATGTACAGGTTTAAGGATTAATTTAGATTTCTTTCCTTGTGACGTGTGTAACAAACTGTTGCTATTGTTGCCTTACAGCTAAGGTGCATGAACACGAAAAAATGGAGAGAATGGAGAAATTCAGCAGCTCTTGGATGCAGGGGGATATTCTAACAAAATAGTATTTCTAACAGAGAAAAAGAACAACTGTTTCAACAGAAAGCCTTCATTATATTTTAGTGGCTTTAGTTGTAGCTCTGTTGACTGAAAAGCTTTCTGCTGAACATTTGATTCTCTCTACTAAAAAAGACATTTTAGAAAATCTCTCAACCACAAAGAGAAGCTGAATTTCTTTCTGTAACTTGCATGGAAATAAGTTACATAAGAAGCCACTTAGTATTCATTTATACCATGAATTTTTAACACAAAATATTCAAATCAACTACTTCAGACCTCAAAATGTGTGTAAACTGAATTCATGTGAGCTCCCTCTCCATTACATCTCTGCCTTTGACATTATTACATGAGTGGATAATGTGAGAATTAATGTGTGCGTACAATATACGTGTTTGCTTCCATCATCCACTTATCAACTTACATGAATTATTTATGTGAAGTCATCTTGCTTTGACCAAAGAAATGGTTTGTACGACGAATGTAGACAGAGAAGAGACTCTCTGTGTGTGTGTGTGTGTGTGTGCATGTTTTTTTCTTTCGCCCTACTGCTTTTCATTAAGGGATAACCGAGTCCCTGGAGGATCCATCTGAAGCGCAGAAGAATGATTCCCCTTCATCATTTGCCACCAATTTCAGCAAAGGTTGTGAGTGAAGCTGGGCGTACATTTCAGTCAGACAGGTGGTGCTGAATTGTAAACAGAGACCAAAGCCTGTGTACTTTCTACATGTATTACAGAGCGTTGGCTTTTTTACAGTGCCGTGTTGATCACTCTGAGGGGCAACATTTTGATGTTGCAGTGGTGAAGTAACTATGAGAACAATGTTACAATATTAAATGACCGTTCACTAAGCCCTGACCCCCTTAGCTACTGTTGATACACATGTCAAGCTTCCCGTTCTCAAACGTCACATAATGCAGTTTACAATAACGGGGGAGGTTTTACCACTCGAAATTCTTAGTCATTTTTTAAACAATGGGTTCTTGATTCAAGACATAGGTAGACAATAGCAGGCTTCTCATTTCTCATTTCTAGGCAACAAAATCAACGGTTGCCAGCTAGAAATGAGAAGCCTGCTATTGTCTACCTTCTCATTTGTACTGTCACTGTGGGAGATTTTATCAGCTGCAGCTAGCTAGCAAAGTAAGCTAATGTTAGCTCAGTGAGTAGGGTAAAAACGCTGCCTGACATGGAAATAAAGAAACAGCTTGTTTTTGTATTGCAGTGTAGAAATTAATTAACAATTAATTGTTATTTCGTTCTAATATAATCCCAATTGACTGCTTAGCTTACTTACTTGGTATTTTCAAAGCGTATGTTTTCACTTTTAATGTTTTAAGCTTTAGGATGATTAGGAGGACTAATCAACGTGTGTGGCAAACGTGACGCTATCTCAGGTGACAGGTTTGGCTGGGGTTGCTGGAATACCACAAAGAGCAGGACAGACAGCAAGTCGCAGAACGAGCCTTTTTAAAACTGTAACCCCACAAACTAGTTGGTTAATGATTTACTGGGCAGTAGCGCTCGGCTACCACTGTAGGTACTACGCTAGCTAGACGGGCATGCTAACGATTGCAGCTTACGATAAGCACACACCGGTCCTTACACTTTTTTCTCTTGTGGTTTTGGTTTTAGAAAATCTAGAAAAAAAGACAAGACCCTACAAGCTCTTTACAACAGCCCCATGCAAACTGCTTCAACATGTGGAGAAATCTAAAGCTTGACAGGCCTTCTGTGCCTAGTTACGGTTGCTAAGGCTATGACTCAACAATCCCTGACCGAGGAAGGAGTTTAGCGAATGTTCAATTAAAGTATAACAAATGAGGCATACTTAAATTAAGGGACATCAAGATCAAGTTGTGATTGTCAGTGTATTTCAGTGTGTGCAACATAAGAGCCTGTGTAACTATGAAGAATTCAAATACATGTATGAATTTATGAAATCTTGCATAGAATCTAAATTTTTTAAACCCTAGAAATTGTTTCCAATGAACTGCAAGTGAATTGTGTAAATTTCCATGAAAAGAACAAGGTGACTTCTCCAGCTGACTGCTCTGGGTGCAGGGTGACAGCAGGTCTACATGTTACAGGGTGAGGGTGAAAGAAACACAGGCGGAAACGATGAACAGACAGGGAATGAAAAGGATGCTACAATCCAACCCAAAAGGTGAAGGTCGTTATTTTTGTAGTGCTTTTATTTTTCAGACCTACCATGCATGCATTTAGACCCAGGAGTCAACAGGCTGGGGCTTAACATCACAAGCGTCCACCAGACTGACCGCAGGCCTGTTACTCCTGATATAGTGTTTCCTATTTGTGTCATTCTGTGGCCACAGGAGGACGGGTTAAAAAAAAAAAGACACCAAAACAAAAAGAGGTCAATACATTTCACAAATACACTCACGCACGCACACACATGCATCCAGGATCAGAGAAGCCGGTGTTAGTTCCCTGCCTTAAGGAAAGCTTGGGAAAAAGTCAGAGTGATTACAAAACAGCATACCAAACCATGCAAATGAAAGAGGGAGAGAGCAGTTTCAACAGCCAAGTTGCATTCAAAGAGGGCAGAACACCTCTGGGAAGCAGAGACGACAGAGTTAGAAGACAACTTTGGAGATACGCTATAGAAGGCCTGTACACTCTGAAGACAAACACAGCTGTTTGCTGTGATTACTCCTGTAATGTGGCGTCTGAGCTGCTTAAAGTATCTGCCCTTTCAAGATGTGACAGTATAACTTTAGCTCTAACTGGTTTGGCAGTTAACCTAAATATGATGAAGAGTAGGTGTCAACAAAAATGGATTATTGAAGCCTGAGGTCAGAGCTGAGCACTGAAGCTGCCAATAGCTGCTATTTTGTGCTGCTATACATTGCTGCTATATTAGCTACTTTAAACTGGGCAAAATGTGCACTTGTTTTGGTGTAAAAGCCTCTAAAAAGCTATAAGACATAAAATGATACTACAATTTGCCACTAAAAACTATACAACTGAAAATGTTTAGGTTGTGTTATGATGCAGGTTTAATTGCAGGTTTTACAAATGGACACCCTGAAGAGTAAAATCCTCTTGCACAAAACTGTGATGATCTCCCTGATTAGCCTATAACATGCCTAGAAATAATAATATTAAAAATACATGTTTTATGCATTCATAAGCTGTGTACGGAGAGGACGCTCTTTTAAAATAGAGTTACAGTAAACCTTAAAAAGTACGCTTCCTTCTTTGAGGGCAATCTTTGATTCCATTTGAATTTTTTTCTCAATGCAAACAGCTATACCGACAAAATGTCAATGTAGAAATTTAAAATAAAATCAACACTGAAAATAAAAACTGTAAGAGCAACTTAACACCAGATGAAAGTGTTGTTTATGCAGATCTCCAGAGGTTTCTTAACTTGATGCAGTGATGTACAAGTGTACTCCAGGGTGTGGTCAGTACACCGTGACATCACTGTTGGGTGTGGTTACAGCTGCAGCAGAGCACACTTCTGACAAGCCAAAGGTCAGAGGTGCAACAAAATTGAAACTTTCAACCAGATAGGGCAGTGAAACATTGTTTTTCAGCCTGGTGTTAAGTTCCCCATTTAAACAAAACAAATCACTGTAACAGTAAGATCTATTTTCTGATTATCAGCTACCATAAACTATACCCACATTTCAATAAAACATGAATAACTACCTACCAACGGCAAACTAATGTGTTGATGTAATCCAGATAAAAAGCCAAACTCCACAGATTATTAACTGAACTATTAACTCACAATTTCTACCCTGACAGTGCCTAAAAGAGTGACTAAAAGAGTAGAGAAGCAGATATATGACCATACATCGGTAGAGACTTAAATTGAGCCTTTATTACATTCATTTTACAATCCCAGAGGGAAAATCCTTTTCATCTAGCACTAAAGTAGATCAAAAGTAAACTACAAAAAGTGCTTGAGAGTCATCTGACACATGTCAGACATCCTCTGAGGCCATTATCCTCTGACTCCTCTTTGAGGCTGGATTGCCAATCAGCTCAACAATAAACAAACTTTGGCTGCAGTGTGAAACGGCTGTATAATCAGCAGGCGACCACTTGATAATGCAGCAGTCTATTCATTGCCAAGGCAAGGGTCGTCTCCACGAGGAACGGTTGTTGGCGGTTCTTTTAATCAGTCTCAGATTAATTACTTTACAGACACCAAAAGCTTACACTCAATTAACTGGTGGCTTGCAGATCTGAGACTGTCCACAGCGCTGAGCTGTGGTGGGCAATATACAGCGAATGACAACTACCAGCCTCTTTAAAGAATCGACAGGATTAAGAGCTTCTAATGAGGACCACCACAGAAAACATGAAGAGAGAGGGAAAGAGAGAGACACAGAGGGAGAGAACGTGTGATAACATTTCAGTGAGACATCATTATTTCATCCTCTATGCCCCGATCCCCCAGGAGACAAGAAGAGGTCTGCCTGTACCTTCAATGGCTCCCGTTCTGTCAGGTCCACTGAGCCGTCGCCTGCTTTGTATTTGCAGTCCTTGTCCCTCTGGTCAATGGTGGAGTAACCATCTAATGAGGACAGAGAACAACGGTCAGCTAATTCCTCTCTGTCCTCATTTAAAAGAAAACAGTGACAGTGTGGAGTGACGGACTGGAAGGTTTTCGGCACTGGAACACTCACGAGAGTCCCAGGACGTTGTTGGACACAGAAAAGTAGACTAAACATGCCTCCACATTCTTAGCTTGTGCTTGTGTAAACTTTCTGGCCCTCACGTTATTTACCACCACAGTAGGTTTAAAACAAACAAGCGATATTTGACCCTGTCCTCATGACTGTCTTTAAAAACGCACTCTCACATACAGCTCAGGGCCAGTATTTATCAAGCATCCCAGAGTAGGAAATCAGCCCTAACCGGCCAAAACTTCTCAGAGTGACGCGTACTGTATTTGGTTTTACTTTTAGAATTAGGAGTTGAAGCATTTTATCAACATTCTTAACCCTGAAAATGACTCCTATCATAAAAAATCATTAAGAGAGCTCCAGAGATTTACTAACCTGTTAGGAGTCGCCAAAAGATGGCGTTAAGAGACATGCACACACATTTTGTGAGAGGAGAGACATTCATCGATGACATGAGATTAAGAAATTAAGAAATACTGCTTTTGACTGACCTTGTGTAATATGCAAAAGAAAGCACATGCCTTCTCTGCAAAAACTACAGACCTGTCAACTTCACAGTGACAGGTAAATTGTAGCTTTGCAACAGTAAAGATCTGAGTCTGTTACAACCAACAATTTCAGTAGTAAAAAAATCACACTTTGATCACTGGTACAGCTCCTCAGCTAATGCGCAGATTCATTCATCACTGCACCACTCAGCATGAAGTGCATTCGTACCAATCATGGGGCTGTTTATCTCCATTAATTAATTCATATTCATTCATCATTGACAATGGCGAAGCTATAAAGATACATTCATGTTGTTAGTGTATTTCTCAACACTGGGTGAGATTATACCCCATCATTTTTCCCCATCTGTAAGGTCACATAACTTCACGGGAGGTGTAGTGTAGCAATACACTACACCTCCCGCTGAGTGTGCACAATCCATGCAAAATGTGCCGCTAATATTGGCATCGTAAAACAATGTGATTGGATAGAGCTGTCTAGGATATGTCACACAGCTAAGTCAAAGTCATATCTCTATTGTTTAAGCTGAACGAGTGGCTTCCAGTATTGTAGAAAACTAGAATACGTCATCAGAAGTTCTACTTAACAGCTCTGAGTGTTGTAAGACAGCACCCTCACATTCTCTCCTGGGAGTCCTTCTCCCTGTTGAAAGTCAATGTAGGAAGCTTTATACACGTCCTACTTTGTAGTAGGAGTTGTTTTTAGTCCTAGTTTTACTTAGTTTTACAATTCCTAGGAGGGATTCTTAGACACTTGATAAATATGGGCCCAGAGGTTTGGAGGAAAACCAGCATGATGTACCCTAAGAGGGTTACTTCTTCACAACAAAAACTCTTCTTCTATCTCTCACCCCCAAGAGTCAGAGAATTCTTGATTTCATGAACGGAAGAAAAAAAAAAGAGTATCAAAGTTGCAGTCATATATTTTTAACAACAGCAGTTCAATTTACTTTGAAAGAAGCCCAGCAGAGGAAATCTGCCCTATGATATATTCAGAGTATTTATTTAAGTGGAGAACCACCCACATCTTTTGGTGTTGAGCTTTTAATGAAGGCCCAGCTTTGTACAAACATCTTGTTAAGAGAGGGGTCTTGCATACAGCATCAGAGAGTGTCATATCTGAAGCTCTGTCCAAAGCCATCATACTGAGATCAGAGTGTTAGGTGATTTGAATTAAAAATAACATCTTGGCAACGGGTAGAAGAGAAGTCGAATCAAATGAGACACTATTGGACACTGGAAAGAGATTAGAGGAGAGCTAGCCCCTGTTTGGCTAAGGACGATCATGCAGTCTGGCTCTTACCTGGACCCAGTTCATCCATAGGTATCATATCACCACTGCCACATTTCCTGGTGCCTGAAAAGCATTCATATGCCATTTGTACAAAAGCGGCACACACAAACTGAGTCACTGAGCCAAAACACTGCTGCTTTTCAGGGTAATGGTTCTCGGCCAGTGATTGAATAATGAAAACTGAGAGTGGGCAGGAATGAGCGCTGCGATTCATGTGCATGTATGGATGCAAAAAAAAAGGGGGGGGGCACAAGGCCAAAAATCAGGACATTAAATTGCTGCTATGCTATTGACTCCTCTGTCAAAGAGATGTTTGTTGTTGGGCCAATGTACTGCACAAGTCCCCCGCCCTCCCCCACATATACTGCTGCTGTTATAGAAAACCTTCCCAGTTTTTTGATTGTGGATACAGCTATACACACTTTCTTAAGGGTGGGGACATTTTCATTATCTTCGACCCTATTATGTCAATTTAAAACCCACGATGAAATTAAAAAAGAGTTCAGCATCTAAAATAAGGACATTTCTTTATATTCCGTCAAAACTAACTTTTTGAGAGTTGAAGGTTTTGGTTCAACAGCAGCAGTATGCTGTTCAAAGCTCCATCTCCCACAATGTGCTTTATTTTTGACCTCTACGAACGTCATTATTGCAACATATAACACACCACAGCTTCACCACAAAGAGGATGAGAGTAGTAATGTGACAAGCACAGTGCTTCAATATAGCCATGAGAAAAAAAAGACACACAATCAAACGCTGTTTTCAAGTTAGTGTTAGTATTTTCTTTGAACCTGTTTTGAGGACTATACGAGTGGATACTCCATGTCAGGACTAATTTGACAAAAAATACAGTAAATTAAGTTTGTATACTTTATGCCTCTGACTTGCAGTATCTGAAATATGTTACGCAGGGCTTCTTAAACTACCAGTGAATTGATCCTACAAACAAGTATTGTCTGTGTAGCCAAAGTCTGATACATCTTACTTGTCTCTGCTATAGAGCTCCATTTTTGTCCAAAAACTATTAAAAAACACATCAATGAACAACATAATTGTACTGGGTGACATGTTACTTCATTACGATAAACATGGGCACTCTAGTTAATTTGAGTCAATCTCATATACACCATCCTGCTGCTGAAAATACTCATTAGAGCCAAATGGGACCTAATGTGTATTCATCCGTGGCTGAAAATAGACCCCCCAAAAATGCACCAATTTCTTAATTTTGAGGAACATCTGCTAAAAACTACAGTTCCCAGCTATTTTAGGAAATTCTTGAATCTTGTTTAAAACTGGAAGTCGATGTTCATGACCTGTTTTTAAAGATTTAGCCCATCAGTAGGAACTGATGGGCTTTGGGCTGAGTGCCAAAGACATGGTAGGGAAGTCGAAAAGTATTGAGAGATAAACTCAAACATTTTTGGTTTTGGTCTTTTCATGGGACTTGTTGACAGTAACAAAAATCTAGAATATCGCCAGCCTTATCCTTTAATTTAGGCACTGGACGCCCATGTGGTCTTAGACTCTAGTGAATTAAATAATAGTGACAGTCTACCTTATCCTACGCGCTTGGTCCTCTAAACAGGCGAAAACAGCAACAATCACAAACACACACACACACACACAACCACTGACCTTGGTTCTTCTCCATCAGGGGCAGAGTGGTGTCATCATAACCTGGCTTACCGTTCTTGGTTGCTTTAGGGGTGGTTGACACCGTGGGCTGAGAGAAGAGGCAGAGCAAGCAGAATGTAAACACAGCACCGTACAGCTCAAACAGGTACATGTAGAACGGAGAGAATGACTTTTCTCTCTTAGTGCTCGGTTAGGATTGAAAAGAGAATGATTCTTACCATTTTACAGGCTGACAGACTAAAACAAATATTAGAAGGTGACGTGTGTAACATCAACTGTCTGTGTTTATCAACAGAATATGAAGACTGCATGTGTCGATCAGTAATGCCTTAATGTTTAAACATGTAATATCTGTAAAACCTTGGTTTAGACACACGCTGTATTTAAACATTTTAGTCACTGGAGATTTATCTCTCTCTGGAGTGACTAATGATGCTACTAATACCTTTTGTCATGCAAATACTCTCTTAGTGGGACACTTCATTAATGGCAAAGTGGTTCTTCTCAAAATGTTATGTCTCTAAATGAACCTCATAATACAATGACAATACTTAGGATCCAAATTATATGTGAAGGAAAATTTCCACATGATTACAGTTCTGTACCTGGAAGTGGCTCTTGTTCCAGCCGTCCTTGGTCAAAGCGTTCCTCAGCTCCTTATAACTCCAGACCGTCTGCAGCACGTGGGACGCCGCCTTCGTTTCGCGAGCTGATTGGCTGAGGGAGACCACAAGAAGGAGTAAATTCTTGAAGAAAAAACTGCAGAAATTAAAGTCAGAAACCTCATCTAACCCCAAAACAGTGATGGCTGGGTATGCTAGCACACCGCTGCGGCAATCAATCTCTTTATTCAAAGGCGTTGAGTCCCCTGGGTGGCTCCAGGGTCTAGTTTTTAATTCATAGCCAGATGTGTGCACATTTCCTTTCATTAGCTACCTCTGAGCCACCAGTATTAATTACATGTGCGTGGGGGGCTCACTTTAAAGAAAGCTAGTCGTATGAGGCTGAGAGGAAACACAGCTATTTGGTCTGTGAATGATCTATGTATGTTCATGCTAGTTAGAGTCACTCTCCATATGATCAATGCTTCACAGCACAAGGACGAGCCTTTGAAAAGTGCTCTTGAGCTTAAATTAAAAGTGTGGTGCAGACACACTTCATTTTGGAATGGTTAACACTGTGGTAACATAAGACACCTGTTGAATATCTGCCTTAATAACTGTTAGTTTTCATTATCAGATTGTTGAGGAAAACTCCGGCATTTCAGGAACGACTGCTCACTTACTTGTATAAGCAGCAGCTTCAGAAGCACCCCCTGTAACAATGCCCTCCAGTTCTAACAGCCTGTTAATTAATGTGTGGTGGGTGGTGGTGTGTGTGGGCTCAGGCTTGTTAGAGAATAGTATTGTGGTAGCCAAGCTTGGGCCATTAGAGACACATTACATTATCCTCCATGAATACTAATATAAAGGCTCATAATGCAAATTGCATTCAAGGTCATACTGTAATTATTACATGTATAATGTCTCCATGATATACCCACACCTCTGGTATGGTTTACATAAATATTAACATATAGTTTCTGTTTGATTCACTGTCTGCAATACAATCTGTTTGGCAGACAAAAGACAAAAACAACACACAAGAAAACAGCAATCACCTACAATTTACAGGACACATTGGGTATTTGGGTAAACTGAGCATTCTTTAGGCTGCTTATTATGTGATAAAGAGGCAAACGGTTCTGCCAGTGTATAATTGTGCATATGCCATTTGGGGCTGCCTATGTGTAAAAAATAGCCTAATTAATACATAATATCCTCAACAAAAATGAATTTACAACCATAGTTTAATCCAGATAAGACAGTCTGCTGGTTTAGATGCACACAACCTAGAAATAGTTACTCCTTACATGTAGTAAGGCGACATTAGTTACATTCAAGCCTTACCTGGTCCTGTTGATGGCGACCAGCTTCTCAATGGCCTGGGCCTGGATGAGGGAGCGGGCGTTTTCAGAGCTGTCAGTGACAATCTCATGGATGGTATTGAGGATGGCGACCACAGTGTCCTCCTCCAGGTTTTTGGCTGGCCGCTGCTGACCGCTGGGCAGGTTGCTCACCAAGTCCCGCATGGCATAACTTCCTGTGAGGTGAAGTGTTTTTCAAGGTTAACCAGTGCTGGGATAATAATTACAATGGAATCGCATTTTCTATTTCAATTTGAAACAAAAATGCTTTTTGATGAAATCAGTGTGTGTGGTATTGCTAATGAAGTACCGATCAGGTCCTTATTGCGGCGGTCGATGGACAGGTTGCGCAGGGCGATGGCCACAGCTCGCACCACCTTGTCAGAGTCGGAGCGCAGCAGCTCCACCAGGATCGGAAGACCTTTCTCCTTACGCACCGTGGCTCGGATGTAGTTGGACCACTAGAGGGCAGACAGAGGGCATGGCGTGACTGCTTTTAATAATTTCAACCTTTAACCTCTAGAGTAGGCTGAGTGAGCACACGCTGTCAGCAACATCCTGTTTGACATTCATGCAGACCTACAGATTCCCACCTGGGAGCTGCCCAGCATGACCACACATCTTTTCTTTTGACCACTGGGAAAGCTCCACTGGAGGAGGAGTCCAGGTCACCTCCGTGACACCAGTCGAGGGAGGGGAGGACATATTTGATCTATGCCTTCATGCTCACACACACACATACAACCCACACATGCACACACACCCAATCGTTCAGTCACTACACAACACACAGTCAACTACAAGACAGCTCAGCACTGCTCGTTGGGCTTGACTAATTCACAACATTACACAGTGGGGCTCTGAATGGACATCTGATATAATTTGTCTTAATTTAAACATCAGTAGATTTTACTTCTCTTTTTTTTTGTAACATGAAACATTAAGTTTGACATAAAAGGGTTTCTCTTCTAAGCACTTGTACCCCAAGAGATGTAATTAAGCAGAGGATAGGCACAGCGGAACCACCAGGTGGCAGTAGTAAGCCTTGAAAAACAGGTCATTCCAGTAGTACAGAACTAAGCAGTAGCAAAGAATGAGGAGGATTTAAGGAAGAAGCTCTGATATCCTCCCGGGGAGCAGGGACATGCTTTGTCCAGCTACCAGATGTGACAGTGTGATGGGTTAGCGGCTCCACCGGTTCCTGAGCCTTGCCAGGCATTCTGATCAGCTTCAACATGAAAAAAATGCATCACAGGAAAGAAGGATTTCTACTAAAAATGTTCACCTTAGCTGAAAATCACTACGACTGAATTATTAACACTAAATGTAAGACTCTGGGCTGGATGTTAATTCATGAAACTAAAGAAATAAAAAGAGTTGAGGTGTTTTTTCCACTCGAGGTAGAAAGGCTTGGTGATGCTGATGAATTCAGAGGACTGAAGGATGTGTTTACAGTCTGACACATGGGTGTTAAGAGAAGCACTGCCGTGATAATGCCGCTGTGGGCTGAATACAGCCAGCCTGCTGAAAAACATAAGTGACCGCTCTTGCCTGAGGTGTTGCGCGTAAACTGGTATCTGACAGCTAGCCTTCCCTGGTGATAATTCACTGCTGCCTGCAAGCCAGGCAGTGTCTCAGCAGACCCACAGATGCTCTAATTGGAATAAATTTCTGATCCTGGCTGAAGAGATTCTCATCCATCATCAGAAGCCAACATCTAACAGAGATGAAAGTTTGGTGTACATTAGTTATCTAGCCCTTATCTAGTCATGTAATCCCACTTATATGGAAGGTCCTGAACAAGAAACAGATTGTGTTTGAGCTACCTGCTGCATTTTATTTCAGCTTACACGGATGCTATATGGTTGAAGAGACAGTGCATCTACACCTTGTTAAAGTGACTCCATGCACCTCTGGAAGCAGGTCTTTTTCCTTTTAAGCCCATCAGACTCTGTACTTTTGCTCCAATCACAATCCAAGATATCTGGTATTGAGGGGTCAATGATGAGGACAGAAGTTGCAAAAATGCAATATAAATATAAATATATATATATATATATATATATATATATATATATATATATATATATATATATATATATCTACGTGTTGTTCCCTCCCCAACCCTGGACTCACGGTCCACTGTCCAGCGCTGAGGTTTTGCAGAGCCCCGGCAGCGGCCTCCAGGGTGTTGTAGTTCTGGCTCTCCGTCAGCAGAGATAGGTAGAGCCTCACCACTTCCGGCTGATACAGCAGCTCAAAGCCTGCAGGGAAATACAGAGAAACACACACACACACACTGGTTAGACTCCCTGGGAAGACAGGCGGGCCAATTAGGCTGTGTGAAGGTGCAGGCAGTACAGTGCTGAGGTTTATCTCGGACCATAGGGAGAGTTCTTTGGCAAGGGGAAAACAAGAAGCCTGGGTTTACCATAATGCACAATACCTCTGGTAACAGCGGACAGTGAAAATGTACACAATTCCACAGCATACATGGGATCGAAATTCAAGTCCAAGCTGTCCATTTGGTTTCACAATAGGCTGCAACACCTTTATTAAGACATGCTGGAGCAGTGCCTAGTATCTTTCCTCTTAGTAATACTAAAGCATTATAACTGAAAAAACTTCAGTATTACAAATGAGGAGAACTCAAGAAGGAGAAATTATTGATCCGACAGCCCTGACCAAACCCAGAGTATTTGAGAGGGAGGTTTATCTCGCTAGCACATACCACATTCCACCACAGTCAATCATTAGGCCTCCCTCTGATGGAAACATAATTACATTATCAGCTATTAGACAGCGCCGGCACAGGGGGAGAGAGAGAGGCGTCGAATCGCATCAGATCAGATTTATTCATCCAGGGTTTTTCTTATTTTGCACACACAGGTTCATCACTACGTGCTTTACAAGGGATCAATAAGACACAAAACAGTTAAATTAAAAAGGTAGAGATTTTAGAGCAAGGATATTTCTTCTGTCAAGGTCATTTTGAGTTGTTCATACCTCTGGAGGGAGTCATACATTTTTTATGGCAGGATACATCACACCACAGGAAGGGAAGACATCTCGGCAGATTTTGATGTCTTGAGCAAAACAATTATTGACTATTTTGATGATCCTGAAGGCAAATTCTGACGATTACATGGATGTTCAGGTTTTATTTTACATCAGCTTTGAGAAGTAGTCATGTAAAAGGATCTTAAGAAGTTCAGCTCACACAAAAAAACGCAACAATGAAGCACTCAGCTTCTGATGTAAAATCCATGCTTGGTTGTCACATTGACAGTCCATTAATCTATGTGGAAAGTAGTGGAAAGTGGAAAATAAATATCTTTAGAGGGAGGAATCAAAACAAAGCCAGAAGTAAGGCCATAGTGCTTCAACAATCTGCTATTACTCACTGAGGCTTTAACAGACTTCTGCAGTAAGGATCACAAGTTAGCTGATGCTTTGAAACTTATGGCTAAAATCTCCTTTTACAGAAATACCATTTCACCAGCAGCTTCCTTCCTATCCTCTACAATAGCACACAAGCAATTTCAAATCCTTCTTCTATCCCTCCAGGCTCAAATTAAAGAAAATATAACCATTTCTTCCCATGTCTTCTGAGGCCAGTACTTCCAAGGTTCTATTTGAAAACCCCTGTATTATGTGGGCAGGGATATAAAGTAACCCTATTTGATTGATGCGCAAGGGCTGACAAGGCCCTCAGTACATTTTGAGCAGCAGAAAAAGAGAATCTTTTTGTAATATGAATGTGACTTGGGTCCAAGTATTAAAGTATGAATCAAAACCCTTAAAAGGGCATCTTAAGGTAACATCTCCTTTTTTTATTGACTTACTTTTTTCACTAGAAGAAAAGAAAACAGTGAAAGAGGGAAGAGTGTCATTTGTGTGCTTGAGAGGTCCAAACGGAAACACACAAACTGACATTTGTGCCTCTAAATCCACATCTCATACCCGTAATTTGCAGAGAGCGGAAGCCTGGGCGCTCTCTGAGATTGCCAGATTCAGACTCGGCTACATAGTTGTTAACACTCAAAAAACAGGGTTTTCATCCCTGTGGTGTTTCCCCGCCTTGAGATCATATCAAGTCTGCTCCAGAAAGTGAGTAGGAGGAACTGCCAGGTCGGGAGGATGTTACTGTAGGTGCTGCTTGAGAAATCTTGAACTTATTTTCAAAGAAGCGGCAGAAACAGGAGTCGTCATGCACAAGACCCTGGTTGTAAGCATGTACTAAAGTATGAATCACATCGATAGGTTTTCTCAGGGGTTACGCAAGAGGGGCGCTTCTGCAAACCAGACACTCAGCAACATTCTGCATGCTCCTCATATTTCTGGGTCTACTGGGTGCACACTCAGCAAACTGGAGACCATCTTGCAGGCAGTCCCGTTGACAGACACTTCATCTCCAAGGCAGATTCTCTCTGCACAAAATGTCCATGTTGAACCTCTGTTGCCAAGTTCGCCTGCACTGACCGTGCCTTTTATGAGAGCATTTTTTTTATATAATCTGCAAATCCACATTTCCTTCTTCTTGTAATTCCTGGGGTCGTGGTCTGGCAACCAACTGAAGCGACTTATGAAATTGGCGTTTTGCAAATGAAGGACTCAAGACAAAAAAAGACATGTACCGTTCAACAAAGGAGGATGAGAATGGAGGGAAATTCACTGGGCCATTTAAACTAATTTCTTTATCCATAGTGGAATTTCTCGCTGTTGAGCCAGAGAATATCTCTGCCAGAGCTTTCACTCAGCGTCCTTAGGAGGGGCTTAATGTCAGCACCAAGTGTTGCAGGTCCCTCCTGACAGCGCTAGCCAGGTTGAGCTCTGTTGGCAACCGTATATTGTCGTGTTGTTGATGTCGTCATCAGTCATCCTCTGCTAACCTTTTGGCCTGCTAGTCAGTTTGTTAGGCAGAATTACAATTCAGAGGGGGAGATGAGCTGTCAGTGTGACGTGACCTTGGATTTGCTCAGGGCAACCCACAGCCCTATATTCTGTGACAGACTGCAAACATGATGAGATTACTTAGAAATGGATGTATGTAGTGGTGTAGTGTGGAGTGTATGCAAGTGTACTTCTTTTTAGTTAGCACTGAGTATGCTCAGTTTTCAAGCATTCATGGGGCATACAGCTCGTAATAGTCACATACAGTATATGGTATAGGCTCAGGCACCAGTGTGAAAAAATATTTCTCTACTGAAAATGTTGTATGTTAGCTTAATATATGTATGTATGTATGTATGTATGTATGTATGTATGTATGCTATAATCAATATTTGTATATTAACAATGGATCAAATGACTAACGTAACAGGGGTCGCTCATAGTGACAAACCCACAGAGATTTATCACCCGACTCTGCAGTTCTCCTCAGCTCTACAGAACATTTTAGCTTCTTTCAGCTGGTTTTCTGGCCTGCAACTGTTGTTTTGGTTCACTCTCATCTGTGTTGTTACAGTGAAAAATCTCTGATAAACCCACTGTATACTAGCTGCCTGGCACCAAACAAAAGACAGACAAAGTTAGCAACTAACTGGTGAACACAGTGAAGCATTTGGCCTCTGAAGAGCCAGATATTTCCCTCAGGAGCTGGTGGAGACAAGACCAAGGCAAAAATACGTCTCCAAATGAATGCTAATGTTGCTCTGTATCTGTTGGATGTGTAAACAGGCAACTTTTTGCAAAGAAGTTCACTATGTCAACTTAAAAGTTGATTATGTGTCAGTGTTTGTTTCTGCTGCCCTGAAGAGGCCAAATCAAAAGTAAAATGACTCATTGTACAAGTAGAATGGCCCCTGCATGAGTACATACATATTACATATATATTACTGTATTATATATGTTCATATTGGATTACTACTGATGTATTAATGTATAAGCAGTATTCTAATGTTTCTGTTGATCAAGGTGGAGCTCATTCTATTAACTATTTTACATAATGTTGCAAAGAAAAACCTATAACAACTGATCATAATACTGATCATAATATATAGCTTGATCATGTTTTGTTTTGTATGAAAAATATGAATCTGCAAATTAACTAGTAACTATAGCTGTCAAATACAGGCAGTGGAGTAAAAACTACAAGATGACTAGATTTGTACTTAAGGACAGTATTTGTGCAAAAAAAAAAAAAAAAAACCCCACTGTAAGGCAGATGTACACAAAGCAGCCAATGGCCTCTTCCAACCACCTAACACACACACACACACACACACACACACACACCACGTCAATGATACAAAAATAGAAAATAATCTCTAAATGAATACATTATTGTGTAACTAACGTTAGTGCCAACTCCAAGTGAGCTGAGCCCAGCGTGTCTATTTCCTCTATTTGTGTGTTGTCATGGCAAACATCACACACAACTGTGGCGCCCTTACAAGACTCCTGCTGAGCTCTGCTTCATCCCCCGTGCTGAGGGACACACACACACAAAGACACCCAGCTTTGCCTCTACACAAACACAAATACAAACTGGCAGAGCCAGTAATGCACGCACAAAATGCTCGGGAGATCTACACTCATCCCTAAATGACGTGAGAGGGGAGGACCAGCACGTTACTTTTCAAAGCAGAAGACGACGGTCACAACTCCTGCAGTTGAGGCGAAGCTCAATTAGTGCCCGGGCGCTGCAGTGCATGAAAACTGGGTTAGAAACAAAGTTAAGATGAAAGTGATTGAGTGATGCTCAGTGCAGAGCTATAGCATTCATTTGAGTCAAGTAACTTCACTATTGGCTGCAATTAAAGACTAGGTGTAGTGGTGTGACAGGCTGTTAAATGATAATGGATTAAGCGATGGGTGGGGAAGGGACATACACACTCATACATGCATATGAAGACTCTTCTCTGAGAGTCACACACTCAAACACCTCACTGACTCAATTCACCCAGCCATCTGCCTTCCTCTAGGACAGTTGGCTGCATTCGTGCAGAACTGTATACACACCTCTGCAAACACCTCTGTACACACACACACCAATCCACAAACACACCAAGCCCTCGCCCGGGCATTTCAAAAAGTGATGTTCATCGATCCAGTCTGCCTCCAATGCGTACAGGGTCTCTTCCTCTTTCTACACGAGCTCCATTTATTTACTGCTCCATTTTTCAGCACACTTACAACACACAGCACTTCCATCGAATCAGGGGGACATGATGGCGTATCACTTTCTACAACTCATCGGGGAGTTTTACAGCACTGTGAGAGACTGGAGAGAGGTGGAGGAAGATAAAGAAAGTGGTAGATGGAGAATAGAAAACAAACAGCAGAAAATAAAAAAAAAATCCCTCTTATCTGTCATCCTCAGTCATTTTTCTGTAACAGGTTTTTGCTCTTACTTAGTCATTCTGCGTTTGAAGGAATATAGTCATAACACAGCCTTTGACCTTTGCACTCGTTACTTTTGGTTAATTGAAATGCTGGTGATGTCTAGTACTGTAGGAGGAGCATTCTGCTGTTACTGTCATTGTTCAGTCTCTCCAGGTAACTGTCACAGAAAGACAGAGGCCTAGAAGCAATTTATTTTGATATTAAAAAAACATGCTACAGCTGATATTTGTGTTGATTTCTTATTATCTTGTTCTTGTTTGTAATAAATAAACATGCAGTACTTTTACTGTAGAACTGTTAAGAAGTTTTGATTGTAATGTCTGAAAGTATAAAAGATAAATAAATACATTTTATTCCTCTCAAATAACTGGATTCAAACTTTTTTTTGGGCACTGAATGTGCTAGGTCCAGCCCTGCATGGAAGACAGAGTAAGAAAAAGAAAGGAGAAATACTGACCACAAGGTCACATTCTACCCCTATGAAGCACACGCATAAATAAATGAGGCCATTCCAGTGGGAAAGCCTCCAGTCTCATTCCACATCTGAAACTCATGCACATTTAACCCCACCAGCCCCCTTTTTATGTAAGAGTGTCTTCATATAAGTACATGCTGGCACATAGGAGAGTGCTATAGTGCTAATGAAGACTTTAGCAGGCCAGAGCCACAGTGGGGCGATGGCTAAAACAGCACATCATTAAAAGTAGTATGCCACCGGTATAATAATGGTCGGGACTCTCGAGTTCATTAAAAACCAAAAGGTGAGTGGTGGAGCCACGTAAACAAAACAAGTAAATTGGCAGGGCTCCCAGGGGCATAAGAAATGCCTTCAACAGTTCTGCCTTGAGTCATATAGTGTTTGCAAATAATGCATCTTTTTTTTTTACGTTGCTTGGAGGAGCACCAGATGGATGGAGTTTACACACAGTGTCAGTATTCCAATGCATGATAGATAATTATAATTGGACAGGCAATAATGCATGTAAATCATCTGTAAATACACCCAAACCAGCCTTGGAGTAGCTCACTGGGCCACATTATGTTTCTAATCTACATATAAGAAGGACATACAGTAAATGCTCTGATGAAGGCTTATTTGTCAAATTGCCAATATAGTGACTGCAAATTGATTAAGACGTGACCCTTTTTTATTACTACTGTTTATTACTATTTTATTACATTTCTTTCTTTTGGGGAAGCAATTCTACAATTAATCTTCACTGTAGATTCTGAACTGTAAGTTTTACTAGAGGAGGGGACACGGATTGAAATCTGAGTATTGACAGGGGGATGAAACACTTTCATTCCATTTGTATTCTGGAGATGCAACCTAATGTCAGGCGTGAATGTAATCAGGCCTGGACACGAGATGCATGTCAATGCTGGGTATAAATCACAGAAAAGTACACTTAATTGACTTTGAAATTCTCTTTCCGTTTGTCTTTCTGGTGTAACGAACCACTGTGTGCTACTCCACGCAGGTTACACTGAAAACACTGTCCTCATCCTGAACCGGAGGGAGAAAATGTGATGGAGTCTCGCATTCCCTTTCTCTCCACAGCCCTCCCGACAGACTTGCAGCAGAGCGGAGCCAAAACGGAGTGCACTGCCATGCTGCAAAGGCCGTTCACCCCCCGGTCACCCCTTCAGACTGACAGGGTCCAGGAGTCAAAGCTTAATTTTCTCCTCTCGTACCCGGTTGGCCCCTGTCGCAGATTGGCATCTCTATGGGCAGCCCCAGGGCACCACACATTAGCATACCCACATGGTGGTTTGGCCTTAGTTTGTTGGATGTTGACAAAGAGAGGCAGAAGGTGGCAACTGGCCCATTTCTTGGACAGCTACCCATCAGCTTTGGGCCACAAAGATGTCCCGGTGTGATGGGGTGGTATAAGAGAGGGGAGAGGGAGTTGGGGAGTGGATAGAGAGGCAGAGATATCGCTGAAGGCACAAGGCGAATATGTAGCACAGACCCCTCCATCCCTCCATCTTTGCCATTTCACAACAGGGGTCCTTCTAGAGCACTACCAAAAGTCTGGCCCATGAAAGCTTGTTTCCTACCATTTAACAAAATGGGACCCTTTTCAGCAAGCTGCTTCTGTGGTGACAGGGGAGTACTTCCTCTTTCCTGTGCAGATAGGCCATCAAAGTCCTGCTGTGGGCTTTTAGTCCAGAGAGGACACATCAACACCGGTAGCAAAAACACGCTGACAAACTGGCACCAAATTGTCTGAAACGTCCAAGCACTCCTTTAACAAGATCCATCGGAAATGCTCCATCTCTCCTCCTACAACCTAACTTCAGACAGAAACACAGAGCCAGTGGGTCTCTCACTCTTGAGCCATGGTTGTGTTAGGTTTTCTGTGGCTCGCTCAAGAATGTGCCTCGCAGCTATCCGGCCTCAGTGGATCAACAGTGGTAATGCTCTGGTTGTTTGTTTCCACTGTTCCTCCTGCTAATGTAATAGTGTTTCAGGGCCTGAGGTGAAGGTGTTAGTTTATATTACAATCTCTGTCAGGTGGAGATATTATTTCCCTTCGGATGAAAAACATATTGACAAGATATGTCATTTTTCGAGTTGTGTGGAGTATGAAAAAGCCTTTAATAACAATTTGCCGCCATTCAACAGGCTTTCAAAGTTAATATCACCTAATGTTTAGACATAGTTGTCAGATAGTACAGATCACCTGTCTGTGCACACAGGGCACTTGTGAGATATAAGCGCTCTCTCTGTTTTATGCTGTAACCAAGTGCTGCTACTTCCACGTTTGGCACAGGTAAAAGCAGCATGTCATAGATCCAGGTGCTTTAACTGGTGGAAATAATAACAAAATGGACTGGGGGTAAAACAGTGAATTCCATTTTCAAAGTTGTATTTACCACTTTGTTGGAACAGTCATGTGCACTCAGATCTGAATTTGAAAACAGCACGGTAACCAAACATTTCGGAGTCTGTTAAAAGTGGAGATATAAAAGTATAGGTTATAATACTCAACGTGATCAAGAGAAGTCCTGCTGGGTTTTTTTTGTCACAATTAGCACCACCTCTAAGCATTCATCACTGAATCACTGTCATGCCGTGTTCACATTATGTGTGAGTTATCGTAATTGCCAGTTTCCGACTTAAATATGATATGAATACCATTCGTGTCAACATACAAGTCGTAAACTTTTCCCATTCGTTTTATTTGGCTTTTCTTAAAGACAAATAATATAAAACATAGAATGCAAAGAAACATGCCTCATGTCTGCCGAACTTCTCCGTTCAATGTAATTCAACACTAATTTGATGAAAAAAGAACTATATTGATCATGCACACTATTTTAACCCTCGCACAACCAATTCTGCAATCATAAAACCATCGATTGGGGCTAAAAGCAGGCTCAACTTTTGACCGCTGCATTGGCCAGTCACATACATACATGCAAGCACACATTCCTGGTGGATTACTTTGTAAAGTGAACGCTGTATTTTTACTGTTTACCCCGCTGTTGACGAGATGAAAGATAAGGTAATTGCCACTGTGATAACTCTCGAGTATTATGAAGTGCTGTACCATGTTTTGACGTCTGGTAAGCCTTCAAATTCATGGATCTTCATGGTTACTTGCACTGGACTTCCTGGATCAAATTTCATGTTACCTGAAGCAACAAGCTTCCACTAATGCAGCCCCCTGCACTGTTTAAACGCAGGGGTGATTTCAGTCTGAACGCCCACTAAGACAATGGGAATCTCCAGTATAGAAAGAAGCACAATAATACCCCATTCAGACCGACACAGAGACCCGGGTCTATCTGAATGGGTAAGCACGTGTCAGCCTGTGGGCCAGGGTCGGACGTGAGTCACATACACATTTAACCATAAATTACCAACTCTATGAAGAGAGAAAAAAGAAAGAAAGCATGCAAGAGAGAAAGGGGGAGTTTGATGTAATTCTGTGTAATTTTCTGACTACACTGCCGCCATCTTGAGTTGTCGGATGATGTGAACCCAAGTCACAAACATGGTAATCTTTCCTATTGCTACCTTCCATCCCAAATGAGGTGAATGCAGAGCTCGTCTTATACTGGTGTACAGTTTACACACTCAGCCATGAAGCTGAAGCTGCCAGACTACTCTGCATCCATACTGCACACACACAAACACACACATCGCAGATACATGTCTGGACTATGCTGTTAAGTTGGCTACAGATGGAGAACAGATACGGAGGAGCCTGCTGCTGTGCTGAGAACATTTATTTTCTCTCCGTTTCTCTTTCCTCTCTTTCGTCTTTCCTTTCTCGCCTTCTCCCACCAGCTTTCTCTTCTTTCCTCTCTGTCTGTCTCTCTCATAACCTCCCATATCTCCACCGCAAACACAAAATGCAGCAGACATGCCAGAAACTGCTCTACCTATTGATGTAGACAATGTGTAGAGATGAAAGAGTACATGATGGTAGTACTGGGGTTGCTATGGAAACCTCTCTCCATCGCCACTAACAAATCTGTTCAGTCGATGTTCATGTGAGACATTTGGGCAAGCAACAGCAAAACAAGGAAAAGGAACAAACTGCTTTTTAATCTGCATATCACTTAACACAGCAACGTGGTCATTTAGTTGATGCACTTCATTCAGAAGTGATGTGTGAGCGAATGGCAAGCCAATTGGAAACCAAAGTGGCAACCAAAGTTTCCAGCTTTAAGTGGAGACCTTTGTCAACCTTACCTACAATTCCCATAATTCCACAGCAACTGGTCAAAATGCTAGCCTGATGGCTGCCTGTGCTCCATGTACGTTTGTGTTTAGCAGCAACAGCTCCCTCAGACGCTCAAGTGCATCAGATTATAGAAGCGTGTGTATCTGCTTTTGAGCGTATTAGTGTGTGTGTGTGTGTGTGTGCGTGTGTGTTTGTGAGAGTAGAATGTGTTTCAGCATCACCTTGAGTGCCTGCTGTCTTTATCCAGGCAAGTCACGTCCTCATCAGACACAAGCAAAACTAGAAACTCAGGCAACAGCAAGAGCCAGCCAGAGAAAAAGAGATAAAGGGGAAGAAATAGGTAGACAGAGAAAGAGATAAAGATAAAGCGAGAGAGAGAGGGGGAGAGCACACAGAGAAAAGCTGTAGGGGGCGGCGGACAATGTTTCCTATTTCCTGTTTGGCCCATCACCTGAGCCTGAAAGGCTGAAAAACAAGCTTAAGTTGTCAGGGCGGAGTTGTGCTTCCACCAATAACAACGTACAGTCAATTCCCAACATGCTACATCTACCTACATCTGACAGGGATTTTTACAGGGAAATTGTGCATCAACAGAGGAGAGGAGAGGACAGGAGGAGGAGAAGGAAGAAGGGGAGAACAGGGGAATGAGAAATAGAGAGGTGATGGAGAGATAGAACAAGGGGAAGATAGGCTGAAAAAACAAGAGTGACAGAGGAGGAAAAGAAAGCAGGTGACCAGGCAAGGAGGGAAAAATATAGTGGGTGAGGGAGAGGAAAGGATAAAGTAGAGAGAGAAATGGGGGGGAGGATGGATAGAGAGAAAGAGAAAATCGTGACTGAGTGGATTTGAGCTATGAATATTGTATGGTGGATGGGACAGCTGTCTGGTAAATAGCCCACAGAGATGCATGGATCATGTCAGGGCAACAATAGAGTAATAAGAGGGAAAAAAAGAAGAAAAAACATCTACAATCTACCAAGAAACTGATGCACTGCAGCACAAGCTAAATGATGTACTTTGCAGTTTGGGATGGGGGTTTGGAGGTTGGGTGCCCAGCCTTCGGGAATAAGCCTAGATAATCCTGTGGTCTGCTGGTGTGTGTGCCTGTGTGTGTGTGTGTGTGTGTGTGTGTGTGTGTGGGGGGGGTTAATAGAGATATGGCAGTGACTGGAGCGAGGACTGAAGATAGATGTGGGGTAAGGGGGGGAAGGCTGATCGGGCCCTGGGCCTGTGGTCCTGATGACAGAAAGGAATAAGGCTTAAACACAAACACACATACACAGATTAGAGTTGAACTAATGTCTGTTCTTGAAGTTTTGGCTTAAAGCTGCTGATACAGTAGTCATTATTTGGTGCTAATAAATAAAAACCTTAACACTGAACGTTTGCACTATCAGAAAATGGTGCAGGTATTTGATGTTAAAGCAGTGTGCATGGGGGACTGATGAGAGCGATACTCCTTACAGTAGTAACTGAGCATTACTCCAAAGCCAAGGAGCACATTATTAACTACTTTAGTAACTACATTAGTTTGTATTTCTTTATTTCCATGTCCTCTAAAATGAATCATCAGCAGATGAGGATGCAGTTTTAGCTCAATATCAAGCATAGAGCCTTCAAGTGTATATTTAAGACACCTTTTATAAGATTCTCGCTTAGAAAAGGAGTCAGCTGGAAACATTAAAAAGACAGCCTGATACAGTGTTTTCAGCCAACTCGTCAAGTTAATGTTAAACTAATAAGCTAGCTAGCTACGGTTGATAAAATCCACCAGTGACAGTCGCCAGGTAGAAATGAGAAGCTTGCTATTGTCTACCCCTGTCTGAAATCAGCAACCCTTGTTTCAAAAATGATTATCTTTGCGAGAACAGAAAGCTCGACAGACGTAGCAACAGCAACTAAAAGGGGGCGAGGCGTAGTAAACTGCTGATTGATGAAGGGACAAAATTGGTTCAATGCTTTGCCAAACCAAACCATATACTCTGTGTAATGTAAAGCCAGCTTTCAATAATATGTAATACACACAATACTGCCCTCGCGAACAGTGTATGACATCCACATCTATCTTTTTTAAGTGATTAGCCTGTGATAGGATGTGATGAGAGTCTGGTTTTGTGTCACAGAGGGGAACTGTTGCGTTTCTTTTTATCTCTTTGTTTTGTCTCTCGTGGTCCTCTTGTTTTAGTTGTTCTACTTCTGTTTTGTCTCCCTGCGTGTTAATTAGTCTAAAAGCTTTCACCTGTGCCCATTTGTTATTTTTCTCACCTGTGTTCTGTCTACAGTATTTAAAGCCTCTACACAGCCATGGTACTGTACATACACCCACACAGGTGTCCCTGATGTTGCCTAATTAGACCTCTCTTCAGGACTGAGTGGGTAGGTACAGACCGACTGACATTTCTGTGACTTTACTGTTAGTTTTGTTGGGGTACACCATTACGATTGTTATTAGTACATGCAGTTTGGTGATCTCAGGTAATTCCCACCATAGCTCCGTCCAATTCATTGAAAAAACCTGTGTGGGCGTGCAGGACCTTTAAGTTCCTCTGGCTGCTCAGTTTTTTCTTGGGTCATGCACCGGTAGAAGGTGAGTATTTTTTTTGTAGAGGCAATCATTTCTGTAATTCAACAGCGATGGTAAATATCCATCCATCGAAGAGGGGGGGAGTTGCTGAGTGTTGATGTACAGACTATGCACAACAATAAAACAAGACCAAATATGAGGAAATGTACATGATTGCTGGTGTTGTTGGCTGTATGTCCCCTTTAATATGACGGCATATCACTGCCAAAATCCGCGTGTGCGCACGCATATTATTTTTGCGAGCGCTTTCACAGCACTTGCGCGCAGAATATTTCGCGAGCAATACTGTAGCCTGCGAGGAGAAAACAATGCTTTGCGCAGCTCTCCTGCTCGCAAAACTTTCACCTGCTCGCTCGCGAGTGGATTTTCTTTTTGGCAGTAAGTGGGCGGATCCAGTCGCCATTGTATCCCTAAATATAATTGGTCACAGTCCTCGTCACAGTCCATCCATCCATTCATTTTACTAGTTTCATAATGCTACATTTACATTTTACTATGAGAGAAACGGTCCTGAATTATTACACTAACCTACCGTTATCTGATTAGCTAGCTAACATTAGCTGTAACGTTAGCTAATCAGCTAAACAGTAGTGGCTGTTTGAGTTGAGCGCGCAAGGATCTCATTTGCACGTGCGGATTTTGGCAGTGATATGCCGTCATACTTTAACTCAGGCAAATTAAAAGGGGAAAAAACACATCCTGAACTGTACCTAGCTCGTGCACCACAGCCCGACCAGCAGCCCCTGAAGTGCACCCTGTCTCCGGCTAGAGTCAGCATCTGGAATGCGTGATGACGGCTGTGATGGTGTTTGACGGTGGAGGGATTTCCTGTGTGTGGGTTGGTGTCAGCACCCATCTCTCATTTAACGCCCCCCCCCCCCCACACACACTTTGTGAAACGGCTCGCTGAAGTGTGATGGATACTCTGGATTAACTCTCGCCTTGGAGGATGACAGTCAATGCTTTCCTCCCCATACACACACACACACCAGCACACACACATAGCTGATGCTGTGGTCAATTTTCTCAGGTAATATTCTCTCTCTGCAACACCCTGCCAAACAACACCACCTCTAATAGCCACATAACACCACCCTCTGGTCAGAGTTTGACAGAGCATTTGTGTGCGTAAATGAGTTTGTATGTGTGTGTCTGTGTTTGAGGACAGCTGTATGAATTAGGATTTGGATGTGTGTGTGTGTGTGTGTGTGTGTGCTTTCAAGAGTCAAATGAAAGGCAGTGAGGATGAGACGAGTTGCCCCCGCCAGCTTAAATGAGCCCATCGTCAAATCAAACGCACAATAAAATCCAAAATACTTGTGATTATAGACCAGTCAAACAGATTGGCTGCGGATGCTGAAAAACTCACCACCAAAAAAGCGTTTCATGTCGCCCTCTTCCCACTCACTCTTCTCGCTCCCTTACATAAATAGAAGCTTACATCTTTCTCCATAGACTGTTTATACTTCCCCTTCTTCTACTCATCTCCTTCACGGCTGTTGTATAGTCACAGCAATACTGTTAAAGCACTGAGACTTTGGCCTTTCCACTCTTCTGCTTACTTGCTTGCAAGGAGTGCACAAATTTTGTCGCGTAGGATATAAAGCATCACTTAAATCTAAAATATAATCTAAAGCGTCATGCTTGCCTGATATACAATGTAACTCTGACTGATTGTATGCTCAGAGTAAAACCTCAGTAGCAGGACAGTTTGATTGGCCGCCTGCCAGTGCTGAACTCTTCTCTGCTCCATCTGACCCTCTCCTTCGATTGTACACAAGGACAGCGGTCCTTAGGGTGCATTTAGGTGCTCCTGTTTACAACAGTCTAGACTGTTTACGACCAATATTTCATTTACTGTTTACCAGCAACAGGATAGTGGCAAATTCTGGAGGGGGGGGGGTGTTTTTTCCCTACACTAAGCCTCTGTTGTAGCTCCAGCGATGCCAGTCAGCGCGTCATTAATCTGCTTTTAATTAGATTAAAGTGTCTCTTGCAGAAGCAGGAAGCAGCACTCTTGTGCCTCAAACGGGGCCAAACAAAGGCTCCAATTGGCAAGTAAATCTCACTGCGCTTCCTCCTACTTCCCTGGAATCGTTCTTGTCTCATAATTATCACTTTGCTCCAACTGCTGAGGTTTGGGGAGATGGGGGAGGCGAATGACATGGTTAATCGTCTGAAGAGCCCGATGTTGCCGGCTACTGTGGATCACCAGCACTTTTTAGAATCCCACAGAGCCCCGTAGGAGGAGGAACACTGATCGGGGGCACAGAGTTTTTTGGGAGTATGGAAAGTTTAAAGAACTTGAGAAACAGTTGATCACTGCGGTCGTAGTGGGTGGAAGTGCTGTTAAGTTTATGAACTGCCACAGAGGAAGTGCGGGGAATTAGTGGCGCCCCGCTATCCTTTGCCAAACACAGGTGGATAAATGCTGCCATGCATCAACACACACACAAACACACATACTAATCTGCAAGGACTTCATTCCACTAATGATGTGTAGAGCAGCCACTTTCCACGAGACCTCCTAGGAATAGTATTATTATGCAAACTCTTTGTATTTCCAACAAAACACAAGGTGGTCCCACTTAAATAAACCTCTCGCTTCCCTCATTTGTTTTTTACTCCTCCTCGCCTTATTATCACTCCTTTTCATCACTGCCTGTGTGAAACGGCTCATGAGAGGACGGGGGAATTGAAGGAGTGGTGGTGGTGGTGGGGGGGTGATTGCAGTTGCTAAAATGTCAGCTGCAAGCCGCTGGCTATTCACATAATTAGCCTTTTTTCTGTGTTGTGCTTAATTTTATTATCAACAACAAAGGAGGGAAAGTGATTGGCATGTGAGGAGTGTCAGGGTAGCCATGGCCGGCTGAGCAGGCTCCGTGGCACTCCCAACAGCTGGTGTGGCAGAGCAGGATTCCGTTTTCATCTCAGGTGAGGTGGTGAGGGAGGGGTGAATGGAACATTTAGCATCTGGAGCGAACTTTTAACATGTTGGCATACAGTATAAATACATGACGTCTTACTTTACAGACAAATATATTCTGATATGAAAAGATCTGCTGGCCATCATGGGCACTCACTCAAAGCTCTCTCACCTATATAGATCATTGTGCTGTCTCATTCAACAGTTGATCAGGGATCAGATTAACGCTACACATCCACTTAATGCCTTCTGTACAACCACAAGTCTCAGAATGGCTGGAGCTGCTTTCTTCCTGATGCTTTAATGTGACAGAGAGAAAGAGGACTCATTTCTGTTTAATTTCAAGTATGTACTTTGACAGGCTTCTTACTGACTGTAGTTTACAGTTGGACAGAGTTGAGATTACTTATGCTACCTGAAACAATGGATGAATTCACATCTTTTCAACATCTGGCTAGAACGCATCTCAACAGTCTAATTTCAATTTGTCTTGAATGCTCTTTGGCTGCATTTCCACTTGACTTTTTTGATATCAGATAGCTATCCAGTCTGCCCAAGATACATGAAGTGAGTGTAAATGGGGTAGTATAACATCTGTGACTTGACTCACAGACATCAATTATCTCCTGCTGCCACTTGGGGCACCCCTTTGAAAAGTTGTTCAGTGCAGGAAGCTGTAATCATATACAAACAGTCTGGGCGGAAATTCCAGAGGAGCATGATTATGTCTGATGTTCTGGATCTAGGTTTTTGTTTATATTTATTTATCCTTTAAGTCTCCTGAGATACAAGATCTCTTTTTGGTTTTTGTTTGTTTGTATCCCATTTAGCTTTGCCTCTCCATTTGAAGGTTATGACAGAAATGGAACAGAAATATAGAACCAATTAGTCACTCATCACACCTCGTGATACACTGGCCTCCTTTTCTTAGAGGAGGATAGACTAACCCCTGGACGTGACGACGGCCAGTAAAAATGGTAGAGACAATGCAACACACTGTATTTGGCATAGGGAAAGTGTAATGTCAAGGGAAATGTAATGAATGATGCTCCAAAGAGACGGAGATTAATTCAAGAGAGTCTGGATCCAACCCTGTGAGGAGTGGACGCTACGTGTCAAGATAGCAGAGAAGCTGAGAGTCAGAAAGTATGTGTGAATTAGCATGAGCATGTGTCCGTACGAGTGTTACATGTTTATATGCATGCCTTTTGTCTGTGTGCATGCTATGTGTATGTGACATTCCATCTTTGTGTATGCAGACGTTCATGATGTAGCCATCGTCATTCGGGGTCTCACTTCGCTGTGAAATGTGGCGGCAGGAAGTGAGGAAGAGGAGGTGAAGGAGGGACGCATCTGGAGCAATTGAGTGGTGTGTTTATTCTGAACAAAAGGGTGAGTGATTCACCAAAGTGGTCAACAGGCTGCAAGATAGCAAGAACTCAGCAAGGCCAGGAGTCAGCGTTCGCTATCTGGGTGTTAAATTCCACCACCATGAAATGGAGAGCGCCTACATAAGACTTAGAATTCTGGATGGAGAGCAAATTATTCATGATATTCTGCTTTAACTTGGGGTGTAAAATAGTTGCAGAACAGGCCAAAACTTTCCCTCCCATTGGAATTGTGCTACTCTGAAGCAGTCTTGGCAGCAGTTCATGACGCAAAGATACTTCATCTTGAAAAATGGATCTTCTTGAACATATTTGCTCACTGCAGCAGGATGTTCATCATGCCTTTGGGCAAGACGATTGTTTTTCTAGCCGCAGCTTATGAGCCATATAGATATCACAGGGAGGATTAGAAGAATCAGATTCATACCACAAAGACTTTAAATGAAATACTCCTCCTTCATGTGCTGCGACAACAGCAGAGACAAACAATGAAAGTGCAGCTCTGTTTTCCTTAATTCAATTGAGCTTCTGACTTTCCAGACTTCAAGAGCTGAGATGCATCAGAGATGACTGATAGCAAAACAGTCAGTGTTCATTATACTACAAATAGAGATCTCCAGTGGGATGATATCAAAGAGGGTTATACAATGCAATACATAACTTGCACTTGTGTTGTTTGTCAACGCTAAGACCTCTCCACAAATTAAATGCTCAGCTTGCAAGACAAAGCAGTGAGACATGTTACACAGTTGTCGTCTTGGTAAACGCTGCTGTTTTCTCAATTGCTCAGTGTGTGTTGGTGAGGCGAGGGGAACACAATAAATCTCCCAGGGAAGGAGAGAGCACTGAAGTGGCAGAGAGCAAGAGAAATGAGAATTAGTAAGCGAGGTAGAAAGAGAAAGAGAGAGGGCAAGCTCATGGAAAGCACTGATGCTTTTCAAACGTAAGGCCTTTATTGCTTCGTCAGATTGCCATTATTGTCAGATATGACTAATTAGCACTACCTAATGCAGTTGTGATCAATCAGCCTCACTGAAAACTACAAGCAGTTTGACAAAAAAGATTCATCATGGTGGGAATAAGCTCTGCCAGAGGAAACAACGTTCACCCACCAAGTTTCCAATTATTTCCTCATAAAAAATATAGTAGTGGGGAGAATGCTGGCCAAGAGGTAAAAGGTAAAAGGCAATCAGGAGTTCACTGGTGTGGATTTTTTAAGATGACAATGTATACATACTTGATTAATATCACTATAATGCAGCATCAAGGGTAGGTTGATATATGAACTTGATGTGGCCAGAAAGGAACCTTTATACCCACAACTCAAATTTGATTTTTACTTTAGCAATGCCAGTGGCGAGGCTCTAGGGATGGCAAAGTTGGTTGCCGGTCAAGCACTTTAGTCCAGACTGAAATACTGTATATTGCCATTTAATTTTGTACAGACATTCATGGTTCCCAGAGGATAGTCTCAGAGTCTCAAAGACTTTGGTGATCCCCTGACTTGTCTTCTAGCTCCACCATGAGGTTGACATTTGTGGTTTTGAGTGAACTGTCTCGACAACTACTGAATGAATCATGACATTCGGTACAAACATTCATGTTCCTCACGGGATGAATTGTAATAACTTTAATGACCCCATGACTTATTATTTAGCACCATCATCAGCTCACAACTTTTATTTGTTCAGTCTTTTAGTTTATTGCTAAATATGCAAAATTAATCATATTTCAATCAGCTTCAGGTGCACTTTGTGTTTAATGCTAATTAGCAAATGCAAGCATACTAACACGCTAAACTAAGATGGTAAACATGGTAAACAAGGTAAACAATATACCATATTATTATTTCTCATTGTGAGTATGTTAGTATGCTGATTTTAGCATTTAGCTGAAAGCAATGCTGTGCCTAAGTATAGCTTCACAGAGCAGCTGGCATGGCTGCAGACTCTTAAGGCCAATTCATGGTTGCCGCGTCTGTGTGGTCGCAAGGGTCCACGTGACGTAAATTTCATCATCTGCCCAATTCTGCAAAGGTCCGCGCGAACCCCTGTGTGAGCCCCTGTATGCGCAGCCCAAAATTTGCCACTGAATGGACTGTATGCGCTCACTGGGCATGCACAAGAAAAGTAAACTAGACATTTGTTTCGTGTACTGTATTTATGTGCTGTATTCCTCATCCTTGGTCCTATTCTCATTAAGTGGTTGCACAAA
Source organism: Macquaria australasica (assembly GCA_005408345.1). NCBI lineage: Eukaryota > Metazoa > Chordata > Actinopteri > Centrarchiformes > Percichthyidae > Macquaria > Macquaria australasica. Next base: position 301,536 of record SEMN01000081.1, read on the forward strand.
CCATTTTCTTTCTTTTTTTTTTTTCTTTTTTACTTTTTCTTGTTTTTCATCCAAATACAACAAATGCTGTCAGGATGTCACCATCATGTTTTCTAATGTGCACGTGTGGAACATGTCTGCGTATGCAGATCCCCGGTTGCAGTATTTACAGAAGCAGGTGTGTGTCTGCGTGCAAGTCCGCAGCTGTCCGCGTCGGTACAGAAGTATGATCAAAGCTTTAGTCTTGTTGATAAAAAATGCAAAAGAAGATACAGAAGAGTTATGGCACTGGAGTTTGACCTCACTGATGAAATGTGCACGTGTAATTGGAGACACATTCAAAAGAGTCCTGTTTACAGTAAGTCGGCTAGCTAGAGACAACAAATAAAGTCATCTTAACCCATCTGAAACAGCTTTTACAAGCTGAGCTGTCTGTACGTACATCAAGAAGAAAGGCCAAAGCCCGCCTTCCTCATCTGTTAAGGTCAAATGATTCCAGTCTTAGTTTATTATTTACATTGGTTGCTGGAGCTCATTGAAAACACACCCACATGCTAAAAGAGGATGTGAGGCTCTTTTCGCTCTCCTGCATCGTGACAACGCTCTGACAATACAGTGGGGCGAGATGGGTGTAAGAGAGAGGAGATGAAGAGAGGAGGGGAGGAAGAGATGAAGGCTGCATAAAAGGTTATGGCTAATTAATTTGAGGCACCGTGTTTCTCTCAGGACAGCCAACAAGTGCTTCTGTATTCTCTCAACCTCCTCCTCAGGAAAAGCTACAGTAAAAGCTAAAAGTGTTTTTGTGTAAACCTCCACTCTCAGAGAAAAGGAAGCAATATTTGTACAAGTGCACACACTCGCACATCACACCTTCACCTCTCTCCCCTCCCCTCTTCTGACCTTTCTCCAATCTAAAGGGTTACACTGTGGTTTCAATTAACTGCTGGGAAAATGTTTCATCATCTCAGTGGCTGCCGCACTCACCGGCTCTTTAATGAAACGCGTCTTTTCACACTCAAATTACTTTTGTTCCAGCCAACCCTCTCTCTTTGTCTGCCTCTGTTCTGGGCGGCATGAATAATGCCAGTAACTCTGGACTTCTCTAATGATGAATGCGCTGGCAACAGGTCCCCTTTCTGGTGCAACTACACAGACAGAATAACTCACTTAATCAATTAGGGTGAACAAAGTGGCCACATAATCTAGAAGGACGAATCACAACAACTGAAAAACTGGCAAGACAAGTTTACTGGTTGAAAAAAATACAACACTGAGTTTTGAGATCTGAGAATGAGTTTTTAATAACTGCAGAAGAGCAGGCATTGATGTTTAGCTAATAATAAATAGAAGTGTCCATTTTTTGGCTCCGTCTGCACGTATGTCTGGGTATTAACCCAGACATACGTTAGGTTATAGGCTAATGCTTATACGTTAGCCTATAAGCATTAGCTTATAGGCCTTCAACCTTCAGTCATGCTGATATTAGACTTTTTACTTAAATGACAACATTGCTTTTTTTTTCAGTTCCTTCTAAAATTAAAGGGTTAAGTTTAGGGAAAGATAAAAGATGGTCATGGTTAAAAGAAACCAACACTGGCTGTTGGTAGGGGACATTAGGCGCACCACGGTGGTGAAATCAGTCTTCGTGGTTACAAGAAACCTTTGGTAGGGGACAGGTAAAACGAGTCAATAAGGGTCAAAACTTTGGGAATGTATTCGCTTTTTTGCCGCGAGTTAGATCGCTGGTTGTGGCAACCTCACAGTGAGGACAAAACTACAAGAAGTCACAGTAAAATAGAAATAATCCAACACATAACCCTCTATAAAACCACAAATTGGCTAGCTGTTTCCACCCGCTTCCAGTCTTTTTGCTACACTAAGCTAATTGCCTCCTAGCTGTAGCTTCATATTTACTGTACAGACATTAGAGTCTTATCTATCAATCTTCTTATCTAACTCTGGAAGAAAGTGAACAATTGTATTTCCAAAAATGTCATATAATTTCTTTAAGGAGCTGCTGGATGTGTAAATAAGCAAGTGTTGCCTGTTTGTTTTCAACTTTATAGGGTGATAATATGTCAATGTTGTGTTTACAGCTTGTTCCTCTGTCCTCATGTGGCCAGAAAAATCAACCAACACAGCTTTAAAGATATTCAAAACTCTCTCCAACTAAAAAACTACTGGCTTCAACCTTCAAAACATGTATCAAGCTGTATTGCATTCGAAACAGTTGTGAAACTAACTAATAACCATCAGGCATGGTTCGCTTGTCTCGTTCTCTCACTCTTTCTCTCTATCTTGTTCTTTTCACACACACACACACACACACACACACAAAAAGATTAATCATTGCCCACTGCCAGGTCCAGCCTGGTCCCGGCGTTGACCTCTCTCTGTCTAACATCAGATCAGGACCAGGGATACACATGTAATCTCCCATATCTCCCTTAGCCATCGCCAACCGAATGAGAGCTGCTCTCTCTATCTCTCGCTGCAAACTCTCCACAGATGACCAGGGGATGTGTTGGGGGGCGGTGGGGGAGGGCGGAGTATGTGCTTGAACCCACACAAACATACATTTTCATAGACAAATAAACAAGGCACCCAGGTGACTTTTATGTTCTCGCAGTCACCAGCACTTTCACCTCTGTTGTTTCCCAAAGAGGAAAAAGTGATGAATGTGCTTTAAAAGTCAATGTGGGTTTTGCTTTAGTGATTAAGCTTATTATCCATGCACCTCACTGCTGTTACTGGCCTGTGTGTTGAGCTAATAAACGTCAAATATGATTTGTCTGTGAGCGAGCAAGAAAATGCAGAGCCCTCTCTCCAACGTGAACCCACAAACACATTTCAACTGTGTTTGACATTTAGGCCTATAACGATAATTGCCTTTGCTGGATTCAAAACTCCGAAGGGTGTTGTTAGCACATTGTGTAACGTAATCGCACCACAATTGTAACCACTATAGATCCACAGTTGCAGCATGCCAGCTTGGCTTTTACCCATCAAAACCCAGTGAGTGGAAAATATTAATTATCATCCTTGGAGCTCATCTCCTCTCCTTTACTTTAGGAGTGATAAAAAAAAGGCAAAATCAGCTTAACTTGGTAAAGCACATCAATTAATTGTGATCTAGTGTAATGAGAGCCCACTTTGCCGTGTTAATGTGGCTAATTAACAGTCAAACAGGAAGTGGTATTGACTTTGAGTGCCTGCCACTAGACATTGATGAAGGTGCTGATGTGTAAATACCACATAAGGGTGTGTAACAAGTGCAGGCAAATTCCACAGACACCACTAGACAGATGGACACGCACCTTTCCACAGAGGAAGGTATTATACAGACTCACACACAAGCAAATACACATTCTATTGCCGTCCGGATGCACTGCTGAATACTAATTTGCTTTTATGACTGTTACAACTGCCTGTCAGTGCCAGAAAGCAAAAGCAGAGAGTATGAGTGCACATACACACAGTTTGATTGCTAGAACCAGTTGCAGAGTCTGGGGACAAAGCTGTACTCTTCAAACCTCTATGTGGTGAGTTTGCCAAGTTACCGTTGTCATATCACTGATCACATGTTATAACACCGTATAGACACGGTAGATAAGCAGGAAAATACTAGAAAGTACTAGAAAATACTAGACATACTAGTGGGGTACAGAAATGAGGAGAGGAGAGGAGAGGAGAAATATGGTCAATAAAAGGGCACATCCTTGAACTTCCTTAGATAAGGGTCTCAGACAGCCACATTTTTTCAAATAACAGCAGACATATGACGTGCGATGATAGAAATTTGTCAACCATCAGCGGGTTTTCTATGCCGGTTATACCAAGGTAGCTATGCCTAATCTTTCCAAGGTGGCTAACCCAAATCAATAGCAGGCCTTCTTTATGGCAGTATTGGATTCATAGGATTTTAGAATCAATGTGATGAAGTACCTGGATTTGTCAGGGATTTAAAGCACTAGATTAGCCAAACACAGACATCCCTATCTAGTTAGTTTATCTACTGTATATAATAATAAACATTTTGTCAACTGCATTTCCAGAACGTTTACTATACTATAATATACTGTATATCAATGGGGCTGCAACCAACGATTATTTTCATTACGGGATACCTTGACATTTTGGGTATATGCTTACTTACTTTCTTTACAAAGAGTTAGATGAGAGATTGAAAGAAATGTTTGCTTGATAAATGGATTATGAAAATAGTAGCTGATTTTCAATTAATCAACTACTTGTTTCAGCTCTAATCTCAATATTAAATTGCATATACTGTGACAGGAGATTTTGTCCGTATCACCCAACCCTAGGCTCAGGTGTCACCAGTGAATTATAGCACCGTACAGCGCAACAGACAAAACAAAGGATGTCCTTTAGCGACAAACTTGACAGAGCTCAGTATTCAAGAACAGGCTGCTTTTTTATTGCCTTTTGTGTCCCAGCACATTGTTGCAGTATTTAACAAAAAGATGGCTTACAGAGTTGATGCTCTCACAAGCTGCCAACAATCGACCGTCACAGTGAAGGCACAAAACCATGAAACAAAGCTAAATTACCAGACCATCTCTTTCTCTGTCAAAGGCCTCCCACACTTTTGTTGACCAACACACCTAACCTGCGTCCAACCAAACTAAACATCTCCTGCATGATGACATCTAAATTAGGAGAGTTATTTTCAGACTTGCTTTCCTCTGGGATAGTCTCACCAGTGAAAGTGTTAACGGAGGGGTGTTTTGCTTGACAGAAGAGGCCTACCTTTTGACGGCTCTGCGCGCTTGGGTAGATCCAATGTGTCGTAGTTTTTGTCGTTCTCACCGTTTTTTCTGCCTGGGTAGAGGAGAGAGGAGTGAAGACAATGTCAGTGTCATCTCCCAAGACAACTGGATTATAGGATAATGTCTTTGACGCCAGTGTTAGACCGATATGGGTTTGGAAGGCTGATATATCTTTTTTTATTTTTTTTTGACTGAAGCTGCAAATAGCTTATATTCAGTGTCTTTAAATTGAACCATTTTCATGTCTTCATAACAACTGCATTGTTTTCATGGTAAAAGAGCCTCTCCATCTCTGAATTGACATATCGGTCTAATCCAGGTCTTCACACCCACCCACAAAAAGCATGAATGTTTGCATGTATACACAGTACAGAGAGCTAGAAGCATGATATGTTCAAACACACGCATAAATTCCAGCCTGTCTGCTGTTGGCTATAGAACACTATGTGTTCACAAAGATGAGTTGGCATATATACCACAAACATACTGTATGAGCGGAAGACCACACTGCATACACCTTCATTCCACAATCACATACATACACTTTCCCCCTGTAACAGCAGTACTTCCTGAGCAGGCAAACACCTTGAATAACGCAGTGGAGGAGGGGAGATGGAGTAGGAGGGGTGTGGGTGATTGCAGGTCAGTTGGCTAATGGTCATCTCACATGCACATGGACATGCCCATGGGACAGTACAGAGATACAGAGACAAAAAGGCTGATTCCTCAACTACACAGAAGTGAAATTTCCAGTCACTGCCGTCCCTTCAGTAAAAAATCTCATAAATTAAAGTTGTCTAAATCAAAGTTGGAGTATATTGGGTTTTAATGTGAAATAAGCTAGTCAGTGCTGTCTTCCAGTATAATGTATATGTTCACTTATTTACAGAGAAATTCATATATAAATGATCAACATTACACTCATTATGGGAAGCTCAATCTGAATAATTAGTCATTTTTAAGAATTATTCTTATATGGATCAGTAGAACATTTACTTTGTATATTTTGAGCTGGGCCTCAGTGGACAGTTTCAATATTCCATTATCAAAAGTTGTTACCTCCACCACCTTGAATTTTGTAACAACGAATGTAACAACGATGGCAACAGTGGCACCAAGATAGAAGTGAGAGACAAAAAGAAGCAAACAAAAGAAAAGGAGAGGATGTCCGCACACTGACATTGTTTCAGTATGCGAACAGCGTTTCCATTTTCTTTAAAAAACTGGAATGGCCAAAAGTTGTCTTAACATCAGTAACATCAGCTTCAAATTTTGATTATCCAGTCTGGGTAAATAAACAGTGCTTACAGTATTAGTTAGCTAAACTCATGGTAATCATATCATATTGCTAACCATTCCTTCTACTTTAAGCTACAACCCCCTCTACCAAGCTATGTGATGGGATTAGAGTAGATGGATAGCTGCATACTGGACTGTTGGTAGTATGGGTAGCAAGTAGCCGTGGTGGCGGAATTGTGCCCTGCCACCCATTCAAAATACAGAACACCAACATTGCTGTCTCAATGCACCTCAAAAAGAATAGTTTGACATTTTGGGAAACACACTTACTTACTTTCTTGTTGAGAGTTTCATGATAAGATCAATATCACTCTTGTGTCGCCATACACAAATATGGAGCTACAGCCAGCAGGTGATTAGCTGCTGGCAAATATGTTGTTGAACGCGTACATGTTTAATCCGTATCCAAACCAAAAAGCTTTAGAGGTGCTCTTAAAGCTGGACAGAGCCAGGCTTGCTGTTTCCACCACTTCCAGTCTCTATAGAAGCTAAGCTAACTGAATTCCTGATCTAGCTTCATAGTTGTTGCAGAGTGGTATCAATCTTCTCATCTAAGAGTATAGGGGTATTTCCCAAAATGTCAAAAATATTCCTTTAGGACCTTTCCAACTAGTGAAGAACTAGTACTTGGGTCCAACAATGACAACCAAATGTTTGCAGGGAAATCCCCCAAATAATAAGGATAGCGAATTGTGGCACAACATCTTGGATATTGGCAGCTTCACTGAAAATCTGTTTCAGTATCAGTAATCCATATCATTCACACACAAACAAACAAACACACACTAACAGGGTCTGAAGCAGAGCTTGACATTTATGCTTAAACACAACAGAAAGGGATCAGAGGTGAAGGACTCAAGTTGGATACAGTAAGTAGCAGTTCGTCATAGTTGTTGGGATTAGTTTTATCTGGACTCTAAAAGGCTGTACACCTCAGTTCAATCATAGATTCAGACAAAAACGTTTTGGGGATAGACTTCAGGTTTTAATTTCCAGTCAGTCAGTCAAGCTCTACTTTACATCCTGACAGACACCAATGGACTTACCTGTTTCCCCAAGTGCTGCCTTGACCTTTCACCAATCTTACAGGACCAAGGAACAACTAATGCTAACAAAGTGTGAAGATTGGGAGGAGTGGAGTCTATAATACTGTGCAAGGTAATTATGTGAAGGAATGTACGTGGAATGAGTGAAACACCCTAATTTTCTGAAGTCCTTCAAGGAACTTTTTGAGGTTTTTGGAGGACACCCAAAACTACTTCTAACTATATTCTACAGCCAGGGGGACGGAGGAGGAGGACAGCGGGGAGGATGGAGAGCTGAAGTGAGAGGGTTGAAGGGGGGGCACTCACCTTGATTAAACCATTCCTCTATAGTTAGCCAAGGAAGCAGCAGCAATGCCAAAAAAACACAAAGCAGGGAGAAGAGAGAGGTATGGTGAAAAAGACATGTGTGTGCGTGTGTCAAGAAGCTGTGCAATAGATGTGAGCAGTTTTCACAAAAAGAAGTCATATTTTACTGAATAGGAAAGGTGAAAGAGTGAAGGGGAAGGAGAAAAAGGCCAAAATAGAAAAACAAGGAGAGAGCAAAGACAGAAAAGGGAAGGAGTACTTTTGAGGTAGAAAAGAGGCTAGAAGGGAAGCCATTAGCAGTCCATAGGTGTTCTCTGGGAAGTTCAAAGAGTTGGCATCAAGGGGATGGCTTTTTAGAGAGATAGGGAGAGGGACGAAGAAACAGTCAAATAGCCAGAGAAGTGTGAAGTATAAAGGAAAATAGGAAAAGATATGAGGATAAGCTAGCAAGCAAGAAAGAAGAAAAGAATGAAAAAGGAGAACGGAAAAGACTAAGAAAGAAAGGAATCAGCTTCCACTGTCAGATAGGAGGGCAGCATAGACAGTCACAGTAAACAAAATACATAAAAACAGCACAAACTGCCAGTGTTTATATAAGTGCTTCATTAAAATCTCTGCGTGGGAAGAACAGAAATGTGCTCACAGAGATAGAAACAACAGCCAAGAATCAGACTGTTTATTAGCTAAAACAAAGCTTCAGCTGCTAAGCGCGTGTTGATCATAATGGTATATTTTATATGGAATGTGACATTAAACTGAAGAGAAGGCCAAACTTAGCCTACTTAAGGTTTTTAACAAATTACCAAACACTTTGCAGACAGTGTTGCTTAACTACCTGCCTCCATGCTCCTTTATAGCTGCGTTTAATGTTTCTGTGAGCCCCATTTTGTCAAAGACCACCTTCAGGGTATGCAGCAGCTAAACACATTTCATTATTCAGTGTGTGTGTGTGTGTGTGTGTGTGTGTGTGTGTGTGTGTGTGTGTGTGTGTGTACATGAAACTATTCACGTGGTTAATTGGTGTCTTTATATATCTGTATACATGTAAGCTAGCGTGTTGTCCTGACCCCTGAACCACAAGATTCTCCAATGAGTCGTTAGAAGTCGAGGGTCACTGGCTGGTAGTCACACCTCATTGGCTGACTGATTAATGGCAGCCATTACTGTTGTACAGCAGGGAGATAACGGTGTCGTTTAGCTAACAGCCTGGGAGGATGCTGATTAAGACGTCGCTAACAACGCGTGCGTACATGGCACATCTGTTAAGGAGAGTCAACAACGACAAAAGGCTCCTGACGCGGCAGGCTGTGCCGTGATAGACCGTTACTGAAGTGGTTGAACACAAATGTCTCATCATAGTCTTGCACTGAAGCTAAGAGGTTACTGTGACAGTAAATATACTGTACACAAGTGCATCGTGTGGTAGCTTGTTTTGTAAAACTCAATGCGTTATTTGAAAGCGTTCATTTCCATGTAGCAGCATTTCAGAGAACTGATGGCCTTGATTTGTTGTTTGCCTGACTTGTTTTAAGTGTCCCTGTATGTGATGTCTTTACTCTGGATTTTTATGAGCATTTAAATGCGGTATACAAACCAAACGCCACCTAGGATAATAACGTTGAAGTGGAGTTGTTAAATGTAATTGATAAAAATATTGACAAATTAAAGAGATTAAACAAATTTAAGGTACAAAAAATCTTTGTTTTCTGGCCCCGTCACAAATGAGCAAACTGTTTAATGAATTTATGTAATATTTAAACCCTATTTTAATGAGAATGGCGAGAGAGAATCACATTTGGGATATCCAAAATATATAGTCTACATGCACATTAGATGTGACAGATTGCCTCACATTTTCTAACATGCTGTTGTCAAAGGGGATTTGAACAATGAACTGAAATACAACAAAGAAGAGGAGGGCAACAAAGGAAAGAATGGTATCTCTGCAATCCAGCTGTTCTGTTTATTAATTTTAATTCCTGCTGATTTAATGTGAAAAAATTTAAAAGAAGGCAAAAGGTGAAAACAATAATTAGGACTATGAAAACATTACATGCAGCTCCTACCAATCATTTAAGCAAAATGTTCTTCACTTAAAGGGACTTAAATTATGACAAACCTTTCTAATTAGTCCTAAGTTGCCTGTTATGCATTAAAAATCACAATCATTTATCTTAATTTTCTACTATTATTATTTTTGCAACAGTAGGTGTTTTATTCAAGAGGCAGAAATCTCATTTTGGAATTCCCCATATTTACGATTTTGTGATTAGTGGTGATCATATTTTTATCTGTCTCCCTCTTTTCTTTGTCTCACCTTTGGCCTTCTTGCCTCCGAAGCAGCCGGCGTCATCCTTTTTCTTCCTCTGCGGTCCTGCTGAGCCAGGGGCCTGTAGCGCTGAGGGGTCCTGGAACTTTTCGGCCCCCGGCACCTCTTTGTGGACGTGGTAGGACAGGTTCCTCATAATACAAACACAGTTCTCCACAGACTAGGAGGAAAGAGAGATGGAGAAGTTATTATCTAAATCTGTGTGGTACTTCAATAGGTTGTCAGTAACTACTGGACAAAAAACTGAGGACGGAGGCCACGTCCTGTCCAGTTGTATGTTCCATTTGCATTAACTAATGTGTGTTTTAGTTGTCCTACCTTGTTGTCCATATCTTTCTTCCCTACAGCTGATTGGAGAGCGTGCAGCAGGGCATCCACCAATCCCTCGCATTCCCTCAGTCTGCGCCGAGCCTCTGCCCCATCTGAGCTCACATTTCTTTAGGAAAAAAGTCAGACACACACACTGTCAATAAGCATGACAGAGGCATGTGGAGGAGCATCAACCAGATATAACGACACTGTTGTCAGGACATACAGCTGCTCTGAACTTGCTGTGAAACCTGCAAAAATAGGATTCACAAAACAGCTCTTTTTTGCCTTTCATCAGCAGATGATTCATATTTTAGGAAGATTGTGAGGGGAGATTTGTATTATTTAAAATTCTGACTTCTTATAAGTATATAGAGTACAGTAGCCTAAGATCTGTACACATCTGTATCTGTATTTTTGTCTGCCAAAAGTCAATATTTGAGCCAATGGTCATCATCTTAAATTGAAACACTTTTATCAAACACAACGACTGAAGCAAGAGGTAGCACACTGCAATTCTCCATTTTTGCAACATTTCCTACTAGCATTACTACAACTGCAAGTAATATAATTGTTACTACACTACTATTACTACTTTCTGCATAGTTGGAAGTTGGAAGTTCTTTTTAAGTTTATTTTGTCATTGCAATCATAGAAAATAGCTCAATGAAATATCAGGAACATGATATAAAAACCACAAAACATAAAAACATCAAGACAAAAAATAAAAACAGTTGAAGTGTATGGGTGCATCAAAAACCTGAGTGCCATAAAGGACCTGAGCTGTTTTTTAAATTTTGTTTAAATTTGTTTTGTTGTCATTTTCTTATCAGTATGCAGCATTACTGTCATCTCAGGTTTAATGATTCCCATAGGAAGACGTTTACCGACTGGGCGACAATGACTGGCAGATGTATGACAGTTCAAAAAGCCCAATATCAGCAAACCAATACCAGTCTAACACAACAATGTGATCTTCTGGGTTTGCATGTGACCTATGGCCTTTATCCTCCCCGCCTGCCTCAAAAGTAAATGTAATAAAGCTCCACGACTTTATGAGTAATCTTAAGAAAATTATTAATATAAATTGCATTTTTGCTACAAAAGGAAATACCATCCATGTTACGTCAGCCAGTGCCCTGAGCACAGCTTCTATAAGCACAGCAGCAGAGCTGGTGCAGTCTTAGTGTTGCTGTCTGACTGACTGTGAAAGGCGAGGCTTTAAAGAGGGTTAAGGGATAGCTAGGGCTCCCCGCTCCTCACCAGGGACTTCATTTATGAGGGCTTCCAACCCACATAATCCCATTAGCCGACCCCCAGTTAGTCCTGTGGAAGAGTGGCAGCCTTGTGGAGGTAAGCAGAGCCACCGTATAGTGCTGTGTGGACTGAAACACATATCACATCCAACACACATACGGATATTTCGGTTTAACAAAATGACACAACTGCATATTGTGCTGTATTTGAATAATAATTCTTCTGTGCTCAGTAATTATTAATTTACAAGTCACAATGGATATACATCTGCACCTACTGGCCTACACAATGAGTAGAACTCCACACAGTCACACAACCACATCATCTGCCTCATAACTTGTCATCTTCTTGGCCAGTGTATGAGTATCTCTGCCATTTGTCTACAGAGTGAAGACCCAGAGAACCATCCTGCAGTTTGTGCTAATTAAAACTAATCTTTGGTAGAGACCAGGCAGACAGCACCGGCCATCTGGACCCGCTCATAAACCAAACTTCAGCTGTCAGAAAACGGTCACCACCTCCCCTGTAAACGGATCCAGAGGAGAGCCCGCCTTGGATTTACTTGACAGGAGGTGTGTTTCAGGGCAGACGCACAGAAGAGTTTTATTGTCAGCTGTTTCATTTCCAGGAGTCTTTCAGGGAGCAGTTGTCTTGGTGGAAGGTTTATGGATGGTGCATCTGTCAGTGGAGACAGTGCAGGAAGGTGCTGTTGTCACTGGACAGGTTATGGGTGGTGTAATATTTAGTTTTCTGTGGGGGTTAAGGGGCTATAGGTGCTGATGAATATTGACCTATCTGGGAATTTACCATCTGTTGTTGTGTTACTGCACTTTCTCCCCATGTAAGTTACTTTCTAATGCAAGCAGATATCAAGAAATCACTGTTAATTAATGAGGGTGTGAGGACCACAGTGACTTTTGAAAGAAGCAGTCCAAGTTGGATTTGTAAAACCTTGACTGTGACTATGGTAAACATTAAAGTATACCTACACATGCTAAACATCACACATTACTTACAAGTACAATGTTTTATTGCTTATTTCTGCTGTATTGAAAGTGTGATACACAAACTTTGGTGTAGTGTAAGGTTATTAAAAATATAATGTAAAAAACAGAAATGACCTAGTCCTGCAGCACCCTTGGCTCGTCCCAGCACCCATTAATGGAACCTGCTATAGATGAGTTGTTTATTACCACAAATCATGACTAAATCTCATGACAAAAATATGTGTACTCTCATATTTTGTTTGTAAAGAAAACCAAAATACAATGACACCACAGTTCTAAGAGAAACAAAGACATCTTTTCTATGACAACCAAGTGCTGAAATTAAAGAAATATAGTTCTCATTGAAAGCACAAGGTCTTTTATTATTAATCAGGAAATAGTTAGCTCTGTGAAAAAAAAAGTTTTTTAGACATTGGTGGTTTTCAATGTGCTGTGCTCTTATAATTCTTTATTGATAGCATTATCGTATTCATGCCATCAAACTGTACATGTATATCATTTTGGTGGCATGTCATAAATCAGGGAAATTTGGCCTTTTTCTGGTCTCATTATGTCTGGCCCAGTGACGGCTGTGGGGAGTATTTCATTATTAGAGGCTAAAGGAATAAGTAGGTGTGCATTCAGATGTCTGTCTGTGTCTGCACAGACACCGACAGCCTGTCACTGTGATCTGGATGTGTCTTTAGTGTGTCTGCTTTATCAGATGAAGTGTGGGTGTGAAGTTCACTCAGAGTCATGTGGCCATCAGAGGACAATAGAGCAGCTGGGACGAATAGACTGGAGCAGGACTGATGGAGACTGATGGAGATGGATGGAGACATGGCTGACCTCTGCTACCGCCCTGGAAGGTCAATGGCAACACCATGGACCATATGTGTACCCTAGGGTTGGGTTTCCTTTAGGTTTTATTGATTCTGATTTAATGTCTGATTCAGTTTATGGATTCCGCCTCTTACTTAATTTAAAGTCTTCTTATATTATCTGAGTAAGACAATAAACTCATATTACTCTTATTCCCATTCTTGTACTGGGACCAGTTCTAATTCAGAACCTTGATATTGATGATTGTATCTTGATACACAACCCTGGTGTACACCCCCACCCCCAACACGACCAAAGACAACACACACACAGTTTCTCCTTCACTGAGCCCACAACATAAACACTGTAAATAAGCTGGCCCCTATCGACAGAGGAGGCCGTTATAATAAAACTATCCCCGGCTTTATTGAGGTGTAAGCTGCGTCTCTGTTGGTGTGAGTAAACAGATTCTCCCTGCCATCAGCACTTCTCCCCAGCGCACAAACCCTGCGTCTAGGCAACTGTGGGCTTGGTCACAGTTACCATGGAGACATATTCTCGTCAGCAGTGCCTGCATCGAGGGTCAAGGGAGTGAGAACGACGGGGAGATATTGTGATATGTGAGAGCAATGAGATATGTGGCATCAGGGATGATGAGGTCTGGATATAGTGTTTGGGAAGAAGTTGAAAAACATACAGTACACATACATACACACAAAAAGAAAGAGAGTATGAGAGATAATGAAAGAAATCATGAGAAAGACAATGAGAAACAGTCAGAGGCAGTGAGAGCAGGGTCCCCACTGTGGCCCTGATGTAAAATTCCATGACTTCTCTATGACTTTCCTTGGCTATATCAGAGTGCTTTCATTTATTCCCTCTTGGTTCGTTAATGCTGCTCTTCAACTCAGCAGAAAATGTTCTAAAATTTCAAGCAAGTTTCCACACTTTCTACAGGCTGAGAAAACTAGCTGGAAACCATCTAATGCAAAGCAATAACATGTGAAATACATTCTGGTACTTTCTGTCTGAGCTAGATTTGGATGTTATATTGTTCTGGATGTCAACCAGCGTCTACTGCAGGAGACGTTCTGCCCTGGATTACAGTCTAGACGGGCTTGGCCGGCCCGGGAGGAGACAGCACAGCCAGGCGTGATAACCCACATACACACTCTCTGTCTTTCACAATTTACTACAGTCTGTCATTCTGACTTGAAGCCAAAATGACAGATTGAGCAGGGAAGGTAGAAGAGAGGAGGCACTTGGCGAGGGGAAAGTACTTGGAAGTAATAACAGGAATTCGAGACCGTTGCACTCAAGTTGTCCTCACTTGATGACAGCATGTAAAAGAGGATGTTTGACTGAGGTTTTGCAGTTTTTCCGGTGCACTTGATTTTTGCCTGACACTGAAATTGCATTCAATTTGAATAATACATATTCAGCTGATGCTCTTTTCCACAAAATGTGCAGAATCCATAATTTCAAAAAAGGGAAGCTTTTAGATAACTGATGTAGAGCTACAACGAACCATTATTACCATTAGCAAATCCTCTTTAGAAGCTGGCTCTAGGGAATGTTTGTTATTTTAGTCAAAATAATTTGGTCAAACCCAGTCAATCTTGACTTTTGGGTTAAATATTTTCTTTGGTAGTGTATTGAGTTTCACTTGTCGGCGGTAGATTTAGTAATCAGTTCTTTATATATATGTATATTCATGTTCAGCGCCATAAACTAAATAGGAGAAAGAAGAAGTTTTTGTCTTCTTTTGGTGTGCCAGTGTGGACAGCTAACTATATGACCCTGTTTGACATATTTTCTATTTTTTTGTGCATTATTGTGGACAATGTTTCAGCACCTTTCAGTAAGGCACGTTTTAGCCAATCATCCTGTAGCTTTGTTTTATTAGCCGGGAGCATTGTGACTGGCTTGCAAAGACCATCAAAGTCGTCTTCATCTTTATTGGTATAAAAAGGTTGTTCTATGTATAAGAAAGGGCACATCCAAGCTATTATCTCAGACTAGAGCCCCCCAGGACTAAAGCAGACCTTCAGTTCTTAAATCAAATGGACCAGAAAGGGTCAGCAGAAAGGCTGTGTGAGTCACACGACTTTAACAGTGAGGTATGTCACTGTGGAAATTGAGAAGTTAACACCATTTCGGATGACTGACCTAAGAACAACTCAAGGTTTCGGTTGCAGTCGTTGAAAACAGTCAAAGCAGAGCAGCGTGGCTCAGTCATTCCCGGTTCAGTGATGGGAACGACTGTAACTCATATATAAAGGTTAATGACATAGTCATTCAAAAGTTCATGTTTTTTGTCCCAACTAATACTAATGTTTGTTGTTTTTCTTACCAACAAAAAATCAAAAAAATACTAAACTAACATACTGACTAGCTGTCATGAGGCAACGATTTGCACGGTGGGCTCAATTTATGTTCACTCAGCCTTAAATTGAGACTAACTTCATTTGTGTGATTATTTCATTATACTTGCCAATGAGTAGCATTAACTGCAAACTAAGCCTCAGGGTGAGCCCATATTAGAATGACAAGAGATGAATAGAGAAACATTTACAAACTATTTCCCAAAATGCAGTAGACAGATAGTGGTAACACACTGTGCCGCACCTGTATGTGGTCAGTGAGGATAGAAGTTTGGGGTATGTCATAAATAGTTTTATGTTTTCCTAAAGTCACAGACCAAAGTCACCCAGCAACCCAACTGCAGACAGACATCCAACATACTTCACATATATACAGATACGGGTCGGGGCAGGAAGAAAACAGCATCTGCCATATCATAAATTCTCTCAGTACCCAAGGAACTTAAATCTGACCCTGGCCCAGGGTCAACAAGAGCACATATGTAGTCTCATATACGTAACACCTGTCCCCAGCTACAACTGGTATCTTAGTAAAAACAAACTTTCAAGGCCCTGGGCGTGTGAAGGGTCCCCTCTATAAAATCCAGGATGATCTCATGTTTTAAACCCAAATTTACTTTAACCTGAATAAATCTGCCATCTGTCTCCACAATTTTGCCTAATGTCTTTCTGTGTCCTTCCTGATTTCAAACTGGATTTGACCAAAAGCTTTCAATCTGCCTCAGCTCGAAAAGACAGCTTCCAGGATTTCATTCATTTAATAGAAGCGAGCCAACAATTTTTGCTACAAAATTTTCATAATACAATATTTGGAAGTATGTTAATAACTTCTTGTGTAAATTGTCGATTTGCTTGTTTTTCTTGGTGCAATTCCCACTTTTGTCAGGGGACAATCAGTGCTAACAATTATTTTCATTGTCACTTAATCTGCAGATTATTTTCTTCAATTAATTGATTAATCAATTTGGCAAGGCAAGCCATTGGAAGGTGAAATCTTCCAATGGCTTGCTGTATCCAGTCATGAGTCCAAAACCCACTACCACCACATATGACAGAGAAAAGCAAATGTTTGGTATTTTTGCTTGAAAAATGACTGAAATGATTAACAGGTTATCAATATAGATGCTGATTAATTTTCTGCTAATCAACTAATTGTTGAATTGACTAATCGTTTTTTGGATTAGATTTGGAAATTTTTAAGACGTTTATTCTAGAGTTTTGACTGCATTGTTTTTTTTAAGCTGATATATCTCCAAACCTCAGTACCTCTGTATACATGTGAAAGTGTCAAAAACATAACTGTTTTTACCATCAACATCAGCTGGATTCATGTGTAAACCACTTTTGGGCTAACCCTACCTGAGGCAGCCGGAGGTGTTCTTGAAGACGGTGGTCCACTCGGCGTCGCGGGGCTTTGAGTCCTCGTTTGGCTCGTGCTCCCACCCAGAGTGGGGGATAATGACCTCGTTGGTCATGGTCTGCATGCCGTGGTTGATGATCACCATCTTCAGGGGTTCATAGGACGACAGATTCCAGAGGGTTCCTGTAGGGAGCAGAATAAAAGAGAAATTAAAGGACTAAGACTAAGAGGATAGTGATAAGGGGAAAGAAATAGGTGATTTAGCAAGAGGATTATGAGCTGAAAAAGGGAGGATATAAGAGGAATAAGAAGAGAAGGGATGAAGATGAATGAGGGTAGTTTTTGACAGGAATTAGGAAATGGGAAAATGAAGGGAATGAGAGGTTAGGAAGAAACATGGAAAATGAAAGAAAGCGACAGGAGTCAGACAGGAAACAAGTGACAAAAGGATTGGAAAGACAAGAAAAGGGGGGCAGGGCAATGTAGCAAAGGGCAATGTGGCAGCCAAACATACTGTAGTGCAGACTTTAAGATTGTAATCAAAACCACATTTACTGTAGATTGGCTAGTAAATCACATTTAAAAAAAAAACAGAATTGGTTGTTAATTAGGCAGTGATGATATCAGCTGGCCATATTGCAATGTATGAATTTACAGAAGACATATATTTCTATAATATTCTCATAATATTGCTATAGGAAAAGTGATGTTACAGTAACCTTATGATACTTTGTCATTTTTCCACTAGTGGAGTATCACTAATGGCATAATATACCAAGTAGACCTTAATGCACACATATTCTTTAGATTCTGTGCACACAGACGGTGTGTATCCATCACCTCCTCTATTTTCAATCCAACTAGGGGAAAGAGCTTTTTCTATTTACCTGAACATCTCTATAACACTCAGCCTTTTTATACTTCTGCAAAAGAGATACACTACATTGAGCTGGGTATGTGCATCCTGAGGTTTCACAAAAGAGAGGCAGGCAGGCCGACAAAGCAGAGCGGAGGACATTTTTGGCAGCATAGCCCAGGCAGCCAAACCCACAAAAATAAAATGCTGTGTTAAAGCGTCAGCATCAGATGGGTTTTCACTCAGACACATGGAAGCTCTGGAGCGAGGCAGACTCTGGTTTGAGGAAAACGAAAATGTTACACCAAACAGTAAAAAACTTTGAAGTCTGTGTTTGACAGGGCCTGAGTTTCTGTTTTTATTAACCCATCGCACAGGATTCTGTCTTCGTCACTCATCACTTATCGTCCTCTTCCTTTTCTCCTTTTAAATTCAGGCATTTAGCTGACATTCTTATCTGAAGCGACATACAAAAAGTGATTTGTTACTTCAAAGTAGGGCTTTACAAAGTCTACACTACTAGCACCATTAAAAGTATGCCAAGCAGTTCCTGTTTGCAGTGTACCAAAGGAAGTACAGATGACTATAACTAGATTACGGTGATATTGAAGAATACTTAAAAACGTGACGATTGTCAGGCAAGTTCTGGAGTTATAAGGAGCGTCTCTTTTTCTATGATTTCTAAGCAGATTTATGGACATTTATTCGTTAATCCTCTGAAAGTGTTAGTCCTACTCAATCTAAAAATATGTGCATTAAAGTCTGAATGTTCAGATTCGATTTGAGTTAAGAAGTAGGAGGCACGGGGGAGCTCACAGTCTGAAAACCCCACACAAAAGTGATCAAAGACACATGCACTTTGCATATGTAAATGCTCTGCTATACATGTGCTCACACATGCACAGACCCCCCCCAGTCTGTGATTCCCTCTAGACCCACAATAACAGACCATTAGCAGAGCAGTGAAACTGTCACACTTCCTCGCCCTGTTCTTTAGAACGGTTTCTGTACATTTTCCAGATGGTCAATATTTCCTCTGTTAAATCATGCTCTCCGCACACAGGGGGAAAAAAAGTCTCAGCAGACAGGCCCGGGCTAAAAATAATTCCAGCCCTTCTGGTGTGGTTGTGACTGGAGAATAAGTGGTATCCTTCAGAAATTGAAAAAAGACAAAAAACCTCATTAGACTAATCCACATACTGTGTTCTTGTGATATTTTAAGTTTGAATGCAGCTCATGACCTTTGTCACTTCAGCCCCTCTCCGTCACATCTCTATAGTAACTGCGTTATCTAACCATGCGGAAACACTGAACCTCCATTCCCTCTGTGGTTACAGTTGGTGACTAGACTGGCTTCCTGTGTGTCAGAGACTACCAGGCTACCAGTATCTTACTGGGAAGCTATAAGACGTGTGAGCTGAGGTGTGGCTCCGCTCTGGGCCACTTTCACACACAAATCCTAAGTGTGATTCAGGATACTGAACACACACTAAAGCCTCAAGCCAACTTTATATAATCCTGTGTGTGCTTAACAGAGACTTTTTAAGTGTTCAGTGCAGTGAGAAGATTTTACATTTTGGACAGTGTGGATGATCTGCTGTAATTTTACTAAATTCCTTGATTCCTTATAGATCCCTATTAGACCCAGGTCCTGTATGACCATCAGTAATATCACACAGTACTTCAAACTGTCCACTTGATCCACAGAGCTTGTTGCGAACTGTCCTGAGAGTAAACCTTGCCTGACAGACTAATTTCAGGGCAAAATGTCCACTCAGCCCTAAACAACCAATGTTCAGGTAATTACATTGCTGAATGAAGGCTGGTCTAATTTTGTGCTTCATGTGTTTACAGTAAATTTCATACCTCTACAAATTCAAAATTGATTTTTTTTTAATGAGCACTTTCATGGTACGTTAAACTTGGACAAAAACAAGCTGAGATGGGGTTTTTTTTAACATATGGATGTTCTTCAATCAGCATAATTGAAGCACTGATTGGAGAAATTACACCAGTATTATTTACATGCTTGTTTTCTGCCTTTATTGCATATTGTTATCTACCCATGGTTCAACCCAGGCCAGTGTCTCTTTCTGTGTGTAGGTGCTGAGTCAGTGGTTGGTCAGCATTATTCGCATTTTATTGTAGTTCAGGCTATATCTTATTCTACCTTCAAGTGCCCCTTTGATTTTCTGCCTCCACTTATTGCACATTTACGTGCAATAACAAAGTAGACCCTGTAACTATTACAAGAGACATCTCTCCCCACTGAATGGAAGTTTGTCAATTCAAACACACACATACACAGATATCCACAACCCTTTTGCACAAATTCAGAGGTCCAATTCTTAATTTATTTATATGTATTTCTACTCCAGCAACAGTTTTCACTTGTTAGCAAAGACATATCGGCAACTCAGGTATCACAGAACATTTACATTGCACATTGTCAATGGCTCACATGGGCTTGACTCATTAATCAATGATTTCTGGTAGCAGTCAAAGATATCATTAAACTTTGTATGTGCAAGTTTATTAGTACATGCATTTAAACAAATTTGCATGTATGCAGGAGCAAGAAAGCAAATGCTACACTATTGAGAATTATGAGTTGACTGCTAATGAACGACCCAACACACTGAAATCCAAAAGAGAAAAGTGAACAGGATGTGATGTTTAGGTCCTAAAGAGCAAGGAAGCCATATTAAAATCTCATGGGGAAAAAACATGTATTTTTGCTTTTTTATTTTGTTGTTTAGTCTTTTATATCTATATAATTTGTGGTGATTTCTCTTTTAAACTGGCACTCCCAAAGTATTGTTTTTAGTAAAACATCCACTCCTTCCCTGGTGCACATTTTCTCCGCTCTCTTTTTTACAGTTTTGTCATTTACTTCAACCACATGCATGAGAGCGTATGAGAGGAAGTATCAGCATCCAGGCATGAATCACATTAACAACAAATGTGCTCTTGTGGTGTGTGTGTGTGTGTGTGTGTGTGTGTGTGTGTGTGTGTGTGTGTGTGTGTGTGTGTGTGTGTGTGTGTCTGTGTGTGTGTGTGTGTGTGTGTGTACTCCGGTATGACGACAGCTAGCTAGCATTCATGCCTGCCTGCCAGGCTGACAGCTTGATTACCTCCACTGTTGTGTCATTTTAGTCAGCTTTAGTTGTGACAAGCAACATTCAACATGCAGCCAACACATGAGGAGCAATGTGAGCTTAAGGACAAGCAGTGATTAAAGAAAACTTCTAACTGAAGTGTCTATGTCATACATTGTATGGGGAATATTTAGTACTTAGGAACTCATTTATGAGCTCTACAATGATACACAAATTTTCTGCTGAGGAGGAAGAAACAAACAGTCCACAAAATAAATCCTCCTCTTTCATTTGTATGATATAAAGTTTAACATTCAAGCCTGATGTTAAAGCCTTTTGTGTACGCCCTGCTATCAGATTAATGGTGCGTGATGCCTCTAATTTACACTGTGCTCGCTATTGTTTCTACATCATCATAAAACAGGTTCAACAGCCCATATCCACCATGGTTGGAAATGTATTTCTGTACATAAAATGTAAAATATACCAGCATCTATCTTTGACTTGTCCAGCACATAAGCAAACAGCAATTTGTAAAAACAAAGAAGCTCATTTACACCTCAGTACTTCGAAGTCAAGAGAGATACCTCTTGACTGACTTGATACCAAACATGCAAACTTTCTCTGTCACCCCACCGACTGTTCACCATCACCTCCAGTATTCCAGCTGAAACACTGCCCAGGCTGGTGGAATCAGTCAGCTCTGCACCGATCACATATGCCAGAGGGGAGGAAAAGGCATGTCTTTGCCGTGGCTGTGATCCATCAAGTACGACAGGCATACAGCCCACAGACACAATGTTATTTAAGATGACAGAGTGCTGTGGAAGTGACGATCTCCATCCCGTGTCCTGCTACTGTTTCAGGCCGGTGGCTCTACATCAGGTTTAGTCCGTTTGCTGTCCTCTGTCAGCTTGTCAGAGGTGGGTGTGATGGGGATGTCCTCCTGGCCTGTCTCTAAGGCAGATACCATGCAATTGTGATGTCAAAGTCCTTTTACACCTGAACCATCTATCTTACTTCCTGGACTTTGATTGGATTTGTTAGATCGCATCAGCATCTGATTTTAAAAAGCATCATGAATACATACAGTCTAACCAGATTTATCTTTCAATCAGGAAATGGAGACAGAAAGGAATGCTAGCTGTCAAAAATGCTGTCCCTCAAAACAATAAAACTATACAGAGCTGCTTGGGAATTGAGAAACGTTCATATTATGTCTATTTCAGGAACCTTTTGCAGGTGAACCACACGTCTAAACTGCTGCTGTTGGTTAAAGAAGAACTTCTGTAGTTTGTTCAAACTGGGGTTAAACAAAAGGATGTCTGGATCCTGTCCAGACCTTTCTGACACAACAGATCCACAATGACACTCCTCTGTCTGCGGATAATAAACTAAATTCTACAAAGACACCATCAAAGGATAGTGTGTGGGTTACATTTCTAGGTGCACAGTTACTAAGCTTCACTCATTTTAATATAGACCTATTGTAGGCTGTGCATGTTAGCTGGATCAGGTAGAAAAAGTTAAACAAGAGTTGATTTATAAATAACATGGAAAAATTAGGTCAGGAAGTGAAAGTATTCTGTCTGGGAAGAGGATCAGAAATCTGGATAATATTAGAATAAAGTATAAAGGGAGTTGAATAAAGGTTACTGTGTTCCATATAAACATGGAATCCTGAATATCATTGTAAAAGTATATAAAGGATTGCTTAGTAACGTGTTATGTAATGTGATTACTTTTTTTTAGTAAGCCAACATTACTGTAGCTGCTGATGGTCAGTAAATACCTCAGAAACAATGGCTGGCTGCTTGTTAAACCACAATGTCTTGTTTCTGTTTCTACATTGTCAAAGACAGAAGATGTGACATGTGGGTTTGGAGGCTCTGTTGGTTACCAGTAATGTAACTGTACTGTGCTGTTCAGGTAATTGCTTTTTCAATGAGTTTTATGTGATGACTTATTGAGTTATAGTTACTTGCCCAACACCGTACAGTATGTAAGTTGTAAGTGGGATACTACTGTTCATGTAAACATACGCATTGACAGAATATTGTACATTTTGTTGATGACATGACATGGACCATGCCTTGAGTGAAGTTAAACAAATTTGAATGAAACTACAACATCATTAAAGTGGTACTGCACACATGTTTTTTGAGCTGCAAACCAAATTATATGACTGTACTGTGATGAAACACATCAATGCTGGTGTTAATATTGACATTTCTTACCAAATTTATTAAAAAAAAAAAAGCATTTCATGGGTTGAAAATGGCTCAACACACCATCTACTGTTCAGCCCTGAACCTGCGAGGCCCATACTGACAGAGTCAACATGTTGGGACCTGTCTACATCATGAAATGTATATAAAAAAAGACTGGAATCAGTGTCAGTCAGTCTCCCCCATGTCTCCTGACACACACACTACGTAGCAACGAGGCCACACCTCCTACATGTGTTGTTCCCTCACTTGTTGCATTTTTTAAATATGCTGCGAGAGAGGCTTCTAGCAGAATCTGAGGACGGTGAGTTTGGCTATTTCATTTGGCTATGAAGAAATCAAGAGCACTCTCATTACTGAACTGCCCCTGGGGATTCATATTTATTTACAACTTCACTATATTCCCCACTAATAGATACTTGTTGGGGAATCTGCATGTTCCAACATCCTTTCCTTGGTTTTCTTGATGTTTAATTGAATTAAACTGGCCTGACACCAACCAACAAACTCATCAACCCAAACAAACACACCTCTTCATCACACAATAATGCTGTTCAGGCCGCCTGCCATTATTTTTCTAGCAGGATGAAGAAAAATATTTAGCTCTGATTTCTGGAAGTGTTCTATGTCCATCTTCATGGTGATCAGATCTTTATACATCTTAATACTGGATGGTAAGATCCAGGGTGTTAATGCCCTGTGGAAAAATGAGTCACAAGATCAATTGTAAATTATGATCTAAGTTATATTGTTACTTTTCTCCAAAGTTTGTTATCTAATAAAGTCAGGATTCCCAGAAGGATCATACTATAAATTTCCAAGACTTTACCATGACCTTCCATAACTAAGTCAAACTGCTTTCAAGATCTAAAAATGATATTCCTCTCTGGTTTATTAATGTTGTTTATCTGCTGAGAAAAGTTCTAAAGGGATAAACAGTCTGGTTGAGTTGGTCTAGAGGAAACCATCTAAAAAGCAGCATGTAATGAAATGAATGTCTAAAACAACAATAAAATATATTGTGATATATCCCTGTAAACAGAACTCATTCAGCTATAAAAATATCTCCAAAGACTTGTATACATACACAGTGCTTCAAATTCCTTAAATAGGAAAATGCGTAGGGAAAGGCTTATGAAGAAAAACACTGTGATCTGATATGTACAACAATCTTTCACTATGTTTGGGTTTTCGCATAAACCTGTGATTTGCCTTTGTTTCCTTTGTCTTAAATCCAATCCAGCCGCAGGGCAAGTTCAACATGTACATTATTACCTGACAGTTTTCATTTGTCAGATTTTTGTCATAGCTTGACATAACCCAACAATGCTTAGATCTAAACATGTATTTGTCAAAGTAAATGACAAGATGGGGAGCAAAGGAGACAATTTGTGAGCTGAGTATTAACCAAATGTTACCTCCTGTTTCTCTATTTACTCCTTTTCCTTTCCTTTAACCCCCCTCAAAACCCTCTCTCTGACACTGGGACCAGGACTGGGAATGGGACTGGAGCTGAGGCTAAGGCTAATTAAATTTTCCAGGCACCACTGGCAGGCATGTTGCTCTTCTAGCAGGGCTATTAACTTAGTTCTGCCCATTACCGTTCTCCTCCTCCTCCTCCCTCTTGTCCTTCTCCTCCTCACCCCTTTAGCCATCCATCACACTCTCAGTGGTAAAGAAGGAGGGAAACAGTTTAGAAAAAAAAGGGAGAGGACATGCGAAAGACATGAGATATATGTGTGTGTATGTGTGTATTTGGGAGGGACCATCAGGCAAGGTGCTGAGGTTGATCCCCAGAAAGCAGTTAATGAAATGAGGTAGGAAGGGCAAGGCAAAATACACACACACACACACACACAGAGTATACAGTATATGCCAATGATGAACTCAGCAGGTTGTCTCATGGATCATGGTGGGGGACCTCAGGTATGTTGCCCTTCTCAGAAATGGCTTCACTATATTCTACATCATCATAAGGACCATGTCCATGAGTTTGTGTGTGTGTATACGTGTGTGTCATAACACTGTAGACATGTTGAAACTGTGTTGAGACCAGCATACTGAGCCAAAACTGTCCTGTTGTTGAAAATCACATACAGTCCAGTTAGTTTCAGGCACCTTGAGCATGATGGATATGATCTTACTGAAAAGTCACTGATCAGTGCTAAGCTGGTTATCTATGGTAACACTTGAATTGAATCATTTCTAATGCAGCATTTAGAGCTTTAGACCAAAACATCCTCTAAATAGTGCTGTATATATTATGTTAAACTCAGAAAAATCCCACAAAACCTTGGCATGGATATACACACGTGTGTCTAGACATCATCTCTCTTCTAGCTTAAAGGCCTGCCAACTTGCCCTATATGCATTTTTCATCCAAACGACAAAGGCGTGCAGCGAGCACCTGCCTGAGTGTCAGTCCACAAACCTCAGACATCTCCTGCAGGAAAAACAGCAGACAAATCCGCTTAATAATCTACATTTCCAGGGTGGGAATTGCCGGAGGGCGCAAACAGCCCAGAGCCTACCGGGAGGGAAAATAGAATTGCTCTGAATGGTACAAAGCTCTAAAAATATGAACGACTGGTCTGTCTGTCTTGTTTGTGGGAAAATAAAATCACTTGGTTCCTTCCACGTCACCCGTTTCCCCCAGCAGAAAGCAGAGCTCTCTGTGGTCAGGGACAGCACAAACTCCAACAGCAAACTCTTAAAACACATGGACTAAGAAAAGGGGCCTATATTTAAAACCCATATTTAATTGTAGAAAAACACGGCCAATTCTAGCCACATGGGCCAAGGCTGTAAGCTGAGCTTGCATTGTGAGTGGCTTGTTTTCACTGAGGCCAGAGCACTGGCAATGGAAACCTAAAGCTTGAGAGAGAGGGAGAGGATAGGGAGAAAAACAGCGAGAGTGTAGATAATGAATGAAGGAGAGAAAAAATTAGATTGAGTGAGGGATGGTGGATAATGAGTGAGAGAGGGAAAGAACCCTCCCTCCATTCTGTCCTTGTCTTGTGGTGCAGGGTTATTTTTAGCTACGATGGGGAGCAACATGCTGCTGTAAAGGCAATCATTTCTGCTGCAGCACAGTCATCGCTCACCGCGACATCTCTGTCACAGCAAAGGAAAGCTACACACACACACACACACACACACACACACTTAAACATGAATGCACACTACAGTTCAACAAGCATATTTTTAAAGGACCAGTGTTACTACCAATATCTCTGGATTGAAGCTGTCAAAAGCCAATATATTGTATTGATATTCACTCTTTAGGGCCACAGCCTCACAGATCTTCACAACATGACATCCAGCTAGAAACCATTGATAGCTGCCAAAACGCTGCTTGAAAACAATTTTCCTTCCCTAAACTGTAAAATTACATAAAAAGTAACCACCTTTTATGCCTTGGGGTGGTGCATATACTGTATTTTACACTTGGCAGTTACTTCACAAAGGTCAAGTATCTCACTTTACAGTGGCTCTCACTTTTCACACGTGTGCACTGAGAACAAAAGCCCCTTCTCAGATGGCAAAGCGTGCATACCAACCAAAGTGTGTCGGGTCAAACCAATCATGTTGGGGATTAGCTGAGCACTTGGAAACACACATCCACACACACACACACACCACTGTATTCCCCTGTTGTGACATTTTCCAGGTCAAGGAGAGGAAACCCTATCATGGCGTTTGAATCGATACCTAATCTTAAAGGAATTAAAACATATTTCATTACACAATGCAGCAAATAGCTTTTTCTTCTGAAATCAATGTTTATATTCCATCTGCTTTTCTACAGAGAATCATTCCACGTTCTATCTGTCTCTTTCTGCTTGCGGTACAATGTAATAAGCCTAAAGTAATCAAGTATCACAATGTATGTTTTAAAATTTGACGCTAACTGTGATCCTTGTGACCCTTCACTGAAAGAAAATGGCTCTATGACTGACTAATTAGCTCATTAACGTTTGTTACTCTTTTTACAAGTGGTATGAAGAGCCATCTCCAAGACAGTTTACTAAGAGTATGTCTTCACTAGAATTAGAAGAATGACTGAATAATTACAGCTTTGAATGCATTATCTCGCCTCCCTTGTATATAGGGAGTTACACAATTCAATGCTAATTCAGCAAGTACTGTTTCTTTCCATATGGAATGCCTGAGGCTCAAGCTTATCAAATAATGTAAGGGGTCTAAGATGAGAAAATAGCACACTGTGAATACTGATGCAAAAAATAGTGATGTGTGAAAAACACAAAAACACAAAAAACTCTGCTTCTTAATACAATATGACTCAGCCCTGCATTACTATGCAGAGCATGGGGTTATGGCAGGCAACTCTGTATATTCCTGGATGGAATATATAAGTCATGGGAAGTATGCAGCCAGGGACTGGAAAGGACTGGCATACTAAGGTACTATCATCATCAGCTTAAAAGATTTCAAAGCAGCACTTTTATACTTACTGTACGTGAAAGAGAGTTGAGACTAATTAGGCAGACAGAAAGAGGAATCCTACAGTTAGTGGAGAAGACAGCCAGCATGCTTGGCTGCAACAGTGCTATGAGGGTGGTTTTTGCATAATATAACAATATTTTACCTATGGTAGGGAAATTGTAAATTATGTCTTACTTGAGGAACGCAACCAGACATATCCATAGCACTTATTTCAAATAACTGACAGATCTTTTTTAAGGAAGGAAAATATAAATGTATGTGACACTTGACAAAATGCTCTGACTGAAAGCTCTGCAGTAGAACTGGGTAATGTGGTTAAGACAAATAAAGTCACAATATTAGTAGAATATTTAACTGACATTGATATATCACAATATCAAAAATGTAGGCAAAATTACACACACACACACACACATTAAAATGACATGACACCTAAATCTCTGTGTACAGAGTTCGTTCCTCCTACATTCAGAAAATGTTTTTTATGTGGTGATGTGGGAGTGAAGTAGATTAAAAAGAAGTCAGACAACAATCATCTGCTTCGATTGCTTTAACTTGATGTTACAATCACACATGAAGTTAAATATGTGGTTTTGTTGCCTGAAATTACTTAAAATAATTAGTCATATTGATTAACAATTTGATAAGGATAATGTTAGTGTTGCTTGTGTCATTTTGGTAGATCGTCCTGCTTGAACCTCATCACATTGTTTTGAGTGTCTATTATCTGTTGCGTTTAATATAAAAATGTTTATTCTTACCGGTGATGAGCTCTCGAACCTCCATGTCGTTGGTCTTCCTCAGCAGGCGGACGAGGGCCGGGATGCCGTCACAGTTCTTGATGGCCACCTTGTTATCATTGTCCTTGCCGTAGGAGATGTTGCGGAGGGCCCCACAAGCCTTGCGGTGGACTTCAGATTTGGGGTGGTCCAGAAGTCCCACCAGAACAGGAATCCCCTTCAGCTGACGCACATCCTTCTTAATCTTGTCATTTTCGTAGCACAGGTGCTGCAGGTAGGCAGCGGCGTTGGACTTGACCGGGTCAATGGGATGGCCCAGCATGGCGATGACCTCAGGGAGGTCTGGGTCACGCCAACGCGGGTCCTTGCGGATGCTGTCAATGGATGGTGAGCGCCGGCCACCCATGCGGTCCAGACTGGCCATGCTCCCCCTCTCCGGCTGGGCCAGCGGTGCTGAATACATGCCATGGATGTAAGGGTGGCGCTCATCGATCAGCTCTGCCTCAATGGGGTCATCTGGGTACCCTCTGGAAGCCAAAAGACGAGAGGACAGTGAGGACAAGAGAGATGGACGAGGTTAATGGAGGGTGACTCAGACAGATTTGTCTGAGAGAAAAATTAGGCAGCCGGGGGAAAGACTTTGAGAGAAGCCAACTGAGGTGAGAGCCACTGACTAATGAGGGGAAAAGGGAAAGCAGAGGATAGTGTGAGTGAGAGGTGAAAAGATGTGGGCAATGGAGGGGAAAAGGAAAGAGTGCAGAGCAGAGAGTGAAGGGGAGACATAGTGATCTGTGGTTTGGATCTGTTATTAACAGGTCTGTCAGAGGGACTGTGGTGGCAATTCCTTGCAATAAGAGTGATATGGTAAGCAACATTCTACTTATTATTCCTCCCTGTCAGGTGGTAGCAACAAACATGTCAGACTTCAACTAACATAAAGTCTCAGAAAGAGTGATTGAGAAACAGGAAATGATTGAAGTAAAAAACAGGCAGTTCACAAAGAATCAGAGACAAAGGCAACACCAAAGAAAAATCTTTGAAGGAAAGTCTTGTGAAGTTTTTTTTTTAGGAAGTCACCATATACAGTAGAGAAGGGATTTGATGTATTTTCCCCCAGGGAACAAAGGAAAGAGCTAGCTGTCCCCCCAGGGAGGACTATGAGCCCCGATGATGCCCCCAGGGCTCCCTTTGCTCACAGTGCCGAACACTAGCATGCAGTTGCTAAAATGTTAATGACCATCCCTCTGGGACTTCTCTGCATTAGCCTCATTTGCATTACTACTGTTAGGGCTGGGGACTTCTTTGAGATCTACTTATTTTCGGTGATGGAAACAGCTGTTGTCCTCTGGAGGAGGAAGACGGGAGTTGCTTTTTGAGAGTTCGTAGGGGGTTCCCTTCAATGAATCTCTATTACACAAGCCTCTCAGAGTCTATGATTTACACTCTGTTCTCTAGGGTTCTTTACCCCAAAGGCAGTCTCATCAATTCTCCACCGGAACATGGGTGAAAATATAGGCGCTCAATTCCAATGACAGATCATTTGTTGCTGGAGTGCAGGCTACTCATTTTACTTAAGGCTGTTTAATCATAGGAACGATTTTTCACTTGTTGGGCCAACTCTGAGGATGGAGTCAGGGGGGTCACACATTACACTGGCAGAAAAGTTGCAAAGAATCTTTTTGAAACTTGTTTCACATAAATTCCTCTTTTTGATCACGTACCACTGAGTTGTCTAAAAGGGTGGGAGAATGTTTGGTAGGAAAAGTTATGACACGGGGAGAGGAATTTAATTAGGGTTGTGTACTTATGCACAGCCTTTATCATTTCCCACCCACCCCACAGCCTGAGACTTGTTTATCCTCGTTACATAATCCAGCTGGTCTCTTCTCACCATCTTTGATGTATGGTGGTTGGTGGTGTAACAAAATGGTGGCCAACGTCGGTGGCTGACAGGGAATTCCAGACTGAGCTCTAATTTTAATGAGTTTTATGTTAATTATGTGTTTTTACAGTTCTTCCCAGGCATGCTGAGGAAAGGGGCTGCTCTGCATGCCATCTCGCCTCGGCTCTGGTGTATTCCTCTGTTAATTTTTCTTTTACACAAGCCTTGCAGTAACATTTTAGCTTTTATGGCACGACTTTGTGCATTTTACTGCCAGGGAAATCAATACAAGATGAACTGGGAGAAAAACTCCTGCCCGAGCGATGTAACGAGATACTAAATCCCCTATTCAGATGGAAAGAGGATTAATAGAGATGGAGTGAGGCACCACCACAGTCAAGTACGACCATGTCCAAATGCTGCAAGTTAACCAAGTTCAAGAAACATGGTGCTGAATGGTTGTGGCAAACTTTCCAGGACAACCTTTGGGTGTCATGGGCACAAGTCAAGAACAGCTGAGACTTTGGAGGTCTAATGTCTTTCCAAACAGGTGTTCTTGCAGGGAAAAAAGAGAAAACATTGAAATGAACAAAGTTAACATAAACTAGACCCTAATTCTGCTTCCAGCTTTGTGGAACATGTTGGAGAGCCACAAACCTCTATAGGCAGCCTGTAACCACAGTATGGAAGGAGGGGCCAATCAAGAGCCTGATTATAGCACATCATTCGGAGAACAACTGCAGCTCTGAGGTTTGGCGAAAAACACTGAGCTGCATGACAGCCTGCATGGAAAAAGAGGGAAATTTGCGAGTATGTGTGGATGTGTTTGTGGTTACTAAATACTTCCTTGCGTACAACGAGATCTAAACACACACTACCACACTCCGCAGCCAACATTCAGCTTTCAATTGCTGCGAGGTATTGGACATGACAAGGCAACGGGAGTCAGGAATAATCCTCCTAAAGAAAGGGCAGTACACAATCTCAGCATCATCATTATCGCATAAACCTGCATAAATAACTACTGTCTATTTCATGGACAGTATCGCTCTCTCTTTGAGTTTCTCTCTCATTATCTGTCACACTGTTTTCTCGCACACTTTCTCTCACACACACACACTTCAACACACAGATGAGATGTACAGTTGTGCAGATCGTGGCTCATTTAGATCTGGCCGATGCGGCTGGGCTTTTGGTAAAGCAGGCGTCGTGAGGCTGAGTGATGGGAATGTCAGGATTTGCATTTAAATTGGCGCCATTGTGTGTTCAGGGAGGGGTATATTCATAGGATGTGAAAGGCCTCTGCGCCGCCAGATGCGATGCTCCGAGCATGATTACAGCAGATCAGTCTCCTCATGTTAATCAAGTTGCTAAATGTCCAGGCTATTTCTGTGTATATGTGCACTCGTCTATGGATGCGTGGGTGTGTTTGTTTTGTTCTAAGACACAAAGAATAGAAGACAAGATACAGACACAAACTGATAGATACGAGTTGTATGCATGTCCGCAAACTCCAGCTCTTATTTATTCATCTGAACTTTGTCACATCCTCGCTATTCTTCCTTTCCTTCAATTACTTTCATCATCCTTCAATCACCCAACCGTGCCTGACCCTCTTCTTCGGCAGGCCCATAAAAGGAGATCAATTGAGAAGGATTAGACTCTCGCAAGAAGATGTTTGCATCTCATATGTACACATAACATCTCTGCAGCATTTATGAGCTTTTCACTGACTGTCCCTGCTGAGCAGATTGCTCATTTTGAATTATGGGCAATAATTGTTTTATGATGCACAAGAGTCTTTGTGGGACAGAGTAGAAAGAAGATGGGAAAAAACAGCAACGCTGGAGTGTTTATGTCTTGCCACTTTCTAATTTCTCAGGCTGTTTTGATGGCATTATCGACTGCCACCACGGCTTGTTTTCATTCAATTAAAGGAGAGTGACATTGCTCAGAAGTTTCTTCTATAATTTAGGAGATTCTTCTGAGAAACCTCAAACATGACAGAAGGGAAGTATAATATTAAACAGTATTTAACTCTCAGCGAAAGCCTCTTGGCAGGATCGAGGAGGACGGGGAGGGGGGGCCGAGCTGGCTAGTGTCATATCACTTCCACGGGCCGTTCCCTACAGACGCAACTGGATTAGAATGAGACACCCCCTCTCAATTAAGGATGAGTGTGTGTGTGCGCTCAGGTGAGTATGCATGTGTGTGTTTGTACGTCTATATGTGTGTGTGGTGACCCATGGATGCAGGTGGGCTGAGAGAGAGATGAGCCATTAGAGATTGGCTTAAAGACGCCCCTGTAGTCTGGCAGAGTTCAAAAGCAGCAATTAATCACGCTGGCATGAGGAGACACACACACACACACATAAAGGATTGGTTAGGATGGGGGGAAAGGGAGTAAGATGCATTCACATCGTGAATTCACAATGTGAGGAGACAGTCACGTTCATTATCCGCAAAACCTGAGCAGGGATAAAGGGAAAAAGAGATGCCCTCCCTTCCTCAGTAGCTACATTCTTGCTACCTCTGAGCAAGGCACTGATAGACTGTTAAGGTAAATAATAACTCTTTTTAATGTAACACTTTATAAAGCAAAGTTTCAAAGTGCTTTTATACCAAGAAAAATCAAAGCGGACCAATTCAAGACAAAGTACAAATTGTCAAGGCATGTATGTAGATTAAACAAGTTTCAATTAAAACAGAAAAAAGCAGAGGAGTCTACATCATATAAACGTGTATTTCATTTTAATTTGATATATAATTCTTAAATTAGATTCTGCCATCTCTGTCAAGCTTTTCCAATTCCACACATGCTAGTTTACACAGAAAAAAAACATATAGTACCTGGCTGGTAACACAGCTAACGATGCCCTGCTCAAGAGGTTTTTCAGCAGGACCCTGACACACTACCACCTCCATGACCTCTCACCTCTGATGTACACTATGTACTCCATTTTTTGCACTTGACTATTACAGACAGGCGATGAAGGAAAAACCTGAGTAAATGAGTAGAGATACATGCAGATGCTTCCATATAGGTGTACTGCATGATATGATGATTAATATCCCACCATGTTCTGTAGCATGTATAAACTGCTAAACAGATCTAGTTGTTCCAAAATGATTCACATCATTTTTATACAAACCACGTACTCACCCCTCTTGAGCTGTATGGAAGCCTTTGCATTTGTTATGAGTCTCCACTCATTTATTCTGCTTGTTTCTTTCATTTGTCACCCATCTGTACATTAGAGCTATGTTAACACTAAAGTCCAAGAGTTACGCATCCTCACACATCCAAGAAACGATACATCATCATTCCCAACACATGATGGAATAACATCACATCAAAATGAGTACTTGGCGCTTGCAGGAAGCCGTTTTAGTACTAAACATCTTCATTTTTGTCTGAGCATAATTGAGGGCTTGCAATGCAACGATAAGCTGTAATTAAAGCGCTTTAATTCCCAGATTCATTACAGCACTTTGGAGTCCCCACTCCCTTCTTGGAAGAATACTAATGGCAGTGTGAGTGCACAGGGGAGCCTGGGCAATCTGGGAGGGCTGACTGTCACTGTTCCTGGGAGAAGAAAAAGTATACTGATGTTTTGGTGTCAGCTGATGTGAGTAGAGGAGAAACGAAGGAAAGACGAAAGAAAGAAATATTTGGGATTTATTTATTTTCTGCTGCAATTAGCCAGGCAGCAGTCAGTGAAGAGTGGCTTCCAACGTGTGTGTTTGTGTTTGGGCATTCACGTTAGCGGCTGTCAGTGTGTGCATGTTGTGACACATGTAAGGCAGGCTACAAATTGCCTGTCACAGCAAGCGCCTCTCACTAGGCGGATGGGGGAGTGACTCATTTTCTGAAGATGTGGATTTTTATTGAGTGAGTGTGTGTGTGTGTGTGTGTGTGTGTGTGTGTGTGTGTGTGTGTGTGTGTGAGTGAGTGAGTGAGTGAGTGAGTGAGTGAGAGAGAGAGAGAGAGAGAGAGATTGTGTGTGTAAGTGTGAGAATGAAGTCAAAAGTGTGTAAAGACAGAGAGTCTGATTAGGCATCTGCTCTTTCGTGCCTCATGCGCATCAATGTAGGGGCCTTTAAATCCAGCTAGTTGCGAATGCATGAGTGTCTGTGTAGATAAGCTTAATTAAGAAGGGTCCAAAAGCAAAACTCACATGTTGTCAAGAAGCTGGCAGCCAGCATCACCTTTGATCATGACAAAAAGCGCTCACACAGACTAAGATACACAATCTTTCCTGTCTTGCTCTTTCCTACCTCTCGAGCCCCTTAGCTCTACTCCTTCACATCTGGCTTCGGGCCCAAACATTTTGCCCTCAGATTGAAAGGAAAATGCAGAGAATTTAAAAAATATCTATCTGCTACAGATCACTGCCCGAAAAGAAGTCTTCAAAACGCACTTCCCACCAACTCAACTTCAAACCCCTGCTTCAATTTACTTGAGGGTGGACATTTTTTCCGGGCCCCTCTTTGGTCTGCAATGAAATGATTGGAAGCTATTAGGAAACAAGAGTCCATTTTGGGATCTTATTGCTAACAGGCTTTTTTTCTGCTTGCTGGAGCCAAGGGTTATACTCCTCTCAACAAAGGTTCGCAAAAAAGGAAAGGCTTTGAGAGATAACTGACAAAAGCCCCTTGTCCTCTCCCACTCTCCCTCCATCCCCTCTATCCCCCTTCCCTCCCTTGTCACGTCTCAAATCATTCCCACCTCTTTACCTCTGACACAATCCATTTGCAGGAAAATGGCAATCAAAGACTTGTTTTTCCTCGCTTCCTGTCTCAAGCAAGTTGCTCAAGAACAAGAGACATCTGTTTACTTGCGCACGGTGTAATCTAGTCTTCTTTATGGCGAGAACAAGACTAGTATTCTTTATTCTCTCTCATCTTAACAGGCCTGATCTCCTCTCATGTCAGGCAAAGTCTGCACTCATGCATATGAACAAGAGCTCACTGTCCAATGTAAAAAGAATAACATGTACAGGTATACTGTATGAACTTGCACACCTTCACTAAACCATTATCTCCTGCAAGCTCCAGTAGGCTGAATCCTTCAACAGAATCTGTCAATAACACCAGGTACTGATGCATAACAACAACTGTTATGCAGATTTATCTGTGTAATATCTTTGCTCTGGGGTAGAATAGCACACAATGTGTTCTTGTTTGAAAGCAAACCTCTACTCTCTTAAGTTTTTTGCATCTATCCTCACCTGATTCGGGGCCCATCACGAAGAGGTTCCCGGTGGGTGCGACCCCGGTTGGCCCCCTGCAGGGTGCGTCGGTTGGCAGTGGAGTAGTCGGGTTCCAGCTCATATGGCTCCTCCTCTTCAGGGCCCAAGCTGCGGCGATCGTCCTCCAGGCCATATGGCTCGGGCTGGAAGCGCTCTGGCTGTGAGCGGTTCAGATCTACAGTGCTGCTACCCATAGGCACCTGGGGCTGGGCCACATGGCCATAGTCATCCTTGCGAATAGGCAGCGTGTAGCTGTTCTCCAGCCGGTAGCTGTTGGGCAAGTAGGGGTAGCGCGGCGGCCGGAAGTTGACGCCGCGTGACAGGCTGCCGTAGTTGTCCGACAAATCAGCGTAGCCATCATGAAGGCCATAGTGGCGAACGTACTGGCTCTCAGGTGTCTCGCCGTATGAATCATTGTAGGAGTTGTTGTAGGAGCGTGTCAGGGTGGAGGTTGCTTGAGGCGTGATGAAGCGGTCACCTCCATTCTTCATGTAGCGCCGGTCAATGGAGTCGGTGTAGCTGCCTAGTGGGGACGAGCCCTCAGGCAGGGGCAAGCCATCGGGGCCCAGGGGCACCTGACGCACTGTCCGTGTGGTCACCGTCTTCACCATCTTAGTCACCTGTACAGGGGAACAGATACACCTGTCAGACAGTGTGGAACGGTAACTTTGATTTTTGGTGTCCAGATTAAAACATGCATTTCAAACCCAATGCAGAGGAAAACTCATCCATTTGTGTTAATTCAATCAAACTTTGGAGTTAGTTTTACTCAATTTTTCAACCTATGGCATTATAATGCCATAAAATTCTGCTTCATAAAATTATGGGGTCTTAAAGAATCAAGCATATACAGGTGTTTTTGCTGAAGTTGGACTAATTCTCTGATCATCAATCCAAATTCTACTAGCAAAAACATATACTGGCTTGGAGGAGGGAGGTCGATAGTTATTGACCAATATCCAACTGTAACGCCTGTATTACCAATTGGTGTGACCTTAAATTATAAAGTGGAAAAAGTCAGTACACATGCTATAATAATATATATATATCTATTAGTTATAAGATAAACACTGTAAGCCAAATCTAAACTGAAAATGTTGCATATACACAGTAAGTGTTTTGGTAGACTGAGTCTCCTGGGTTGTGCTGTAACAGAGCTATCTTGAAGTGGTACAGCTCCACTGGACCTTGAATCCTTTGTGTCCCCAAGGGAGCAGGGTAGCATCACATTGTAGCTGGAGGACTGTGACAACCAGACCTGCATGTATCCATCTCTCACGCTCACTTCCTCCTATTGCTAAATAACTCCACTTCCTCTGCTGTCTCCGAGGCTGTCTGACTGGAGAATTATAGACAGCAACCCCCCTCCCTCCCTGGGCTCTCCGCCCATACAGAAACCAATTTGCTGCCCAGTGAATTCTGCTGTGGCCGATAATTGGCTATTTTGTCCGCGGCTATAAATTCATCTTCAAAATTAATGAGGTTGATGAAAATTAATCGTCATCTGCAGGGGTGCAGGTCTGATGCATTTTGTGTTGTGTCTGACAAGGTGTTGCAAAGAGGTTCATTCTCACTTGACGAGCGTAGTCCGCAAGTCTGAATTTCTTGGGGAAAGGGGAAAAAAAAAAACCCTCCGCTCATTCCCGCATCTGATGGGTTTAATTTTCAACACCAGCCCTTTTAATTGTAATATGCTTTCTTTATTTTCCCATCAATGCCATAATTTAGATTTTAATCAGGATCGAGCAAAGGCATGTAACAATATCAAGAAAGCACAATGAAGCATTAACCCTCACTACAGGAGTGAGGAGTGAAGAGCAAAAGCACATGCAAAATATCGGTTGTTCAACACGGCATCTTCATTACCTTGGTTGAAACAAATAGAAATCTTCACTGGCCTTGTTTCTTGATTACACCCTGACTGTGAGCCTATTTCAGGAACGCCAAGGTTCATTTCCATGTTCTGGGTAATTACTGAGTAATTTACGTTTGTTTCTGATGCCATCCCGCCTTGGCTTTACGCAGTTAAAAATAAAGAGCTCATTTGCTTGATTCACATTAGCTAAAGCATATGTCTGACCTTGGAATAACAAGCTCACTTCCATCCTCTTGATTCACAGTGGTAAGCCATGACAGAACCCAAACTAGGCTGTTCATATCATGGCCTCAAGGGTACCACACGGGCCAGGGCTGAATGTCATACCCTGCATGAAGCGATTACGTCGGCATAATAAATGTCATTTATTAAATAACAATTTTACTTACTTTTTGATACGCTTTATGGATTTTCCTGAGAGACATAGCTTCACAAGGGAAACCAGTCTTCCAGATGGAGGATAATGTCAGAATGCTTTTATTCATATCTGGTAATTTTATCACCTTTTATTTATCATATTTTATTCCATTCTGTTATGGCTGTCAGAGCTGAGAGGAAGGCACGGTGAACGCTACAGCTTCCCAGCCTTGACATGCCCAGCTGCCTTGTACTAACACAGCTTTTTAGGTAATTTGCAAGGGCTGCAAAGGGAGCCATCACACAGTTTTCAAACACTCTTTTGATGTACGTTCAAGTTCACAAGGCACAAGGGGAAACGGGGGTGAGGGACCTGTGTTTCAAAAGGGGTGTCTGAAATATGCTTAAGCGGGGTAAACAGGGCTAAAAGAGAATTGCTAAAATGGTGGAGAGTGAGTATACGTGAGCATGTGTACATGTAATACTATAGATTTGTATGTGTGTGTGTGTGTGTGTGTGTGTGTGTGTGAGTGCATGGAAAGTCATGGCTGTCCTGAAGTGTTTGAAACAACCACAGGCAGTTAGACACAGGCCTTAACTGTTTACCAAACTGTTAAAAATAGAGGGAAAGGCAGCAGGCGTCAAACTGTCCACTTTACAGCACTGTAAGAGGTTTCACAACCTCTGCGGCATTCGCTTTATTGAGAGTTTAAATGAACATGGTGGCCCAGGGTTAGTGGGAGAGGATGAGTTAGTAATTCAGATTTTTAAGAAGGCTGTGATAGTGAAGCCTGTGATTCATTTTCAGCCCATCTAAAGAGCACATGCGAAAGTGACGGAAGTAGAAATTGCTAGTTTGTTTGCAATGCTAGAAAGTCTAAGTCTAAAACATGATGTTAGAGGAACAGGGCGGCAGGTAGGGGGAGGAGAGAACACAGCAAAAATCCAACAGGGTACGGCGTCCTTTACTGGTTCTGTTTCCACTGGCGTGGGGGTCGAGATGGACACTGGGGTAGGGGTTCGGGTGGCAGGCCTGGACTCCACTAACAAGTTGTCAGTCACCATCACT
This sequence comes from Macquaria australasica, assembly GCA_005408345.1. Taxonomy (NCBI): domain Eukaryota; kingdom Metazoa; phylum Chordata; class Actinopteri; order Centrarchiformes; family Percichthyidae; genus Macquaria; species Macquaria australasica. Next base: position 340,228 of record SEMN01000081.1, read on the forward strand.
GGGTGATAGGTGCGGCGGGTGATGGTTTTGACCACTTTGGTCACCTAGAGTTGGAGGGATGGGTGGGTAGAGCTCTCCGCAAACTGCATTAGATTTCATTATGCATGGATGTACATCCACACTCTTGTTTTAGCTCTGTAACTCACATGGCTCAGAAATGACACAGTCTTGCACGCTTTTAAGGTACATGTACCTGTATGCAATTTGAGAGAGGATAGAGAGTGTTCTTGGAGTGCTCCAGTAACTGTTTTTAAAAACTGCTTGCTGAACTCGAGAGAGCCTGTCTGCAGAAAAAGAAAGTAATGCACTCTGAGTAGAAAAGTGTCTGTTCTTTATCCTTTTCTATTCAACAGTGACATTTTTCACAACATACCTGATAAACTAATTCCTACCTACTCAAGGTTGGCTCCCCAGCGTGTGCAGGGTAGTGAAAGTGCTTTTATTTGTTTGTATGGTCTGCCTCGACTCTCATTAGCTCACATCCAGAGGAAAGAGGAGGAATGCTGCTTTTATTGGCCCAACTGAGCTCTTCTTTCTACATGACTGGTGTCCCATTCAGAGCAGGAAAAGAGGGCTGGATGATGGCCAAGGGAAAATATGGCATGATGGGACAGGAGGATGGATGTGGATCTAATTGAGAGCCTTCATGTGCTCAGACTCATACACACATTCAGGGTCTGGGCCAATTCACTCTGAGTTGAATTGACTGAAAACGTAAATAGAACCAGCTGTTAATCTGCTATTGAAAGTCCAGTGATAGTTGTTTTCCAATTGTATATGAAAAACTTCCTACATTAACTGAATTTGTCAGCTGAAACTTACTCTGACCCCTCTGCACAAACACAGTGTACAACATGGCTCAGTCTCTTTTCACTGACATTCTCTCATATACAGTAGCTCCATCTTGGGACCAATTTTTCTGTTCCTTTTCCAGTATTCTAACTACTAATATTGCTGATACTAAATCAGCTAGAAACATGTTTACCACAGAAAAAAAACTTTTTTGCCTGCTAATCAGGAAGATGGAAGAAGCTTTCGTGTTTCATCTTCCAGCACTCGGATGGGGGATAACCATCAAGGGAAAGGAGTGTGTTAGCGTTAGACAGTATGGCAAGACTTTTGGTTCAAAAGAACAGATAAGCACATAAATAAAACAGGGAGTTGCTGCAAAATGAAGAGAGAGATAGAAACGGAGAGAGTGAAAAACAACATATGAAAGTCAGTCAGAGAGAGGAGATGCAAAAAGGAAGAGAAGACAGAGGGAAAGTGAGGAAGACAAGTGGATGGGTTTCTTTGTGTAAACTCTCGGCTGGGTCTGGATCCATTTGCCACCACAGAGAAGTTGGCTTCCAGAAGTTCACCCTGAACATTAATCTGCTTTTCTCCTCAAAGTGACTTCCAGAAAACACCAGATCCCTCCTCCCAGCAGAGTGGCGGGCCCTTTAAAGGAGCGTCCTTCCTGTTCCCTTCCTCAGCAGCAAAGCCCTTGATTAGTGTGATGTTTTACTGCAGGTTTGTGTGTGTTATCCCTAAGAAGTTCTGTGTATGAATACAGTAAATCATGTGAGTGTGAGTGAGTGTGTGTGGCCAATCCCCTCGCAGTAAACAGGCTGGAGGGCAATGGGTCCTCCCTGATGAGGGATTAGACCAGGCTTTTTAATTACAGTTTCACAGTCCCTAGAGTAAGGGTCTACAGCAGCAGCAGCAGCAGCAGCAGCAGCAGCAGCTGACTGCAGCTACGTTTACATCCAAATCCCAAGTTAAATGTTGCAAGATAAACTTATCTTTGAGGGTATGTGGTAGCAAAAAGGAATCCCCACCTCACTCCTGATGTCATAGATTCACCGGATTTGTTCAAATGGAAATCTGTTGTGGATTCTGGTGGGAATTCTTCTCCGTGCACAGAGAGAGATGAATTCAAACTTAAAAGCGAAAGGCAGACTGTCTTCCAAAACACAATGAACAGACACACACTTGAAATTCTTCAAATCCCCAACTTGACATCAAGAGGAAGACATTCTGGTTCGAGCAATTGCAGATTGCTGAACAAATGATTTTTCATATTTGGGGTGCAATTGTACAAAATGTAGTACAAAATGGCAATTCATACCATTCAAAAATCAAAACCCAACTAACACAAGGCTACAGCTGGCAAAAACAAACCTAAATAAGTAACAGATTTTTGAAAAGTCATTGAAATTATAATTCCGGTCACAGGGATTTATAGTGTGTCCTCTGGGTGTAATTGCAAGATTATAGTTATAGTACAGTATAGTTATCAATGAACTTTCTATCTCATATAAACATTCCTATGTATGGGGATGTACAGTATAACTTGTTATTGGTGCTGAGTAGTGGCATTTTGTACCTCTAATGTCAATGAGGGATGTTGTAAGATAGAGTTTATAAGAGAGACATAAAGAAAGAGAGAGAGAGAGAGAGAGAGAAAAAAGACCATGCAAAAGAAATAAGGAGAATGAGTCTCATCCCAGAAGGTGGAAGCAACAAGCAGTGAACTGAGAAGTACTTTAGAGTATAGACTGGAGCATTATTTGGCTTGTGATGAAGCAGACTGTGTTGCATACTGCTGCTGTAGCCTGTATGGGCACACATAAAATGGTGACATGGTGGGAAAAGCCATACTGGTATAAAGGTCCACTCACCTTCACGTTAGTTGACATGTCCTTACAGAAAAACAACAGAACACAGTAGAGGACGAATCAACAAAAGAGCTTTTAAGAAGCACAAATCTAGGAGAACACATGGGGAGTTGGCTCATTATAACACAATAATCAAATAAATAAAGCCATGAGAGGGAGATGAAACCACTTTGGGCCTTAGGATTATGGGATTTAGAGTTCTTCATGGTGGAAGTCTGGGAGTGGAGGTACAGTACCGTGCTGTTTGGAAGCGGTAATCCATAACCATTATTTAAAGCAATACTGAAATGGATCAAAGGGACTGTTGGGGGTTTTTGCAGCTATGATCTCTTTGCCACAACAATGCAACTGCTCTGAGGTGTCCTGCTCAAGAGTGATAGTGGGTACCAGGCTGAATATCAGCTCCGTACAGTAGATTATAGAAGGATCATCAGTTTTATCTGCAGGTCACAGCTAACCAAGTCTGTTTTTGTTTTTTTGCTTAGCAGCATTCCAAAGTTGAAAATTTTTTTAACAGCTAACAACATCATTACGATATGAAAATACTTGGTTAATCAACACCCTAAAAATACAGTATGTTTGGAAATCAACAAATGAACATATAACTCTTTTCTAGTATGTATTTATCACATTTCCATCACTCATTCTACAGGATCAGCGCCATATATATATATATATATATATATATATATATATATATATATATATATATATATATATATATATATATATATATATATATACACACACACACATACACACACACACACACACACACCGTAACTCAGCTGAGTGCACCTTTGTGTCTTACCTTGGTTTCTGTGCGCCGTGTGGTGCCGTCATCAGAGGTGACCACCGAGACGTGGGAGGTGGGGGTGCCGGGGTCCTCCTCTATGGTGACCGTCTCCTCCACCACCTCCTGCGGCTCCTGCATCATAGCCAGGGATGTGGCGTTACTGGGGCTCTGCTCCTGCACAGACAGGGGGAAAAGATAAGTTAGGCAATCAAGTATTGACGGATTAATTTTCATATTCAGTCGTTAAGACAGCGTGGAGAAGAACAGCAAAACATCAGACGAAACTTTAATAAGGCCACTGCAGCAACAAATTATATTAGAATTCAGCAGAGAAAAATAGAGCATAAATAAGAACATTGCAAATGAAGGGTATTAAATATAATGCCACCCGCAATTTGCAATGCGACCTTCGAGCATCAACTAGAGGGATGGAAAGTGTGAAACACAGAACAAGAATAATGTTTACAGCACTAAAACATACTGAGATGAGGAGATGAATGATAAATGTGACAGAATGCTCTGCAAAGATCACTGCAAAGATAATAATGATTCTAATATAACAACTATACAAAAACTGGCAATATTTAGAAAATACGTTATCATTATACATTATTTACTGATTCACTTGGTCAAATATATTCAACCCATCCAAGCAGACAGAGTTGCAGCCACACTGTAACATGTCCAACTTTTTGAAAAGAAATGTAAAAGATGGACAAAACACACTATTGGTACTCCCAATCCAGAGCCATTGAGATGCCCATCATAACAGAATGTTGATATTGATTCAGCAGAAACCCCAGATAAGATTCAATAACAACATTTTTGAACATTCAGCGCCAATGTTATTAAAATGATTTATTATTACAATATCTGCACATGGAAAATACAGTATTGTTTACGGTATGGTTAAGGTTGGGCAAATAAAACTTTAAAAAGGTTTTGGAAAGATCGTGGTTATGGTAAATAAACTATGGTTAAGGTTAGGGAAGTACAACAGTTGGTAAGGTAAGGTAGGGGAATGTGGTGGTTATGATTAAACAAACCCAGATCTCTGGAGTCAATACAAGCCCATCCACCACCCTGACCTCCACAACCTTACTTATCATCTTGCCATGTAACAAGACTAGGTTACACAGAACAGCATGAAATAATACATTTGCGTATTTCTGTAGTATACGAGAAGAAAACTGTAAAAATATAGTTCTTGTAGTTTGTTTCTCATCCTGGCAATAGATGATTTATTTGGCCATGATATTATATTCAAACACTGCAATGCAGGGTAGCTAGCAACTCCTCACCTCTTGAGACTTCAAATTGAGTTAAAGCTTCTTTCAAGGCAAGCAAGAGCCTGGAGGACTGTTTTTGATTTATATTTCATTGGGAGGCCATGGATTCGAAGAAAAAGTGTCCATGGGCTAAGGATGAAAGTGAGTATAGAGTCCCTCATACCCCACCTGACCCTGTGTGAATACGTGAGAAACATGTGCTTCCCGCTGCATTTCCTGCTGCTGGAAAACAATATGAAGTCAGTGGTCAGAGGTGGTACGCCCTGGCGTGGCCCGCTGCTGTGCATGAGTGTGACAAAATTACAGCTCTCGTGATGGAGAGGGGAAGGAAGGCATTTGAGGCAATTATTGATAACCAAAACAGCACGGAGCCAAGAGAGGGAGAGGAAATCGAAAGTAATGGAGAGGGCGGAGAGGGAAAGAGTTGGAGTAGGACGGTGTAGTAAAAAACTAGAATTTTTCTTTTATAGGGGAAAAAGAGGAAGCAAGGAGTTGTATACTTATAGTCAAGATAACAGACCTTAAGAATTTTCAGGCTGTTTGACATGCCATTTCTATTGTGGGCCCTTCCTGTTCCTTTAACTACGTGGGGGAAATGTCATTTTATTCATAAATGTGATAAAACACACCAATCAATTTATGCTCAAAATGCAGTTTTTAACTTAAACCTTTTGAACTCCATTAATCTTAATCCAAAAATAAAAGATCAAAGCTATGAAAAACTAAAAACCTCCCCCAGTGCCCCCCCCCCCTATTTTAAACTATTTAAACTATTTCAAATTCACCTCACGTAGGAGGTAAAAACAACTGAACCAAGCAGACTATTTTTGTCTGACCAATTACACCAAGCTGGAGGGAGAGGCAGAGTGAAGGCCAAGGACTCTCTCCAAGAGGAAAAGTTTTAGTGTTGTTCTCCACTGTGTTTTGTTGAAACACTACAAGAGACGCCTTATGGAGGGAGACTGCTTGTTTTCTTTACATCTTGGGAGACACTAACAAGTGAAAAGTTCTCCATTGATTGGCTAACTCCTCTCAGGCTTCAAAGCCCCACGCAGTCCTCATTGATCTCCAGTCCTTCTTGCTGATCAGTCAAAAGTTTGCACTTTTTATGTTGAGGATCTTTTCCTCTAATCCCACAACCCTCCAGCCTCCACGTCCCTGCTGGGAAGAAGACCTGGGCCCTTGTTTTGGGTGTATGCATACTCTCCTTCAGCAGCACAAAGCAAATGAAAACTTTCTCTATTTACCTGCTCCACTCTATTCAGTAACTTAGAGTCAATTAGTGCTCTGAACTGAGCTGAGTTAGGTCATTACACTTGGAGAAAGGTCACTAAGTCCCATTATTGGGGTTAATGAGTGGGAAGGCTATCTGCTGCATAGAAAGAGACAGATCTATTTAGACACAACCATTGCTGAGCTGAGGAAAAGACATTTTTTGACAACTGACCTCAGGCTAAACAGCACTGCTCTGCTGGGAAGGGCCTTCTAATGGTTTTCAGAAAAGGTCAGTGCTGATTAGTTGCCTCCAATCAACATCCTTGTTCTGTTCAATTATAAATGTGAATTACCTTCCTGACTTGGCACCTGGTGCTGAAAACAATGGATAATGCCTTATTTGCAAAGTCTCTGAGTGTGTATAGTACTAATTTAAAAATGTACAATGTTTTTAATGACACATGGAAGTGAATTAAAGATCAATTTAACAACCAAATAAGGCCACTTTCATACACACAAAAGTAATTCACAAACAGATAAAATACAAATGTAATCATGCAAGACATAATAAGATTAAGTGAAATAGTACACCCTGATAAGCTATCTGCAGCTTGAGAATAGGGGCTCACTGAAAATGTGAGGTCTGACGGAATATGCATGGTTGTTCTGGGTCCGTTGTCATTTACTTTTTTCGGGGCATGCTCCACTACAAAAAAACATGCAGGCCTGCCCCACCCTATCACATTGCTACAAGTCGTATTCTTCCATTGAAATACATGGGAGCATTTCTTCGTAGCGTCGTGTCTCTTTGTGAACACTCCATAAAGAAACAACTGAATATTGTTAAAGAAAGCCAATAGTTCATTGGGCAATCAATTAAGATAATGCAGCCATGTAATGTATGTCTATGTGCATGTGTACTGACTTGCATGTTCTTCTGTACAGGATAAGGCAGGGCCTGTGTGTATAAACTCTTCCTTACTAAGTAAGCACAATCACTGTGAATATTCCACCTCTTCAGCTCTCTGCTAATGAAATCTGGACAAATTAACTGCATTCCTATAATGTTTCATTCCTTTGAAGGCTCACTGGGAGAACCCAGAGGAGACGCCGTCAAAACAGCAATATGTAATAAAAGCAGCACCATCCTACACTAGTTTAAAACACATAGTGGACAGAGAGGAAGGAGGGATCCTTAGAGGCTCGCTGACAAACTGGCTTCTTGATCCAAGCTTAATGCAGTGTCTCTCATTCACTTTCCTCGCTCACTCCCTCTCGTCTCTGCGTGCAGTAAGTGAGAGTGGAGTTGAACTCGACATTACATCCCCTAAATAAATGATTAAAAGCTGTCTGGCCGTGGGCTAGCATGGCTGTCTGCCGGTCCCAAGAGAATAAGAGGCTGCTTCTGAGTCGAGGAGACTCAGGAAAGCATACCCCTAGTCAAGGGCGGGAGAAGAGGAGCACAGTGAGCTAATGGTTGATCTCAGAGAGATGAATGATAAAGTAGAAGAAGGACGAGAGAGAATGTGGTAAGGGAGGGGGAGGAAGTTCGAGCACATGCAAATCTTGTGGAGATGGTTTGTATTAGCCAGTGGAATAGTTGAAACCTCAAGGTTGAATAGGTGAGCTTATGAGCTGAGGGTTGCAGCCTAAAATTCAACTGGGTCAGAAAAACAAGGAGAAATCCTCTCACAGCTAAAAACTACCCAAGGATCCCTCAAGCAGAGCATCTCAACGCACCAGTTCTCCTGGAACAACTATGGCTGTATTGAACAGGATGGCATGAAAATGTGAAAGTGTGTGTCAGCAAGAGTCAAACTTGGGTACAAAGGATAAAAACATATTAAGAGCACCTGGGACAAAATACAAAACACAAGCTTTTATAAACCCAGGCAAGCCTATCTGTTAAGGATCAAGTTTATCCAGAGAAAAAAAAAACACCTTAGGATTCCTGAGCCCTAGTAAATATCGAAACGATAAGAATATTTGTCTCTTTGCCTAACCTAAAAAGCCCTGCCAAGAGCTTGACCCCACTTCTAATGAGGAGAAAAGAGCTTTCAAGAGCTTTGCCAGTTAAATCACTTCTGTTCAGCCAAAGGTAGCAGAAAGGCTGAGGCATCAAACAGACAAGGATTTGGCTCCAAAGAAGGCCTAAGGATTTGTACGACCTGCACTTTCTTCAGTCCAGTGTGGTTGGCTCAGACAAGCAGTATGAGGAAGAGGGCTGGGTTGGTAGATAATGAAACCTCACCTTTCTGATCATCGCCTAGACAGGAAGATATAACACTGGCTAACTAACTCCTGAATGGATGAGGTTTGGAGTGTATTTGTACTTGCACTATACTAAGAAAAGAACATTTTCTCAAGCATTGTGTATATCAGCCCAACAATGAGAAAAGGCTTAAGAACTTGTGCTCTTCCATAACTCATCAACGTACAACACGATCAATGCCTCTGAAAAACAATACCCTTGAAAAGAGCCCTTGAGCAATCTCCTGTGGAGTGTAAGAGGGACTAATCTGAAGCGTAATGGATTGCTGTGCTGCGAAAAGAATACAAAGGCAGGAGATGAAGTGATACAGCGGTGTCAATTAGCAGTGGCTTGCTATCTGCCATCAATCCACACCCATTCATCATCTGTGTTCAATAAGCTTCTCAGTGTTGTCTGAGGATGGAGAGATAGAGTAAAATGATGGAAAAGGAGAGAACTTGCGCAGATAAGGAGCCTTCCTTCCCCCAGGACTGAATCACAACAAGAAAACTTCAGCTGGAGTTAAGAGAATGAGTCATCCCCTCAAAAGGGGGCCAAGGTGTATGGTACAAATAGTACACACAATTTATTGATGTTGTAGTGATAGTATTAATACTAAAAATAGCAACGTAAAGGAAATATACCGTAATAATGCTAATGTATAAAAATGTCTTGATCAGATTCTTAAAATTGTCCACTTAATCTTTGAACAGATGTTTGCTGATCTAAGTCAGGTAACCTTTCAAATTTTAGACTTCATCTTGTCTAAGCAAAGTTCTTAATTTGACACATTGAGCAAGTTGGAGTATATTGTTAAATGACAAAAGAGAGTGGGGCACCTGGTGGTCTAGCGGTTATGACGCATACCATATAACCACAGCGTCCCCAGTTCAATTCTGGCAGGGGACCTTAGTTCTACGTCCTACCCCTTTCTCGCTCCCCATGTTTCCTGTTTGTTTCTACACTGTCACTATCTAATAAAGGCAAAATGCCCCAAGAAAAATAAGAGTTTAACGTACTTACAGTATACATTCCCAAACTAAGGTATCAAAAACAACCTTGTTGTGGCATTGATAATAAAACTCCGGTATTTTATTGGCAACATTTTCAAATAGTTCCCAGCCATACAGTAAGGGCTGGGTATCCTTTTTGAGCACTAGTTCCAATACAATACCTGAGTTTCTCTATCAATACCAAAACAATAGGTTTTTTCAGTACCTTAGCTTGGGGAATATGTTTTTCTACAAAGCCTCATTTAACAAAAGAAGCCAAAGTTCTCAATTGTGTAATGCTGTCTAAACCAAATAGTGTACTTAAGCTGCCAACGCTCTGCTAAGTCTTTTGCTGCCATGCCTGTCAATTGATGTGACTGCTGCTGCCACTGCTGCTGTATAGCCTTTCCCAGCCCCACCATAAGCTCCACGTCCACCCCAGCATCCCTAAGTTATCATCATCACTCCCCATTCTCTCCTGTGCTGAGTTTGGTGTTTCTTCGTGGGGAGTAATGAGGTCAGAGGCTAGACACCAAATATCAACACTGTACATATTAACATAATAATTCATTCAATTTGAGTTGGCTGACTGAATCACAGTCTAAAACTGACAAAAGGAAAAAAAGAACAAAAGGAATCTGACCAGATGGTGTACAAGGTGCGACATAGGCATACTACTTTAAATACTTTTGAATTGAGCTTAAACTTTTAAGACTACTGGAGGAGTCAAAAGACACATGTAGAGCTAGAAAGCCAATCATCTACAAGAAATGATTCCTATGAACAGCACCACATGTTTCCTGTTGTCAATTATTGCGGGTATACATGAGGACAACTCTCCCTCTCACTCTTACACAACCTCAGTGAGCATAAATCAGATATATGAACACAGTGGGAGGGAGCCTATGGTTACTTTAAGGTTGAGACAACAGAACCCATCAGAACAGCACCTGGTCATGCATACCGGTGAGATCAGACTAACCTTCCCTCCTGATGCACACACACACACATATACGACATGCTCAGTCTTAGCCTGCCCCCTGTGCAGTGACTAACAGGATTTCACTCCGGAGACATGCCAGCAATCATTACATGGCTCTTACACAATTAATCCTCCAGAAAAGATCGCCTGGCTAACCTTGGGTCGTCCAATTTCCCATCAGCCCCTTCTGTTTCTACCACCTGCCCTCTCGGCAGCTCTCCACAGCGAACAATCACATGATGAAGTTCAAAAGAAAATGAGAGAGAAAGAGGGAGCATGTGAGAGCGTAGTGCACCAGGGTGACCCGTAAAAAAACAACTGTGAACCATGGCTGTGTGATCCAAACATCCAGCCGAAACAAGGCTTGTTTGTGGGATGAAGCAGAGGCAGAAGGGAAGTCAAGTAGAGGAAGGGGAACTAGAGAGGCTGACAATGCATGGCAAAGGCCCAAAACAGCATGCTCTCCCAGGGTGAAAAAAGAGAAAGAGGGCATTCAGTCACATCCAAGGCCAGCCAGGCAGGCCTCATCTCAGTTACAGCCAGGGCAGAGGTCCCAACTCTCTGGAATGATTGGAAGTCCAGCTGACCTGCTGTTGGGGTGTGTGGTAGTGATCTTTGTGTTATTGTGAATTTATGTGTGTGCTTCAGCTTTAAAAATCCTTGTAGTCAACTGTTTTTAGGGGTAAAGCACACACAAACAGGCACACAAACATACACACACACACACATATAACCGTAGGGGAGAGGGCCAAAGCCCTGATGATGCAGCTGGGAATGATGGGACCTTAATCTCTCCTTCTCTGGCAACTGATCCTGGGCCAAATCTGGGCTTCTCTCCCTCTCTCATCTCTTTTCACGCTTGGCCTCCTAGTTTCAGACGCCTCCATCATTTCCCACCCAAGTCCTGCTTTTTCTACCTCTTCCCTGAAGCCTCTGTCTACTTCGCCTCACACCACCCTCCATCGACTTGTCCTTTTGTTCCTTTGCACCAGTGCCTAAACAAAACTCGGGTTAGCCAGACCACTTGACAGGCTCAGACCCTCAAAGACAGAGGCCATCTCTGAGCCTCACAACCAACAGACCAGCCAAAAAAAAAAAACCTGCAGCTAAAGCTTGATTGCTTCCCGACAGGGCATCACGACCACATTTTCCCACTGCGAACTGACTATTTAGCGACAGATGGAAACCCCAGCTCGACCCTTTGCAACATTCGACACTGCCTTAATCTCTGAAAAGGTTGATATTTCCATTCAAATTGGCAGGGAGATGTTTTGAAACCTAATTTCTTACATATGCCATCAATTATACATGGTACATACAAACACACGTGCGCACATGGAGTCACATACCACATATGTTTTCCTCGTAATTCGAGGCCTGGAGTCAGATTAGGAGTCAAACATGCAGAAAGTCACTCTCGACATGGAATTCATGGTAGCGCTCAGCAACTCGAGCAGCAGGAAGATAAATAAGTTATGCAGATTTTCAGTAAGTAGCCAAAGAGACAGAGAGGGGGCGGAGGATGATAAATAAAAAACAAAAGGAGTAGAAACCACATGGAGCCTGTAGAGTAAAACTAAAACAATGAGCCTTGGAGAGGGGTCAGCGCTCATGGCCAGGGTTTGATTGTTTGGACAGCGGGCGAGGCCATGAAAGCGAGAGAGAGAGAGAAAAAGAAGAATTCAGCAGTGTGGAGGCAGATTAGCGGTAGCTGGCCGCGGTCAACATTTGGTGGGCCTGGTGGGGGTGGGTTTGCAGTGATGGCGTAACTCTGGGTTCCCGGAGGGTGGGATGTTTGCAGTGTCCCTCCCCTCAGCCTCTGGATCACTGTCAGCATGACTCTGTCAGAGGACTGGTGATTGGAGGGGGGGTGGGGGTGGGGTGGGGGGGGTTGCAGTGTGTGGAGGAGGCTGTGAGACAGGCTATGCCAGAAGCTCAGTTCATGTGAGGTCTACTGGAGATTTAGGGAGTTGGAAAGGGGACATATGTTCCACTTCCTGTAAGGCTACCAGTGCAACACTTATTGTCCCCCCGACACCCTTTCTCCATAAACTGTCTTCATGTGCAGCCGCAGGGTCTCCCATTTAACAGAAATTTACCCCCCCACCCCCCGGCTTTCTTTCTGTCTCTCTTGTGTAGAAAACAGTAAAGCCTGGGGCAGTTATAATGGAGGACTACTAACAGGCTTAACAGGGTGCTTTCACTGTTTTAGGAAAGATATCCTCCTCTGGGAGTGTGGAGGTGTGGTGTGTAGTGGATTCTCTACAAGAGGAGGGTAGCATGTCATCAAAACAGTGGCGTATTTCTTAGGACAAGCAAAGAGTTGTCAAACTGTTTTATGTCAGGAACTCCAAAACAGACCTTATGAACTTGTTTTTTGCTTTTACTGATTTACTTCCAAACTGTATAAATGTCTACACTGCCCTTAGGGAGGTAATAGAGGTAAGACTGAAACTTGTGACTGCATTCACTCTAATGCATTCTGTAGTTAGGACATTTTGGAGCAAATTAAACTACTCGTCATCTTGACAGGAAACCCCCATAAACTTCTGAAGGAGCCCTGGAACCCCAAGGCTCCTCTGTCATCACCAGAACCCTGCTCTGAAAACCCGTTGTTTCACACATAGATAACTCCTTGCAGAGCTAACACAGTCAATCACAATAACTGCGACTGCTTTTCAAATATGCACTCAGTCAAACGTGATTAACCCCCCTCTGGGGATATTTTTATGGCCTTGTGCCAACCGCCTGGTAAAGGATTAGGCTCATTTTGCGGGCAATGGTGTGGCGTCAGAGCCAGAGGCGGAGAACAAGCCACAAGAACTAGCTGATGGAGAAATCCCTGCCAATTTACTGCTAACCTTCAACGGGTCGTGAGATAAGGTGAGGCTGGATGTATATGTGTCTCATAATGGAGCCATTGTGCAGCTGGATAAATCTATCAGGAGGCTTGAGCTATGGCCCAGTTACTTTATTTATTGTTCTCTCTCTCTCTCTGTCAGATGAAAAGAAATGTGATATTATATTTACTCTGCCCTGCTCTGCTCAAAAGGCCTTGTGTAGTGAATGTGAGTGTATGTGTGCGTGGGTGAGTAGGTAAGTAGGCGCGCATAGAAGCATACATCAGGTCAGTGTAGTGCCCTTTAACTCCTGAGTGCTTCCATCTGGGCAAAACAAATTTTGAAAAAGAACAATGAAAGTTGGAGATATTTTCAAACCAGATCTATTTAGAGCATTGACCTGTTTGTTACCTCTTTGATTAACCTGTTGTTTATTCATGTCTAACTTTTTTGTTTGTCTTTTGGCATTTGTTCTCTGTAAATCACTCTGCAACTATGTTTTAAAGACTGCTACAAATGACCAATATGGATTTTTGCATCAGAATCATAGACACAGTCCACTAAATGATAATAATAACCATATAAAAATAACCATATGAACATACACTGTGATACTGATCAGTACATAATATGTAACCACCTGTTACATCCTTCATGTCAGAAAAAGACCATTCTGACTGGTCCAAATATATCAATTAGGGTTGTAACCAGAGATGGAAATTAGCACCAGCCCTCAGCCAAATGCTGGTAAAATATTAATCTACAAACGTTTTTAGATGAATAGATGAATTGTTTAATCTATAAAATGGCAAAAAGGAAAAAAAAAGAAAAATGGCCATCACAAGGCAGAGGCTCAGGAGACTTCTTAAAACTGCTGCTTTGTCCGATCAACAGTCCAAAACCCCAAAATATGCAATTTACAATTATATAAATCATAGAAAAGCAAAAAATCCTCTATTTGAGAAGCTGGAACCAACAAATGTTGAATGCTTTGACAATTAATTAATCATCAAAATTGTCGCTTGATTCTTTGTCAGTCAATTGTTTCTGCATTAATATCAGTCTTAACTTTCTGATGGCCTTAAAGCCATTATTATAATGTTAAATGTTAACATGATGACAAAGAACTTCCCTCCACGAGACAGTCGTTTACAGTATAATGACAGAGGACAGGAGCAGTCCTCTACACAAACACAGTCCCTCATAGTCTGAGCAGATTGGAGCCAGAGCTTACAGTTAAACACCACCACAGATCTGAAATCTGTGGGTCAACCGGAGTACACAGACACCATGCCCTCCACATCACTCCACAACCAAGACAGAGCTCCCTCTCAGCTCGCAGAGTTAGAAGTGAAAAACATTTAGTCTGAGTCTGCACAAAGAGAATTTTTAATGACAAGGTTCATAATAACAATATACTCAAGTGAGAGGGAGAGAAATGCAAGGCCATCGTATCTGCACCTAATGTATTCCACTGCCTCTGGAAGAGGTAAACAGGGCTAAATTGGATCTGAACAGGATCTGTATTGGTTTGCTACAGATGACATTGTGTAGCAGTTAAGATTTTTAATAAGAAATTAATAGCACCACAAAAAAAACAACAGCTCATTTACAAGCTAATGGAAACAAGTCTACCTGATTTCCTCTGAATATTGAGTAGGGGATAAAAATGCAGAGAGACAATAGACAAGGCCCTTATTCTGGTTCTGTGTGATTGTGTGTGCATATGTGTATGCGTGAGGCTGAGCGAGCAAGAGTGTCTTTTAAGCTTACTTTCAAAGCTGCACGCTGATCATGAATATTTAAAACTAGGCAGATATCTGAAATATAGTTTTGGTTCCGTGCCTTTTTTTTGCATGCTAAATAAGCAGTGCATTTTGAGCAAGAGCCACGGTATGAAAATAAATAGTGTCTTTGAAGCTGTGGCTCATTCACTATGAAGTGTGGTTTTCATCCCAAACATTTGTTGGATGAATTAAAAATATCAGAAAAACTGCATTTTAAATGATCAGGAGAGCGCTCCAGAGAGTATATATTATAAATGCAGAGTAAAGCCTTTTGGCTAGATCCAAACTGAAGAGATGCCTGCTGCACTGCTGCATAAGAAGGAAGGGTGAGTGGGTGGGTGGGGGTTGAGCTTTTTTGTTTGGCGGGTGGGGTAACTTTGAATCTCACTGTCTAATAGAGTCATTCCTGAGCTCTGAAGAGCTCTCCAAGGTGTTGGATATGAAAGGCCGTCTCTTTCTTCCACTCAAGCGTTAGCACTTCTCAAATTTTATTTCTGTGTCATGCACTATTCATGCTCTGGGTCTGTGTTGTGTTGCTCTGCAGGTGGTTGGGAGGAAGAGGAGGATGCAGATGAAATATGGATTATCTCCTCTCAGTGTCTGGCTAAGCCCCACTTTGCTGGCACCGCTGCTTTTCAATGTAGCTCCCCTCCCACTCAGCCAGCCAGCTGCAGGCCTAGCATCTGGCTGTTAACCCCCCACCCAGCCTTTAATCAACCAACCAAACACACACACACACACACACACACACACACACACACACACAACAAACATCTCTATCCATCTCCCCCCATGATGAAACAACCCCCCACCCTTGTGCATCAACTGCTGCTTTCTATGCGACAGGAAATGCTGACTTCTGAAGATTTAGGTAACCAGTAAACAGGATCTTGACCCAAAATAGCAGTTAACTGGAAGAGGAGTGATGACAGCCCACAGACTCTAAACTGTCCTATTAAGAGATGGGTCAGGGTAGTTTGGATGACAGATATCATCCAAATCCTGGTGAAGACATGACTCCCTACAGGAAGGAAATCTCAACCCAACCCTTCACAGCCCTCTGGGACACCAGCCAGAGCTGCTCCTAATCCTAAACCCACACCGCTCTACAGAGTCTGGTATTTGGCTTCTAGATATTACTGCACACTATGGATTTACATTAAAGGATCGTTCAGGTTTTTTTTTAAACTTAGGTGTTATTTTTGGCAGTTTTGGCCATCATTCATATTGGTAATAATAGTATTGTACTCACCAAGTTAGCTGCTGATATCTGGGAATGCATTAATATTACTAAAAAGATGTTGGGCAGGGCAGTCAGACCATCATACAGACTTTAAACAAACCTTCAGGTTAGCCAAACTTATTTGGAAGAGAAAATGAAGGCCAATGGTAAAGTTATTGCCCAAATATACCTAGACATCTGTTATGGTTTACAAATTTTACTGGTTCAACTTAGACCTACTGTACTGCCTTAACTGTGCACACACAGTTTTTTTTTTTGTGCAATGAGGGATTTGTGCATTTCAGATACTGCTGTAGCGATGCCGCTGTGTTCCCAGATATCAGCAATCGCTTTGGTCAGAACGATAGAAATGATGGCCAAAACTACAAAAACAACACCTAGTTTGTAATAAACCGGAATTATCCTTTAAGAGATAAAGAGTGTTTTCTTTATATTTTCCCTCTCAAATAACATTCTGTCGTCAAAGGACTCTACAGTAGATGACGCGGAAGAGACAGGCAGAGTTATTCTTCCAACTTGAGACATGTGTAACGTAATCAATTGAACAAAAGGTGGTTCAGCTCAACATGCATTATAAATGAGGAGTGCTCAAACATTTTTTGTGCTACAGACCGTCATTTGATATCATTCTGTCAGACCTATTGCTGAAGTTTCTACCCTGCCCATGAGGGGATGCCAGTTGTAAGAAGAGAAACACGTGATTATAATTGTCACATTTACACAGACTGCACTGAGGATAATTTGGAGTGAGTAATGAAAACATTTAACTATTGCTCATTTTACTGGGGACCCCCCCAGAACCTCCTCAAAGACCTATGGGGATCTCCAGACTCCACTTTGTAATAGATCCACAACACAACTATTTTAACCGAGGGGGACATGGGTAATCTAATAGTAATTATGAAAAGAACAACAGTCATCGCACACTTCAGTGAGTGGTGCTTTAGGCTAGTCCATAGCCAGAAGAAGCGACTGCAACAGCAGCTGATAGAGCCACTGCGCCTCCCCGTCTACAGCTGTGATTATCAGGAACACTGAGGAGCTTGTGTGTTTTTGTCTCTGTCAGACAGAGGATGTCCGGTGTGCGCCAGCCATCTGATTACCCACAATTCTGACCAAAATTCTAATTGACCAAAATACGGATACTTTCCAGGGTCGATGACCAAGGCTGTTTAGCAAACTTGCTGAAACCTGAAACCAGGACACAGTATGTTACTCACTCTTGTGTATTTGTGGCTGGAAACATTAGATTTATTTAAGAGCTGGTTGTATGGGTACTTTCCGATTCAAATCATCTACTGAAGTTCTTCTCAATGACGCACTTAACCTAACATTTGGAGTGGATAAATATCATCTGATAAATGGCACTGTACACCAACTTAAAACACTGTTTTGAATGTGAAACACTTACTATATCAAGTCGGCTGTGACAATGTCCTTAACCCTGGGTACTTCTTATTGTAATGGTAAGTGGTGTATTGCTGGCGTAGCATTATGGGCAATGTGGGAGCTGGGCAAACTGTATGCAGATGGGAAGGAAACACGGGTGCTCTTCACTTTCCTGCCGGCCGCTGTGGAATCCAACCCCACCCTGGTAAGCTGAATTTATAAAGAAAGAGGGCCTAACTAGTACAGTTCTGCATAAGTTCTACAATGCTGGTATTCTCAATATTACAATTATGGATGCTTTTTATGTCAGGAAAAACAGAAAATGCAGGAATTGAAAGAGATAATACATAGTCCCAGTTATCAGTGAACATCAGTGATGTTCTGAAGGAGTATAGCAGTTTGCTATTGTTGCGGTTGCAATTTAACCAATCCACCATATAAACAAAACAAAATGTCCATAGAAATTCAGTCCAAGTTCAGCCTACTTCAGTCCAAATTCATAGACTGAATAAACAGAGTGAACTGTTCAGAGCATGGTATGCGCCGTTGTGTGCTGCCCAACTGGTGCAGCCCTGACAAACATGTCAACTCTCCTGTAAGAAAGCAAACTTTAATGAGCATCCTCACCAGGGCAGAGGTTTAGTGAGGCCGCACCATCCGGAGGGTTCCTTACCTTTGCACCAGCTGGCAGGAGCTGCTTTGTGTGTGTGTGTGTGTGTGTGTAAATGTCTGGGGTGAGCAGAGGCCCCATGCTCTGGCCCACACAGAGAGTGGGGTCCACTCAAGGGGGAGCGGGCCTCTGTCTGAAGGGCTTAAAATAGAGCGGAGGGTGTGAGATGACTGCAGCCAGAAGTAGAGAGCTTTTGTCAGAAGAGGGGGGGGTTCAACAACTCTTACTGCTGTGCAATGAGTTCTGCAGCGTGCAAGTGGAGCCCAAAAATAACACACTACAATGCTGGATCCAGATCCTGATACAGACTCAGACACACACAAGGTCCTTTATGGTTAGAGCAAGACTGGCTGGAAAATCTTCCCAAACAGCATTTACAAATCCAGACACTAAAATCTTCTAATAAAGCGAGAATCGTGAAATTGTTTAAGGTGTGTTAGGAGCTCCTTATAGTAGGGTGAGGCAGCTTTCACTGCAAGTTTTACAGACTGAGACTCCTCAAGCTGCTGAATAAATTATAATTATTATAATAATCATAAAAACTTTCACTAGCTGTGGTCACAGAGGAACAGCCTTCATATCAGAGGTGGGCAAGGGTGACTGGCCAATATCTAATTTTTAATCAAAGTCTAAATATACTGGCTAATACACTGATGTTCTCTCTCTGTCAGCAGCAGCCAAACACTATGGCAATTCTGTCTTCTCTCAAACACACAAATCCGTGCATCCGAGCGCACACACACACACACACACCACTGCCACCGTACTTTTCTATTTGCGAGTCTAAAAAAATATTTACTGGACAGTGACAGCCTTTTCCAATAATCCTCCCTGAGAAAGAGCTGTAAGGAGCCAGCTTTGGCAAAAGAAAAGCAGGCACATAATCGAAAGCAAATCTTTCTCTGGGAAAATGGAATATAACCACGGGGCTTATTGTCAGCTTTACACTGCTAGAAAAGAGACAGATATGCAAGTTTCTGAAAAGGTCCTAGTCAGCTTTTCACACAGGATTGCAGAGGTTACAAAAGGACTGCGTAGGAACTGACTTGGAGGGCTGGACCGACACCAACAGCACCAACTACAAGACACGCTAACATCCTGTGCTTTTGTGGCCTTAGCATTGTCCTCTTCCTTTATGCCTCAGCAGGAATGTGAACTTCATACACAAAGGTGGTCTCTGACATATTGCAAACTGTGTAGGAAGCAACACTGCCCATTGACATACTGTATTCTTGAGGTGACATTACATGTCAATACACGATGCTCATGAAAAACTGTCCTATACTGTCCTTTTATGGAAAAAAAAAATATCGATGTGGTTAACCGTCAATAAACAGTTTTCCCGTTTACAAACGACTGAGCATGTGCCCGCAGCAGGGGGGTAAAAAAAAAAATGTCAGCGTTCAAAAATGAAGCAACTTGCTGTAAACCAGTGAAATTACTGTTTTGTGGGTAGAACTCGTCCTCGCATATCCAAAACCTTTTTACTACACGCCACACTTTGATAGACATCTGTAGGTTCTAGCTAGCTAACATGGCACATGAAACTCCAGTGATAAACGGCAGCTAGTAGCAGCGATAACACTAACAAAGACGACATGATGTTAGCTCTTGCAGGTAATGAGAAATGAACCATGTGTTGTGCCATAAACTGCGACCACCCTGCCGCTAGGGAGGTTTCTTTCTTGGGATACTGAACATTTTCCACCCATTACTTTAGCAAGTTGCGCAGTTTATGGCACAAAAACTACTTCTCATGTTGATTTCATAAACAGTTAGTCATCCTAGTTTCTTTTCTACCCCTGAAACCAATCTTTATAATGACGATGATGGCTCAGATGGTTTCTACCCTGCTGCACATAAAATGTTTGAGTAAACTCTCAATTCTTGGATTTAAAAAAAATCTACATTGGTCAAGCTCAGTCTTTTAAGTCAAATACATCTCCTGACATGATCTGACATGACACAGAGCTGATTTCTTTAAAAGTCAGTTCTATTCTACTCCCTTCATAGCCACATAGGTAAAAGGGTTTGTCATCAAAGCCAGCAGGCAGTGTTTCTGCAGCTTTTATGTGCACTGGCTCAACACCTGACTCCTCTGGTCTGACTCAGCTCAGCCAAGCAGGTGGCTCCTTAATCAGAATGAGTTCGTGTTTGACAGCAGAGTTTGGAACATGGAGAGAGACAACCCTGACGCCGAAAGGGACTCACTCCATATCCCCTGCCTGAGACATCCCCAGATTTCACTGCAATTACTCTGAGCATCTGCACACTATCCAGGCTGCAACCACCTGAGCACTGTGGTGTGGAGCATCGTCCTCTCACTAAGGCTGGCAGAGCTGCAGGCCCGGTCCCTCTGCCATAGCCATTTCAGCAAATAAATAAGATATGCAACAATTGTTTCACTTCTAATTCAGGACTCTGGTTGCACCCTCATTTCATTAGGCTGAAATTCGGACTGAGACAAAGAGAGACAAGACAGGGCCATAAGCATTGCATGCCAGGCAGAGGTTAGATAGATAGCAGACAGGCACCATCCAATAACAAAATGAACACTCGATCTTATTTTGGAGGCCTGGAAACATTGGAGTTGTGTTTTTCTCTTCAATCTGAGCAGATTTTTATCTAACCACTAAACTGCTGTGAACAGATCGACTGCTTGCTGGAATGCCCCAGTCATGGTGAATATTTCATATGAAGCCTATTGTTGTCTGCCCCACTGGGGCCTCAGCAAATGGCCCAATGAGGGAGAAAACACTGGAGTGGATTCCACAGACCAAAGCCCATTAGTCCACTTGCCTCAGGAAGGAACTAGACAATATCTCAAAATGATGAAAACAACTTTTTCAGGCCAGCGATGCAGTGAACAAAGACTAGAAAAGGATGATATCTGAAGACCTCTGCTAAACTTGCGGAATGTATCAAACAGGGAACAGCCTGTTCCAGATTATGATTCAAGGATGCAAAGAAAAACTGTACGCAGCACCACCACAAATGATTCTCTGCACGCTGGGAAAGAAAACGATGACTCTCACTGTTTACACATAACTTACTGTGTTGTGTAATAAGAAGCCAACGGTCCCCCACCCTAAAAGCCTCAAAAACACAACCCTGAGAAATATTTCTTCCAGATTCGATGCCCACACGACACAACAAGAGTGATGCTGTATCACATCATCTGTGTTGACTGTAGGCTGTACCACAACAGAAGCCATACTGTGAGACTGGTCTATGGGAAAGCAATATTGTAATGTTTATTTTCCAAACACAACAAATATGTCACCAACTTGATAATGAAACAGCTACTGTGTGTTGCTAAAAGATTGCAGAGAACCACAAAACTTAACTCAGGTTCGATTTCAAAATCCTAGTTTTAATATACATGCAAATTGTAATGACACTAATAATATTAAAAAAAATGATACGTAGGAATTTTAAAGTGAAACAAATTGTGCGGGAGAGATCAAAAATTCCTCTGGGACTTAAAACTAAAAACATGGTACAATCAAGATATGAACTTGAGAATGACGAGTAATGCAATATATTGTTCTGACCCATTCCTCCCACACAATCTCCTTGCAGTCACCAGCTGGAAGAAAAGCCAAGCTAGAGATGAGGACATCGGTTAGTCTGGGAAGCGGACAGCCTTGAATCACCAGCAGCCATTTAGCGAGTCAGTGAAAGACCTCTCAGAACAATAGCAAAGTTGCTAAACTGCTTCGCTGCCCAGCAGGGCATCACACCACAGAAACAGGGCAATGATATCTGGCACATAACTACTTTACTTCAGCAGAGCAGACACCTTATCAGCCAAGGCCAGAAATCATAAACCCTACCAGCACACCCAACTCGGCCCTGTCTCGGCCCACATCTGCCCGTGCTAGATGCAGAGCCTGTGCAAAGGAATAACCTTTATATATAAGTACTATTTTTTCTGAACATTCTGTGGCTACACATTGCAATACATACAATAGATGAAAGGGAGCTAAAAGTCGTTGAAACTACAAAACCTAAAGTGTCCCACAACCAACAACATAGACAGAGTAGATTTCCCCTGTGTGTGCATGTGCGTGTTTCGAAAGTCAAAGTGATATGGGGGTGTTATAAATGCCACTTCAACACTGCACGCCAAGAGAGAAGCCACGTGGTGAACGGACTGCTATTTTCCCCTTCAAATTCCTAACATGTTGTGGAGATTAGAGAGCAATTCTGTGGAATTCTGAGCCCCATATGGTGACAAGGTGCTCACATCTCCCCCTATTAGAGGTTCCTTTTCCTTGCCAGGAGCTCCAGTAATTGTTCTAAAGCCAAAACAAAGATTAAGCAACAGAGAGGAGCCAAGAGGAGGCCAGCAGTTTGTAGTGAAATAATGCTCATTTTAGTCAGAATGGTTAAATCTCCTCTTATCGGCTGCTCCAAGAGTAGGCCCTGGACTGTAAAGTAGGTAGGGGAGGATGGAGAGGGGGCAGGGGGAGGGGCCCGTCACATGGATCATGACTCATTTGAGGTATTAGAATACTGCTGTTCCAGTTTCCCAAATCGCCTCTATAGACTTGCGGGACAAAACTTAATGAGTCAGCCCTTGGACACTTTGAATGAAAAGATGGTGGCATTCCCGATTCAATCTGCAGTGAATCCAGGAAATAAGCAATAAGCCCTTATTATGCAAATCTCAGGAGTTTTACGGGAAAAGCCCCAACCTGGCTGCAATCTATAGAGGACCTTGTACCTGTGTGAGTGCTCAGCGACGTCGAAGACGATTAGCAGCTATGATCGAGCGTTTACTGAGCTACCTTACTAGAGCATAGCAGCTTCGGTAATGGCATCAACAAACCCCCATTGAGGCTTTTCTGAAGTAACATCAAAACAGATTCTTTGCACATCCAGCTTGAATTAGGTTGTCACAGTGTGAGAAATTAGTCTCTGTAACTGTCTGTGTGCATGGCTGTCATATTTCATCACACCCGTTGTTTCACAAGACCAGCCTGGCGACAAACACAAAAAACAGGCCCAGCAGACATTAACATAAAACATCATCTCTGCTGGATTCCAGTTTGACATCAGACGGCCTGAAAGAGGCATGAAAGAGATATCATTCCTTCGGGCCACAGCCTCCTGAGTGTCGTCACCAAACCGATCCAAAGCAGTTTGTTGCATCATCAAGGCTGCCCTGCTTGTTCGAGCCGGGATATTAGCGAGAGAAAACACAGCGCTGACTGATTGGGACTCCAACAGCCCCATTAGCGAGGCACGTTCCAGAGGCATGCAACAATTAAGGCAGCTCTGCTTGCCAGGGAACACTAGAAGATCCACGAGCAGCCAAATGCTCATCAGTCAAAGCAGCCAAGCTGAAACCCCAAGCCAAAAGATGTAACTTCTAGAGAGAAAAAAATCTAACTAAAAATCATATTGACTACAGTGATTCTGCTGCACGTTTACCATCGCCTCATTATGAAACATGCTCATAGGCATCCCAAAAACAATATTCTAATTCCAATTAAAAGAAAGATGCACTTTAACAAATCGGACCTACTGTGACACCAGGGAGAAGTAGTGGAGAACTAGTATACAGTGGGGCAAAAAAGTATTTAGTCAGCCACCAATTGTGCAAGTTCTCCCACTTAAAAAGATGAGAGACCTGTAATTTTCATCATAGGTATACCTCAACTATGAGAGACAGAATGAGAAAAAAAAAATCCAGGAAATCACATTGTCTGATTTTTAAAGAATTTATTTGCAAATTATGGTGGAAAATAAGTATTTGGTCAATAACAAAAGTTCATCTCAATACTATGTTATATACCCTTTGTTGGCAATGACAGAGGTCAAACGTTTTCTGTAAGTCTTCACAAGGTTTTCACACACTGTTGCTGGTATTTTGGCCCATTCCTCCATGCAGATCTCCTCTAGAGCAGTGATGTTTTGGGGCTGTCGCTGGGCAACACGGACTTTCAACTCCCTCAAAAGATTTTCTATGGGGTTGAGATCTGGAGACTGGCTAGGCCACTCCAGGACCTTGAAATGCTTCTTACGAAGCCACTCCTTCGTTGCCCGGGCGGTGTGTTTGGGATCATTGTCATGCTGAAAGACCCAGCCACGTTTCATCTTCAATGCCCTTGCTGATGGAAGGAGGTTTTCACTCAAAATCTCACGATACATGGCCCCATTCATTCTTTCCTGTACACGGATCAGTCGTCCTGGTCCCTTTGCAGAAAAACAGCCCCAAAGCATGATGTTTCCACCCCCATGCTTCACAGTAGGTATGGTGTTCTTTGGATGCAACTCAGCATTCTTTCTCCTCAAAACACGACAAGTTGAGTTTTTACCAAAAAGTTCTATTTTGGTTTCATCTGACCATATGACATTCTCCCAATCCTCTTCTGGATCATCCAAATGCTCTCTAGCAAACTTCAGACGGGCCTGGACATGTACTGGCTTAAGCAGGGGGACACGTCTGGCACTGCAGGTCCTTGGCGGCGTAGTGTTTTACTGATGGTAGCCTTTGTTACTTTGGTCCCAGCTCTCTGCAGGTCATTCACTAGGTCCCCACGTGTGGTTCTGGGATTTTTGCTCACCGTTCTCGTGATCATTTTGACCCCACGGGGTGAGATCTTGCGTGGAGCCCCAGATCGAGGGAGATTATCAGTGGTCTTGTGTGTCTTCCATTTTCTAATAATTGCTCCCACAGTTGATTTCTTCACACCAAGCTGCTTACCTATTGCAGATTCAGTCTTCCCAGCCTGGTGCAGGTCTACAATTTTGTTTCTGGTGTCCTTTGACAGCTCTTTGGTCTTGGCCATAGTGAAGTTTGGAGTCTGACTGTTTGAGGTTGTGGACAGGTGTCTTTTATACTGATAACGAGTTCAAACAGTTGCCATTAATACAGGTAACGAGTGGAGGACAGAGGAACCTCTTAAAGAAGAAGTTACAGGTCTGCAAGAGCCAGAAATCTTGCTTGTTTGTAGGTGACCAAATACTTATTTTACCGAGGAATTTACCAATTAATTCATTAAAAATCCTACAATGTGATTTCCTGGATTCTTTCCCCCCATTCTGTCTCTCATAGTTGAAGTGTACCTATGATGAAAATTACAGGCCTCTCTCATCTTTTTAAGTGGGAGAACTTGCACAATTGGTGGCTGACTAAATACTTTTTTGCCCCACTGTATACACACATCCAACTTTTCAATATGTATGGCAAAGACAGATGAAAGACAGATTTCCTCAATAAGTCACCAAGGGAGCATTAATCCAGTATGCAGGTATCTTATCCACAGGGGACAGAAATGTGTTTAGTCACAGTGATGGTAAAGTCTGTCTGTGGCAGAGTTCTCCTGGCTATACGTTTGGGGGTTTTTTCACATGCTCCTCAGAGAGCGAACAAGAGCTTCAGCACTACGGAGTGGCTGACCCACTTCAGAACCTCACTGCACAATACTGCAGTGCTGCCGCTAGCAAAGTTCACAAACACTGCCAAATACACACAGCACACAGGAATTCATACATAGA
Organism: Macquaria australasica; assembly: GCA_005408345.1. Taxonomy (NCBI): domain Eukaryota; kingdom Metazoa; phylum Chordata; class Actinopteri; order Centrarchiformes; family Percichthyidae; genus Macquaria; species Macquaria australasica. The sequence continues at coordinate 365,851 of SEMN01000081.1, forward strand.
ATCATCTGTAACATTCACTCAGCATCCTCAATGCAGAAAAACACAGAAACACGCAGCCTCAGTATAGTAAACATACCAAAGAAACCTAGTTTTAAACTCCATCTTGCAGACTTCAGCTCCTCCCTGGAAAGGTTATCTGCAGTGAAAATGCAGAGAAAGTCTTTCTCTGCAGCACCTGCTCTAGACCCTGCAGACCTCTGCACCGCTCAAACCCAAAACAGGGGAGGCTGAACATAATATGCCCAAGTTTGACTTTGAAACAAACTGGCACCAAGGTTTGGGAATCTACGTACTCAGGAAAAGAAAGAGTATTCAAAGTAGTAAGGACTTCTCAAAGTGCACAGCTGTAGCAGAGGAGCGGCAGGAGCGTTCAGCCGAAAGGGAAAGTTAATTAGGTTTGTTGGTGTATGTTGGATAGAGAAGACAGGAGGTTTGTTTGCCACAGAGACTGGAGTACAGCACAACAGCAGCAGCTTGTGGCTCCAGGGCTCCAGGGTCGGAGGGCTGGGGACACCATGCCAGTCCTGCTGCCTGCAAGCCTCAGATTGCAGAGCATGGACAGAGGCCTGTAATTTCAGATCGGTCTCTGTGCACGTGCCCACTGTGATTTCCACACCGCAATGTGGCAGGGGACACGACAGCTTTCCCTTTGAAGGCCGTCCCGCAGATTTAGTATCCAACTCTCAGCCCCTGCTGCGTTGACCATATTTCAGGGAGACTGGTTGGAATAATTCTGGACTCTTTGGAGAACACAGGCAATTTGTCATTGCTAATATAGCAGAACATGAATTTGCATATTCATCATTTGTAAAAGTGTAGCACTACAAAAAAATACAGCAGTAATGAATTATTTAGGGCTGAAACCCACAATGTTTTTTAATCAATATATCAGGATCAAAGCACTGGTGAAACACTGAAACTGACACATTTGCCATGGTTGGATACACTCCCCATACTCTGGCACTGAGAATGTTATTTTAATTTATAATATTTTTTTTAGGTCACACTCATCATGCCCTCATGCAAATAATGCACTATGTTTACTAAACATTTACATTCCATAACTCACAATCATGTTATCCGGTTGGTAGGATTGGGCTAATATGTCAATATACTGTGAGAATGACAGAGATTTTTCAGCTGGAGGTAGCTATTCCTTTGCTTTCCCTGGTTGTGTGCAGGTCGGCAGCAATATTGGATTTACAGGATTTGGCATCAATGTAATGATGTACATTGATCAGTCAGGTATTTGATTCACTGGATCAGCAAGCCATTTCCATTTGATTATTTTATTTATAAATGGTTTCTCAGTCCAATTTTCTACATTACTGACCTATGTGCGACAGAGCGTGCACTCACACACATGTTAGGATACACTACTGTCCTATTTGCCAGTATCTATGTGCATCAACAGGTAGAACAACTCCAGAAAAGCAGCAATTTTATCACAGCTGCTTCCCAGGTAGGCATATTCCCGCTCCCATACCTTGGCTACTTCATCTGTCTGTATGGCGTGTCTGATGTGTCAAATAACACAACACTATATGACATTGCTGGTGTGTCTTGCACTTAGGACCACAGAACAAAAACAAATTGTCATTTTCCCACTTAAAACGTTTCCTAACTGTAGAAAGTACAATCTGAGTTCATTGCTGCAGGTAGTAAAGCACTCAGCACACTTCACTTTCATCACCATTAGCAGTACAAGACCATAACAAGGCCTTGTTAAAGTCACAACATGAACGGCGTGAGAACATGACGGATCAAGGAAAGGGTGCAGTCAGTCTGGTCTCCCGTGACTTCTGGCTCACCGGTAAGTGACGCTTGTGCAAAGCACAGGGAGGGCAATGAAACATGTTCTGCTGGCTAGTTACAGACACCAGCAGCCTTAATTAGCACCAGTGTTTCAGGGACATTATGCTTCAACGACTATGGATAAGTGACACAGGGAAAACAGTGGAGGTGGATTATGGCTTGGAGCAAACTGAGGAATGAGTGCTCCCATCTGAGCATTCGAGTCTGGAATGTAGCTGCTCCATGACCCCAAAAACACTCCCCCGTGTTCCCTTGTGGCCTGAACAACAGAGGCTACTCCCCCCCCCCCCACACCCACACACACACTCAGAGCTGGATTCCAGAGAGACAGTGCACAAAACAGGCGAAGAGTGGATTTATTGCATTAAGTCTCTCTTAACTGTACTAGAATATAATGGAAAGAATTTGGGAACTCAAGGAGGTCTGTGTCAACAGGCCTTGCTTGCTTAACTTTGAGAACGTCGCAGGGTTTAGTGCACTTTTTTCCACGTCCTAAATCTGAGGAGGTAAAAAAGAAAAAAAATAACATGCCTTAATACAGCTGCTGACCAACCAGGATGTTAAATTGAGACCCTCTTTGAATCTCTAAGGATCCAGGAAAGCAGCTTGGTAACCAACGGCAACTTAGAACAGCCATAGGGAAATAAATACCCATTTGAGTGTAATGGCGATGGCAGCCAAAGGTCCACTTAGGAAAATATAGGCTGCGATTCTTCAGCACTGGTATGTTTTAGAGGCAATGTACTTGCAGTCTTCCACAAAGTCTACAAGCACAGTTAAAAGCACCGACATTGGCTGATGTACAGAGGTTGGAGCCATTTATGTCACTGTCTGCCTTTTTGAGACATGTACAAGCCCAAATAATGATGGAAAACGAGTTGTTTTAGTGGCTCAGTAGCTAATGTACCCGCGGCATCAGGTCATGACTGTCCTCTCTCTCAGACACTGACACTCTCCCAGGATATTATTATCTAATAAAGCAAAAATGTCATTTAAGCTGCTACATGTAGAATGATACATCAATACATCGTTTACAAATTAATTCTGATAGCAGAGTATAATGGCTGTAGACAGAGAAAATAGGTTTATTTTGTTCATGTTCATTCTGTGTCCCTCTAATCGTGCAGGACTGAGATACAGCACAAAGAATTTTAGTTTCATGTCTACTGTGGCTCTACTGGCCTGCGATTGAATCCTGACACAACCCTTTCTCTCCAACTTTCGGCTGCCCCTCTTCTGAAAAAGAACACACAGCTACGATGTCCTATTACCAAACTAAAAGCTTGCTTGGCTGGAGCAACAGGATACTGGCAGCTCTAAAAGCCTACACCATGGGGCCAGGATTGTACACTCTCCAACCCGGCGCAGAGTGTTAAGTACAGCACCTTCCACGGATGGCTGGCACCTGTCCCTCCATATCCGCAGACCTGGTTGGCACAGATCAACACTGCACCACGCTCCACTTCACAGCCTATTACACATTCCAAACAAATTAAATATGAAGGGATGTGATGGGGCGAGATGGTATTTTCGTGGAGCCTCAGCAGCCAGCGCAGGCCACGCATGCGGTAGAGGTTCATTAGACAGCTCAATAGAGCCTTGTGGAATGTGCGAGGAGGCGCATCACTCCATTGTTCACTGGTGGCTCCTCTGGGAATGGGCTGAACACATATTAAGAGAAGATGAGGAGATGAGTAACAGTGCTGTGCCATCACATGTAATGGCATATGACAGCCAGCCCAGTGTCTAGATGCCTCTATTGTAGAAACCATTGAACTGTACAAACCGTTGTCTGCATGGAGAATCAGCACTGAGAATGCCAGGGACTCGTTTATCTTTCCCATTTTAGGAGGTTCTGCTCCTGGTTTGGCTGAACTCTTGCCACTGGTTAGCATAATGTTTGTGTGCAGGAACCCGGAGCTGCGGCTGCTATAGCTGAGGCTGCCTGTAGCAGGGGCCACTGTGGCCCCAAGGCCGGTCAGCTTACAGTGGTTTGGACTTTCCCTCTCACTCTTTCCTCCTCTATCGTTCTCTTTTATTTTTCTCCCTGGACCCAAGCCATCAGCAGTAACAACCACTATTGTGTGTCGTGAGGTTCAGAGCAGCATTCTAATGAAGTGCCGGACCTCATCAGAGCACTTCAACCGCCAGCGGGTCAGTAACAGCCAGTCCTCACTTCAAACTCCCTGCAGGCTTTGTGACTGAGCTCTGAGTAAGCAAAACATGGGTCTACTACTGTTAGATATACTGGTCAGATACAGTGGCACTATATGAGCCTTTTGCTAAAAACAAATAATCACAGTTCAAATAAAAAAAAACAGTTATTGATACTTCAGGATTATCTACACTTATTCAATATAACGTCTACATTGCAATTATGAGTTTCTCGCCTATTTGACTGCACCTGCTGATGAATGTTACCTTATGTGATCAACATTTTGGTGAATTTACATAGACTTCCTATCTATCAATGTATACTGCACAGTGGAATACATCTCTCCAGGTTTGTGACAAAAAGTAAAAGTTGGAGACACACGTTAATGTTAACACAATAGGTTTGTCTTACAGATGAACACAGATGCCAATAGATGTGCTACACGTGAGCAGAGACAGCTGGTCGCAGGTGTATGCCTCATCCAACTAGTCACTGTTTCAGACCCACAAATATGGCAACATTTAGTCAGGTAAGTATGACATGACATATTTGATGAAATACTGAATTCATTTTTCTCCATTTTGATTTGAAATGTATCCCGGTTACTGTACACATCTGTAGCTGGTAGCTTCCATCAAAAAATATCAGTTTTCAAAAACCCAAATGACTGTGATGACTCCTTACAGTAGTTGAACTAAATAAACCAGAGATGCCTCATGCAAGCTCCTCACACTGCCACATGTCAGTGCAATCTGAATGGTCAGCCGGCACTGATAGAGCCCTACTAAAGAGCTGTCAGGGGGAATCATTAATCCCAAAAGGCAGCATGAGACAGATGGTACGATGATGATGGAGGATCGATGCTCTCCCCGGCATCCCGATTGCCCAGAGGCAGGAAGTGGGCTAATCCCTCATAAGAAAGTTCCAGACTAAACACGCAAGAGGAGCCTGAGCCATCTCCCGCTCCCCCAGCCCCCACAGCTGTGCATGTACTGCCTAATACAATGTGGATGGTACTGGAGGGGGTTAAAGAAAGAGAAAGGGAGAAGTAGGGAGGCATTTGTTCCTGCGTTTCTGGTTGAGGGAAGCTTTAGGAGGACTTTGACCTTCCCCCTCAGGGCCCCTCTAAGAGGTCCCCAGCTGCAGGACAAAGGGGGTGGAGCCTATATGAACTATACATAACTGTCAAAGAAGTCCCAAAAGGGAGGAAGGAATAAAAGGGAAAGAACTTCCCCAGTACGGTCTTCAGGGACTCTGAATGGTCTTATGCTCCATTCAAAATAAATAGCACATATCATATCAATTAATCCACTAATCCTATGGGCTATCTTGAGTACTGTTTATGTTCCTGCAGTCCATCTAATGCTCTTGAAGGATTGTTTTCTTCCCCTAGTGGAAATTATATCTTTACTATCAATATTATGCTAAGACAGTTACTGTATGGTCCAGTCTGGTCGTCAATTCAGCCACAGCACCTCCATACAACAACACTCACATTGCCAGCTGTTTTTCTATAATACAGAGGCTGATAAAATGGGAATTTGCAGCCCATGGTGTCATCAATCACTGGCATTAAGGATCACCGGGGTCCTCATTCGTCCATGGTGTTGCCCAAAGAACTGTCATATCTGCAACTTTAACCACAGTCCCTGCAGGAAAGCCAATTACAGTGGTGACACATGCAAACACACACACACACACACACACACACACACACAAGCACAAGTATATGCACCGGAAAATTTGCACATACACATGCATGCATACAAACACGTGGCAGCATATTGGCTCATTAAGAGTCCTTTTCTTCTTCGGTGACCCTCAGACCACGCCTGTATGAAACTGCCTTTAATCTGTTCAGTAACTCTGTTTTGACCATCATTAGCGCTACAAACATCTTTTGTCAGCATCACTAACAATCAGACCTGACTGATCATGGTTTCATCTCAACAGGAAAGTGGTGTTTATATCTCTTATATCACAGCATCAGGTTGTGTAATAACCAAACTGTTGCCATTATGTAATCACACCGCCATTAGGATGTGAGATTATCTTGTAAATATTGCCACTATAATAATTACAGGCTTGATGTGCCCGCAAGCACAACTTAATTTCAAGTGAGTTCTACTTCTTCCAGCTTTCTGGTCAGCCTCTACCACTGTCTGACTGAGCCTCTTGTGCTTTCTCCGGAGCAAGTAGCTTTCTTATCTACCAGATCGAAAACATGGCTCTTGTTGCAGGCTTCCAGCAGCACAAATAGGGAGGTGTTCATTGGACACAGTCAGAGAACCATGAATCCCACTCCCTTATAAACAGGGCTACTCTGTCCGTAGCCTGCAGACAACAAACACTGAGTAAATAAGCCGAGGATCCAATTGATGTTCCTCTGTAGCCTCCTGTGTGTGTTTGTGTGTGTGTGCGTGTGTGTGTGTGTGTGTGTGTGTGTGTGTGTGTGTGTGCATTTGTGTGTTGAAGGGAGAGTGGGCTGACACCATGTCTACACTTCACCTCTGGAGAATTTAACGTATCTGGCAGCAGAAAAAGCACAACAAACTCTCAATCAGCCAAGTAGTCATTAACAAGTGACTGAAAGTTAATTGTACAAAATGTAAACCAGGGAAACACGATGTAATGTTTAAGGGTGTGCATGAAATATATGCATGCAGGATTCATTCTGTATGAACCCTGCAAACATTTTTTATAAAAGGCACGCTGTAGAGCTGAATAGGTAGAAGAAGAAAAAAACAACAGCTCTAGCAAGATAATAAGCTGCCACCTCATTAATGCGCTGCTTCTTCTCCCCAATGCCGTTTCCAAACATAGCAGTATGAAAGCATCCATCTCCAGCACCCCTCGCACCCCCTCCAGCCTTCCAATTTACTGCCACTCACCTTTTTTTAATTCCATCAGCGTGATGATGAAAGCTGAAAGAGCATTATGCTGCTCACCAGTGGTCAGACAGTGAGCGAGCGAGTGCAGGCCTGCATCGGTCACACTGTCAGCCAGCCAAATGGGTTAGGACAGACAGAGGGGAAGCCAAGGCAGAGGGGGTGGGGGATCTGTAGTGCCAAGGGTTGAGTGGCATAGACCCCTAATGCTCCACAGAACACAACCACAGAGTAAACACCAAAAACCTGAGGGTGTGTTCATATGATACAGAGCAAGAACATACAGTGTACTATATATAGTCAAGTGGAATACTTGCTGGGGTCCAATAGGATTTACACATATCTTAGTGTTTGTTTTAACCCAGTTGTCTGGTATAGCGTTACATCAGGAGATTTCAGATAAAGTAAACCAAACTAATAATAATGATAATAATAATACAAAAAAGAACTAGAGTAATTGTAGCATAGTTTTTAGAAGGATAGTACTGTATATGACTATCACAATATACAATATAAAATAGGGGTGCAATAATTATTTTCATGCAGTCAATTAAGCTGTGGATCTTTTTTTTAGATAAACTGAACTGAAACAATGGTCAATTCATCAATTAATAAATCGACAGAAAATAAATTGGAAGCAATTTTGATAGCAAAAATGCCAAAAATTCACTGCTTCATACTTCTCAAATGTTTTTTGTTTTGTCTGTTTTCTGACAGTTTATGGACAAAACAATTAATTGATTGATCAAGAAAGTAATTTGCAGATTAGTCGACAGTGAAAATAATCATTAGTTGCGACCCTAAATTTGTTAATTGCTTAGTCTAAAAGACTTTAAAAAATTGTGAAAAATGCCCTAAACAATTTCCCGGAATCCAAGGTGGCATCTTCCAATTGCTTGTTCTGTCTGATCAATAGTAAAGAATAGTGAAAGATTTTTGATTTTAAACATATAAACCAAATCCTTACATTTGAGAAGCTGCTATTTGGCTTTTTGAAGAAAGCAGCATTCAGCAAAGACATAAAAATAAAAAATCATTATAAGAACACTGAGGTAATGAAAAACTTGATATTGAGAATGAAAAATTATGATACCATGCATAATAAAGCTTTTTCCCCCAATAATACATCTGTTTGGTACTTCAGTTAAATAAATGACAAAGAAGTATTTCCAAACTATTTGACTGAGCACTATATGCTGGACTGAGGAGCACATACATGAAGGGTGCTGAGGGTGCCATATGGATGGCGGAGGGGTAGTTATCATGTAGAAGTACATATATGGTCTCAGCTGCTCACATGTAAATTCAGTTCAGGTTACTTAAAACCAAAAACAGGCGCCCAGTGGAAGAAGTAGGTGGGTAGGATGGCACGCAGGCGGCTCTCGGGTGGATCGAGGGCGGGTCGGCAGATACCGTCACATGTCAGGCCATGTTATGTCATGGGTCGTACGATAAGAGCAGCCATGGGAACAGTATGGGAAACATGGCGAGTATGGCCAGGCTGTGTGACGGGAAGGCCATCTGGTATCACCAGTCACCTCCACCATATGATCGCGCCTCTTTCAAGACCCTCTCGCCTTCAAATCACAACAGCACTCATGGACCCCCCCCCCTTCTCCCATCCTGCACCCAACACCCTTGCATTGATGCAATCTTCACAGCTATTGACCGTGCATATGTTTCCGGTCATTGGCATTATTCTTGTATGACCTCCACTCCCCCAAACAATGCCACTCTTCATGCTCTACATGTCGTCAAATACTGATCTGCACAAAAATCTTCTGCAGTCACAAAAGGGGAGCCTGAAGAAAAGGAATGGAAAAGAATATGCAAGGACGGTCGAGCTGTCATACAAAAACACCCCCGCAGGAAAAAAAGATGGAGAGAAGTTTGACAGATTTTTAATTTCGGTAAGAAATCAAACAGCATCGGAGAGGGGGGGCACGCTCAGTTGCTGCAGCTGAAAGCCCCACTAGCTGTCAGGAATCTGGCAGTAACCCGCAGTCTGAAGACAAGACCTCCTTTAGTCTTTGGCTGAATCACTGATAAATTATTTTGTTATTCAGACGGGTCCTTCTAGCTTGCGGAAGAGAAGTAAAGTCACTTTTTTGATAGACCTTGGCAAGATGATGACTACTGGATTATTCATAATGTTTTCCTTTCTCCTTCACGACAAATCTCTTCTTCTATTTTTCATAAGCAGAAGATGCTACGGTCTCTGCAACTAAATTCAGAGGATTTGGGCGCTACCCTGCTGGTGTAAAGTTCTAAAATAAAGACCAGTTTATATTTAACCCCCACCCACCCCACCCCCACTAATTGAGGGCTATGCAGTAATCTTCAGTGGGCTAAAACTCATTTACCATAAGCTCTGCTGCAGCATTAAGATGAGGTCAAGGCAGATCAGCATTTCTCTCATCTCCAGTAGCTATCTTCTACCACTAGCATCTCTACAAGCTGTCTTCTGAGTATAAAAACTGATTTTAAGCTATTAAGGGACATATAGAGTACAGTATAGAGCATCACTGTTAAAAGTGGCAGCTAGAGGTTCAAATGACAACTCCTGTTCCAAACTGATCTTAAAGGCTCAACAGAGACAACTGAGCAAATGCAAGAAGAATGACAACCAAAACAACCAACAGTCCACTTATTTCTTAAGTGTGACTTGAACACACGTTGACCCCCTTTTCCCTGCAGCACTGCCCAAGCAGGTGCTCCCTAGATGAGGAATGTCAAGCTGAGTTGAAAAGGTTGCGCCACGATGCCGGCCTGCCCTGAAGTATGCCAACTATCTTGGTATTTCGGGGGTCACGAACATAGGAGAGATCCTACACCTCCCCGACCTATTTTGGGATGCATCTGGAGAGGACATACTCTCATGTTGTTAACATGCATTTCATCCCATTCACATAATCCAAACCAGGATTCCAACAGGCAACTTTTGCCCTGCTTTTGATCTATCGGCTCACACTTAAGAGTACAGCCTTATCAAAACCAAGGAATGGAAAGAACAAAGAGTGTGTGAGGGAGAAAAACAGCTTCTTTCTTTGGCAGAGGCTCCTCCATTTATCTGATGGCACTCATCCACGTGGGGCAACTGTTAACGTATTATTATCAGAGCAACATGGAGAGCTGACAGAATGTTTTTGTCTGCCAGACAGGGGTTTAGTAACTCCACCCCTCTCAGCCCGGCGGAAGAGAGCGGCACTGATGAGAAGTTGACCTTATTCAATCAGATTTTTTCCCCTCCACTTTCTTTCTTTCTTTTTGGATGTCTGTCTTCCTTTTTTGTGCATCTGAGCGCTGCCAAGCTTGGCGGGGAAAAGAGCGTTGTGATGGTGTAGGCTGCCTGTGGATGCGCTTCAAACACAGGGAACACTTCCAATAATGTATGCACATCATGCCCTGGTACGCACACACCCACACAGACACAGTAACACACCCGCAAGAGCTAACAAAAGCACATTCCTGCGGTATCTGTGCAAGTGAAAGACAAAAGGGTTTAATGCCATGTCTCTCACACAATTGGCACTACAGCCCATAGGCTATAAATCCTGGCCTTGGCTCATTCAGAGCCTCGCAGGCGATGATCAGGGACAAACTTTCACTACTTCACTGCTTGTCCCAGGATCACACCAGTCATTCTATAGGTGGTAGTGACACGTCTGAACCCATGAATGTGTCAGGGAACTCATAAGGCACAGCACTGCTTTACTGCAAGGCAGCTCACACACATACATTACACACACACAGGACCAGCACTAAACATATCTCATGGTCATGACTATTTACATCATGAAATGGTCACTAAGTGGTGGAAGTAGGCTACATAGTCCTTATTATTATTGTATACATGCATGAATACCACATACACACAGACTACACATCCATATGTGCACACACATTACACACACGCGCTATCTTCCTGAAGGACATCGATAAATCTGAGAATCTCTGCTCTCATGTAGGCTATTAAACTGCGTGAAAAAAGCAACATAAAAGACATAAAGAGTGATGTTCCACAAAACAAAACAACAACAAAATCCAAACAATGAGGAATCAATCAGGAGGAGGAGAAAGACAAGAAGAGTCAGAGAGGCTGAAGATACGATGAGAGGAGAGAGAGGAGACCGGCAGGCACAGCAACACTAACCTGTTTTACTTCAGCAGGCATGGTCCAAAATCCCCCCCTTCGTTCCCGAAAAAATAAAAACCTCCCGGGGAAATGTGTGACAACTATTTCCTTCGCTCGGGAAAAGTTCTCCTTTCCCTCCTCTCCTCCTCTCGTCTCCTCACGCTTTCCTGGTCTATTTACGTTGAGTTTACCCCCCGTTAGCGCAGAGGCAGCAGCTCAGACGCAGGCAGCCATCCTCTACTCAACTGTGTCAAGTCCGACAGAGTTAGCAAGAGGAATACAGGAAGTGTGGCAGTGTGCGTTTCAAAATAAAGGCGCAGCTATTACACACGCTCGCAAAAGACAGCTTCAACCATGTTTGTCTAACCTAGCAAAGAAAGCAGCATACCAAACTACTTACAAATAACCTAGTAGTCATTGTTAATAGTAGTTAATAGTACATGCTATGTAACCAAACATGTACAAAAGTCAGCTGTAATAAAAGGGTCAGTTTTAGGTTACAGCACAGCTTAAAAATTTGTTTAAATTTGTTTAATACCAACAGTCATAGTCATACGTTTAGAGAGTTGAACTCTTATAAAACGGTGCACTTTGTCTCCTGAGAGACTGTTTTATAGTGAAAGTTAACTCCTGAATAGAAACTAAAACAAAATTAGA